>OZ038502.1:93745303-93755303 GCA_964036315.1 Acanthosepion esculentum | reverse complement strand
ATGCCTTAGTTAGATCCAGTGACAGTGTGATTTCAATACCTGGTTAAGGCAGTGGGGAACTTGGAGAGGGGAATTAACTGGATATAAATGACAACTGACATCCATTAAACATGGCACGTGGAACTAGAACAGTCCACCCCAGTGAGCGAAATAAAGGGTTCAGTTTGACATTTCAACCACCTGAAGAAGGCCGAAGCGTACAAGGGCCGAAACGTTTTAATAAATATGGCGACAAAGTTGAGGACAATAGTCCGAATAATGTAAATAGTGTACATAATACCTCATCTCAGAAATATAGACAGACACTGAAAGGCCGAAATGTTGTAATAAATATGGCGACAAAGATGAGGACAATAGTCCGAATAATTTAAATAGTGTACATCATACCTCATCTCAGAAATATAGTCAGACACTGAAAGGCCGAAACGTTGTAATAAATATGGCGACAAAGATGAGGACAATAGTCCCAATAATGTAAATAGTGTACATAATACTTCATCTCAGAAATATAGACAGATACTGAAAGGACGAAAAGTTGTAATAAATATGGCGACAAAGATGAGGACAATAGTCCGAATAATGTAAATAGTGTACATAATACCTCATCTCAGAAATATAGACAGATACTGAAAGGCCGAAACGTTATAATAAATATGGCGACAAAGATGAGGACAATAGTCCGAATAATGTAAATAGTGTACATAATACCTCATCTCAGAAATATAGTTGGATACTGAAAGGCCGAAACGTTATAATAAATATGGCGACAAAGATGAGGTCAATAGTCCGAATAATGTAAATAGTGTGCATAATACCTCATCTCAGAAATATAGACAGATATTAATTGGATTCATGTCAAAGCACCAGATGTTTGGCGGAAAAAACGTAGGGTCATATTCAACTATACATGAATATCTCTAATTAAAGAGGAAAAACATCTTGTACTGAAGGTATTTGCATTGCTCACGTGTTTTTGATTGAGAACGGAACACAATATTACAACCTCCGCAGCAAACTTTTATCAGGGGATGCCAGCCTTTTATTTTTGCATCGAATTGTAAAAGATGATGAAAATAGGTTTTGCATCTTAACAGAAAACGAAAATGCCAGTGGTTATCACGAAATGGGAAACTGGCGCCAACACCAAAACCAGGACTCAATCTTCTGAATCCCTTGCTCTGTATTTCATGCAATATGAAAGGTGTCGTCCATTACGAGCTATGGAAACATAGAAGGACCATCAACGTAGACGTTTATTGCTAGCAACTTGGCCGAGACAAGGAAGCATTATGGTGAAAATATCTCCTGCTTTGGTTTCTTCTAGAACCTCTATAAACACCAGATTTTGCACCGACCAGATTTCTTTAAACGTGGAAGTTGTAATTTGTCTTAGTGTTCTACTGCAGTCCTTGAAAAAGAAAGGTGATTACGCTTTTCATAAATAATGTCTTAAATTTAACGTAGATTTATTTTTTATATCCTTTCTGTTAAAATGTAATTACATTCCAAACAGCCTAATATTTTCTCACGTGCTATTAGTTTTTTTTGTTTTTATTCGCTTAGGAAAACCAGGTGGTGTAAATGTGGATGTGCGGGTGGTGTAATGGATAATGTCTCGGAATTGTTAATCGGGAAGCCGTTTCCAGTTCCCGTTAGGTTCATTATATTCACTTACACGCAAATATCTTTGGGAAATATATGAATTCACCTATCCTTGCTCACCCACCCATAGGTTAATTAGTAAAACTTGTATCACTAAACCATTATCACCTCCTCCACAAAAAATTATTTACAATCTTAAAATGTTTTCTGGCGTTAAACAACCAGCAAAGGGGTTGATAAACCGTGTAAAATGCATCAACCAAGCCAACTTTTTTTTTATATTAAGTAATATTTTTTATATATTTTTATATTTAAATTAATAATTATTTTGATATTAAATATTTTTTTTTAATTTTGTTTGTTTTTACTCAGTTTCTTTTTTTCTTTCTTGAATTTCTTTTTAGGATGTTTTTCATTTTTTTCATTTTGATTTTTTTTTCTTACATTTTTTATATTGCTTTTTTCTTTTTAATCTGAATTTTACTTTTTTCCATTTTCATTTTAGCACTTTTTCTTAGTTACGCTAACGGAACACGAAAGAGTTCGGGTGAAAGTATATATATATATATATATATATATATATATATATATATATATATATATATATATGTTATGGTCCAGGTTAGAACCAAGGAAGAATAACAAGAACAGAAGAGTAGAAATAACGAAGATATATTACACAGAATAATAATATAAGATGTGGAAGGTGTTAGTATGACTGTCAGTCTGGTTTGGAGTGAACTACTATCGGCTCGACTCGATTCGTCTCCCTCTCTCTCTCTTGAGAGGCGTAGTATACATAGAGTTAGGAAGAGTTCATTCTGTAGTTATAGGTAAGGCCCCATAACACCCCCCCAGCTTTTACCTCGCAGGGGTCTTCAATATTTTTTCCTCTTCGGATTAATCATGAAAGGCTCTGTAAATTTTCTTTTTCTGCTTGATTTCCGCGGTTCTGAAATGGCTTGAAGCCTTTGCATATTGAATGTGTCAAATATTGTGTCCATTACTTCCTCCTCTTCCTGAGTTAGGCCGTTAGAATCCTCTAACGGCCTCTTTCTGATCTGATTTAAGTGCCTTTTATGCGAGAACTTCGGACCCTGAATTATGTAAATCACGTTCCCGATTCGTTTCTCTATTTTATCTGGTTCCCAATAGGATGTGTTGTTTTTGAACATTTAAAAAAAAAACATTAAAAATTAAAAAAAAAAACTTTCTCCCCTGGGTTAAATTTTCTATTTGGTACAAACGACGTTGGTGATTGCTTTGTCTGTTTTGGCGGTAATTTGTGGAATAGCGATCTAATTTTTCGGACGAACATTACTTTCGCCGGCGATAATGTCGATGGCGTAGTACTGTTCGGTGTAATTCTATACACTTACAAGAATTGTTGTAAAGCCTTTTCTGTTGCTACGTCATAAGCTTTATTTAGTGCTCTTTTTAATGTATCTACAAACCTCTCCTCTTGCCCGTTTGATCTTGGGTGATATGGCGGGGATTTGATGTGTTCGTTACCACTGTTAAGGTTGGTGTCCAAAAAATGTCTTCTTTTTTTTCTTCGCGTAGAACTTTTTTTTCCTCAATACCTCCGTCGGCTCTGTTATGGACGACCGATAGCAGGAAGGTTTTTTTTTTAGATTCTCCGCGTGGAATTTGTTTATTCAATATCCTCGTCGCCACTGTTATGGTCCAAGGTTAGGACCAAGGAAGAACAACACGAACACAAGAATAGAAATAACGAAGATATATTACACGGAATAATAATACAAGATGTGGAAGGTGTTAGTATGACTGTCAGTCTGGTTTGGAGTGAACTACTATCGGCTCGGCTCGATTCGTCTCTCTCTCTCTCTTGAGAGGCGTAGTATACATAGTGTTAGGAAGAGTTCATTCTGTAGTTATAGGTAAGGATCCATAACAATATATATGAAGAAATATAGTCTTAACGTGTGCTATATTTATGGGATAAAGTGATCAATATCAGAGATAGAGCGTGTGTAAATATAAAAGTGAACATTCAAGTCAACAATTACATATATATATATATATATATATATATATATATATATATATATGTGTGTGTGTGTGTGTGTGTGTGTGTGTGTGTGTGTGTTCAATTGTAGTATACCCCGCTTGACCACGTGGTGAAGGAATTTATGTTTATTCTCAATGTACTAAGGAATCGTTTAGCCATGTTAGGACGTTCAAATGTCTTATTTCGTCTCTGGATATGTTAATGTGACTGGAACATCGAACAGTGGACAAAATTGACTGATCGATTCATGGATTTGTATGCCTGGCAATTTTTATTATCCGTCTTTTTGAAGGTAGTGAATTTTTGGTCTTCCTCTTTATTATTTTTATTTATTTAGTTCTCCATCGCCACAGATTGTCAGTGAGAAAAATTACGTCAATTTTAAATAAAGAAATGAATAATAGTTTTATAAAAGTCACGTCACAGATCTTTCACCAGAACTGAGTTTAAATCCAAAAATATAATAAACAGCGATTATGTGATGATAGTAAAACATCCCCAACAAATTCCACTATTTGTCTGGTGGAATATGAAAGACGTCGTCCAATGCCAGCTGCTGGGACATGGAAGGCGCATCACTGCAGAGGTTTAATGCCAGCAACGTGGTTGAATAAAGGAAGAATTATTTTGGAAATATCATAAAACGTCTAGGAATGTAAATCTAACATTGTATGAACATAAAAATAATTTTTTGAAAAGAAAATTACTCAGTGTAATAGATTTTCATCGTAATAAAACTGACAATAATTTCGATTTAGATTTGTGCTCCTAAATATGAAGAAAAATATTATTGAGGGGTCTCCCCTTTTCACACAAATGGACTCACCCAAGGTATACATATACTACTACCAGTGAATACCCAGTAGGTCGTCAAGTCAGTCGGACAGTCAAGTAACAGTAGTAATAGAGTCGAGTTGGTCGGTAGCATAACGTAGCGGCAAGAGTCACCGTAACGAGCACTTAGACTAAGTAAGAAGTGATACAGTGATACGTCGATATCAAAGACTGTATATATATATTTTGCTACTAACCCGCATTTCTGGAACTACTAACCTGTATTACCAGTTTGTATTATTACGTTAATACATTTATTTCCTATATTCATTCTTGGCGTTTGTTATTATTTGATACCGGATTTCATCCCGGAATCCACAACAAATATATTAATGGTATCTTTAATGTCTTATCTTAAAAGCTGCTTTTAAAAGTACAAAAAGAAAATAGCATAAAATATTTTCATAAAACTAGACAACTATTAGTAATTACGCACCCTATAACGACTAATAAAAAAACTTTTTATATATTTAAATATTTTAATATCTATTTTAAAATATGATTTGTTATATCGACTTCAAAAAACGAAGGATGTATGTAACATAAAGTAAAATAACAACATTAATATTGAAATGGAAGTGTACAAAACAGATTGTAACGTAATCTATGAAACAGATAAGAATTTAAATCAAAGATCATATGATAGTTTGAACCCGGAAGCATTGTTAAGGAACAAGAATCTACGTACGCGGATTTCAGCAATTACCAATTTGTTCTCCAGTTTTGCCTAAGCGGAAATATTACAAAGATTCCAAAAGAATTGATATCAACATTAAAGCTAAACAAAAAAGTGAGATCAATCTAAGACATCAACTCCGGATCGTCCTAATCTAACTGAAGGATAGCCTAAGTGGGTTAAAACCCCAAAAACGTCACCAGCGGTCGTCGTAAAACGTGGTTCACCAAAAGGTCTGTTTAATTAAGACAAGTGGAATTCAACGACGAAATACCTTTCACCTAAGGCGAAGGACTCAGCATCCATCATCAACAAAAGTTACCGACCCACAAATTTCCAATACCTTGCAATGTCAATCAAGACCTGTTTCCGATGTCAGTTAATCGGAGATACCGAGTCCATCTGAATTGACAGGGATCAACACGAAACCCAAATAACTGAAATTAAAAAGCCGAATGAGAATGGCACCAGCCTGTCAGTTAAAACCAGATATGATCGCAAGTTTCGACCTCCTGATAGACTCTTTCATATTGAAAGAACATTTAAAAAAAAGAAAAAAAAGATGAGGTATGTGATGTAATCCACGGTTACCTCCCTTGTCAAGAAATGGTATCTGCCCTCGCTATAAAAATGGAGCATCATTGAAGAAAAGAATAATTTTAAATTCTACACGTTAACGAGTGAGTCAAAGACTTCATCTTTTCTCCCACCCCACCCCACACTTCCTGTAATTTAACACACTTAAAATTACGACACATCAGGCATGCGGATAAGGTGACCGAAGCTAACATAACTATTGATCGATAAGACTGGCTTCAATGGCAGTCGACTGTGAAGGATACCAATTTTGAACATACGGTACCTTATCCTACTAATATAACCAACGCTTTCTTTGCAGACAGGGACCACATCAGGGCCACCTAGAAGATCTGTAATATCTTTTCTAGCCAATAGAAAATTTGGCTGGTTTGTCGGTCCAGCTGATTGCGTGTTGGCAAGCGCATTGTTCCAACTACAACATCAAGATTTTTCAGCCAGTAGAGGAACACTGCTGAAGACATCAGGCAGAGAATAATTCTACTATCATGTAAGATCTTTTCGGATTCCCTATTTTCGGAAAAGTGCTATGAAAAAAAAATAGGGGGAAAAAGAAATCACTGCCCCATATATTTTATTGTTTGATTAAAAGTGATTGGGGAGAATAGAGGTCAAGTGACAGCAAGACCGTAAAAAATGACGAGAGTTACTCAGTGGGACACAGAAACAATTTTATTAAAATAAAATGAAAGCAAATTCACTTAAATATTAGGGATGCACGAATTGGGTGGTCTGTGCGCCCGAAAAAAACGGGAAAATACATTTCTGGAAAATAACTGATTTTTTCTAAAATAAGGCGCAATGCGAGTTGTGGGAAAAAGGTCAAAGGTTTGCAATCAAAATCAATCAAGTAACATAAAATATCACCAAAAAAATGTTAGCGTATACAAATCAATGCAAATTACAAGGAAGAATGTAAAATAAAAGGGTTTCAGTGAGGTCGAACCCAGTTAAAGGTTATAAAATATGATTGTTCCTAACAGCTCGGGACATTTGATGTATGTTGTCGAATTTCGTGACAGAATCCGTTCATGCCTTCTGAGTTCGGAGTCTCCAACGTAAAGCATTCTTTTTTTTTTAGAAAAGTACTTGTAGTCCTTTTTCTGTTCAGTAGTCGGAGTGAAAAATGAGACTAAATTCTTTCGTGAAAACGACATTTTCCTTGTCAAGTCTTTGTTGAGGACAGGTATCGCAATCCTTTTTTAGTCCACGCTCGGGCCGGGATTAAGATGATTTTAGAAGTCGTCGCGTCCCGATCATCGGCGTCTCGTTTCCAGCTCCCGGCGTTGGTGTATTACAGGCATTTTTATAGCCAAAGGTCGACTCCGATTTACACGACAAATTTTGGCAGTCAATACAAGGATTTCAGATTTCAACTGGCTGCAGTTGCCATTATTTAAAAAATCACGTTTATCAAAACAATTTCACTTTCAGTTGGCCCCTCCAACTACTTGGTCAAGGAGTTTTGCACGCAGACTGACAAGCTTCAGGTTTCAGTAAATTATTTTATTACTTTCATTCCTTCCCCCAAACTACCGATTGCCGAAACTTAGTGGAAAATAATTTCAAATTACAATGTCGTCCCTATGTAAGTCTAATCAACTACACGGACCTCTATCAAACACTAGTGAAACCCGTCAACTTCGGCTGAAAAGGAATTGGAATTAAAATAAGTCATATTGGTATCTACTACGTTTGATTTCATTTAATTCCAGTCTATGAACGTAAGTCGATTATCATTGTCACATTTGTGTTGATCCCAATTACATCGATGCCATATTATATTTCCTAGCTTAGCTTTGTCTATTGTAAAACATTATCTGTCTGCTCAGTAAGAATCGAACTCGCTTTGTTGGTGAATTGATTTCTAATTCGAGTTTGCTGTCTAGATAAACACCTTTCTTGGTTACTTATTGTGAATGGACACACATGCTCTGGCCTATAAGTTGCCCATCGAGTCAAACTATCTCAAATTCAAATGAGAAAGAAACGTTAGTAAGTACATAAATTATGTCTGTATTAAAATAATTGATCAACCGCTCAAAATCAGAAGAAAGAGAAGAAAAAAAAATGAAAGTAGACACGAGGCGCCATTGGTCTCATCAATGGCGCCAACAAAAACGGCGGGCAAACGTTAATAACAACTGGGACGAATAGAATAGATAAAGTATGAGATCACAAATCACCTGCCACCGAGATTGGCGAGTCCATGTTAAATCGCCTCGAACAAAATGCACATGCCCACAACCAAAACTGTTGTGCGAAAGAAAGCAAATATATCTCAAGCCGACACAAATATATAAGAATATAAACGGGACGTCTATGCTTCTGTATATAAACATGTATCCCTAGATAAAAAAAAAAGGATAAACTAGAAAACGTGAGCATTTTAATCATTTCACTCCAGGAAAGGCAATAAAGCCACTAAGGCGAAAGGAGTTAGTTGAATTGAGAATTGCTGTTCAGAAATAAAAAAAAAATCTAATCATAATGATCTGTATGGATTTTGCAGAGAAAATACAAATTGATAGATAAGTGTGATTGTGTATGTGTGCTTATGTTTATGGACCTTCGTGAAAATTAATGAAACAACCGCTTTAGTTTCTTTTCTTTCACCATACGGTCAGTTTTAGACCCACTAGAGTGACAGGGTATAATCGATTTCTATTTTTTCCTCAGAATTGATCATTTGCAGTGATGTGGAGTAATGTGAATCTATTTTCGGTGTGTATGATGACATTTGTTTGGCATTGAAAAATATTGCAACATCCGTGCTTTCATTTGATTTTCTCCAGTTCTTCCTGTCGTTTCTTCTGTTTAGCTGCTTTTCATTACACAATAAACACATAAATACAAATTAGACAGGTAACATATTTTGTTTAATTGCTAAACATTCTAATATCTGTAAATATACCTTAAATAAACTGGATGCAAACATTTGAACTAATGCCATATTTTCTATTAGGCTCAAGTAGATGAAAAATTATAGAATCATCCAACGTTGAAGAGAGAAAGTACGTAGAGAATCATAATATACTTTCTTTCTCCGCCACTATCAATCCGGATACAGGTCATGGTCATCAATGTGTACAATTTTATTCACTTCCACCGACCCATTAAATCGGACATCTCCGCCAAATGTCAAAAGATCCTTGGGCAACGTCAAATCTGCTATTATTATTACTTTTTTGCCATATCGTGTCATGGAAAAGTACAGATTTTCGCCACTACTTGATTATATCCACCTGCTGACTTTTCAAATTGACAAACTCTTTGGCAAATTCCAGTGATTTTTCAAGATCTTTTTCTGATACAGAAGTACGTATCCTTGTGCAAATTAATTGAAACAACTGCTTTAGTTTCCTTTCTTTCGCCATACGGCCAGTTTTAGACCCACTGGAGTGACAGGGTATAATCGATTTCTATTTTTTCCTCACATTAGGTCATTTGCAGTGGTGTGCAGTAATATGAATCTATTTTCGGAGATTATGATGAAATTTGTTTGGCACTGGAAAATATTGCATCATCTAAGATTGCATCAAATTTTTATCATGCCCATACACTATTGTCTCGACTAACAATTAGTTGTCCTACGTGCAATGGAGGCTACTCCAAGGAAACGTACGAACATTGTAACACTGCACGCTGGCAAGCCTTACAGAGAGATCGCGGACTGTACGACGAAAGAGAAGCTCGCGACGGCCATTATAGTCGTGTGTTACCGTGACACCGAAATCCATGAGGGCTGCTCCAAATTAGTGGATTCCACGCCAAAGCGCATCAAAGAGCCTCTAAAGAATGAAGGCGAACATACGAAGTGCTGTCATGTGCATAGGGTCATGTTTCATTGGAAAAATACGAAAAAAGTAAATAATAACGGAATTCGTTTTGTTTCAATTAATTTGTACAAGGGTGTAATTTATTAAAAACATTTGTTAAATTAAACAAATTCGTATGATTTAATTTTTATTGCATTCCGAATAACATGTTTTACAGACATTTAAAAAGAGTAATAAAGTGTCCAAAAATAATGTTTCTTTTTCCAGTACTTTCGACCGTAACAGTCATTGTCAAGAACTGGGTGCTGTCAGTGTGGTAGACAAGATTTTGTTGGCTATTTTTCGTATTTTTTTTTAACTCTGCAATTTAGAGTAATTCAAATATACATATATCGTATCGGTGATGTCATGTGTAAAAAAAGGTTTCACAGAAGTTAACTACACAAGAAAGACTTCATGAAATATGTATACCTATATTAT
>OZ038502.1:93732803-93740303 GCA_964036315.1 Acanthosepion esculentum | reverse complement strand
AATCGTGTCCAGGAAAATGTTAGAAAATTACCAATAAATTTTAAATTTATTATAATTTCGGGGCTTAGTTTATGATTATTTCCTGTATGGACTTCCATATTTATAAACACAAAAAAAATCAATGTTTTTTAAAATACTGGGGGACGCTGAATTGTAGTGAACTTCTCCATTTATAATTATCGTTTTGGTTTAATAAAAAGTATCACTTGACATCTACAAATTAATACAACATTTTAAAAGATTTAAAAGTTTATAAATTATTTTAATTATTTTGTAATGTGACAGAGAGAGAGAGAGAGAGAGAGAGAGAGAGAGAGAGAGTCTGGGAAACACACACACACATACACACACACGTATATTTTATTATTGAAATTGGAGTAAATCTGAGTAGCGAAATTAGATCAGAGCATTTTGTTTACTGATGGGAAATCTGATCTAGGGCAGAAGGTGTGCCCAATGGAATTTGGATCGTTAGAAGAGAATGGAAATGGTTGAAATAATTTTATCGGTTAACAACTGAAATAGAGCAAGCTTAGTAAGCTATAAGTAACTTTGGAATTCACATGATTTAGGTTGAAGCAGCCAGAACCCCGTGATAATCGCGTGCGAAGTTGTAGGGCCAAGGGTCGGTTATGAACAGCCTGGTTTTTCTATATAAACGCGTAGTTATGCTGAGAAAGTGAGAGACGAGGGAAAATTCTTGGCGAGACTGGAGAAGAGAATTAGCCCGGGCAAGAGTTAGGCTAGAGACAGTGGAGAGTCGAGTTGGAGACTAGAGGAGGAGAGGAAGTTACGCCAGGGATTGGAGCGAAGCGTCCGCTAACATGTACTGTTGATATAAGTACCGCTGCTTCTGCTACCACGAATATTACCACTACTGTTACGACTGCTGAGGAGGAACGCCACTATAAACTTTAAGCCCCGCACAGAAATCTTATCCCTCTATCGAAAGAGTCGTATATCGTTCTGAGACGATTTAATAACAAGTTAATCACAATACTCTCTCTCTGTTTAGAATCCAGTGTACGGGTTTTTACATCAAATACTTTTCTTTTCTGTAACCCGTTTCTTTTCTCCCCTATTCTTTTCTGCTATATAAAAGACATTAACAATTCAACCATTGAATAGTTGTTTGTCCGGCTTACTGCAGATATATATATATATTTTGGTGAATTCTAAATTTCTTAGCACAGACTCTCCAGCCGTGTCTACTTCTTCAGTCGACCGTGAATGGATGAACATCACTTCTGCTTTCTGGAACAAACCAAACACAATGTGGGCAGGAAGTAGGATTAAAGAAGTGGACCGGTCGAATGATCTACGAACACTCAGGGGACCTACGGCCACTCCCTTAAGTTCGGTTAAGACCGAGTAGATACCTCAACCCAGAGAGTAAGACGTCTGAGGTTGAGGGGCTGGGAGGAAAGTGTGAGAGTAGTGAAAACAGTTCTTTTGAAAATAAATTAATTTTTCTCTAGACATTAATTTCCATAATATATGTTATTCATAAAAGTAATTAAATCATTTCTAATTAAATAATGCCTTAGTTTTATTGCATTTTATTTTACGATTAATTTTTTTAAATTTTCATAAAATAAAGCGTTAAGAGTTCATTTGACAAAAATCGCCTGAGGATACCATAGATTTTAAACCAAGGTAGCGATTCAACTGACCCCCTGATTATTAAAGTTAAAAGGTCTACATGTTATTTTATTTTATTTTTTCAGGCGTATATTGTGCACTTTTCGATACTACTGTTTCCTGATCTGGTCCAACTGTGATCATTAAACTTTTATGTATTATATATATACAGAGAGAGAGAGAGAGAGAGAGAGAAAGAGAGAGAGAGAGAGAGAGAGGGAGAGAGAGAGAGAGAGAGTAGAAAACCGAAATAGGTTTTCCTGAACATTATACAGGGTCCGGCTGGTAAGTGAGGACAGATTTTATGGATTAGTAAAAAACTTGCTGAACAAATGAATATAATTATATTTGATTTCAAACAAGTAAACATGAAATTTAGTTAACTATTATTTAATTTTATTCAATAAAACCACCGCTAGCATCAATAACTGCCTCTACACGAGGTCGAAATCGGCGGCAAAGCTTTGATTAATTGTTCCTTATTTGTATCAGACATTACTCGAACTATTGCAGCTTTAAGAGAGTCTTTGGTGTTATGAGGCTGTTTATTAACCTCCTTCTCAACAACGCCCCACACATAATAGTCTAGTGGATTGAGATCTGGAGAGTTAGGAGGCCAAATGTTCGGTGTGATGTGGTCGTACAAATGGTCAGCCATCCATTCTTGTATTCGTAGAGCCTTGTGGGATGGAGCAAAGTCTTGCTGGAATATGTAAGGCCTGCCGTTGCATATGTTGTCAATCCAGGGCTTGACAACTGTTTCTAGAACCTCAATGTAAGCAGCGGTTATCCAGCTTGTCTCGCTAGAACTATTACGTCTGAGTAGTGAGTTCGATCCTCGCTTGGTACCCCATACTTTCGGCCTTGTGCCACATCTGAGCTACGCTTGGAAATCACTACTAATGTAAGCAGCGGCATTTACTCTAAGACCTTGTGGAAAAAAGTGTCGTGGCATAACATGTCCTTCATGTCCACCCAATACCATAACACTTGAAGGAAATTCTGTGCGCATCACTCTTGGCACCTCAGAAGGATCTGAACAAAGCCATCTGTCATTTCATCTGTTAAGTTTTTGATCTTGATCAAAAAGTTTCTAATCTGAGAAAAAAAAACAAATCACACCAGCTTCTGAAGGATTTTCAAATTTGTTTAAAAGCCTTTTGGATCAGTTTAAACAATTTTCTTTTGTTTTTTATGACATAAATTGACCTCTCTTCATCAAGTAGGACTTGTATCGAATGTCTTCATGAACACACCTTTTGATTGTTTATTCAGACACATGCAGCTTTTTGGCAATTGACCTCATTGATTGACCTCGGTTTTCATCAGTTGTCTGCTTGACATCCTGAATAAATTCCGATGTTCTCACTTTATCAGAACGTGCAGAATGTCTTTTACGTTTTGATACAGACATTGGGGAACTATCAGCGTCTTCTAACTCTTTTCGTATCTTATGGACAAAAGATGTTGCAGCTCTGAGGAAACGTGCAATATCCAAATCGCTATGATCAGCCTTTAATGCCACAATCACTGCATGCTTTTTCATTTCATTTGTTATCATAAGTTTTGCCATTCTTGATTTCTGAAAAATAAAAGCATTAGAAGTTAGTGGGAAACAGTATTAATCTTAAATCTTTATGTCCTCAAATACCAGCCGCTCACTGTATATTTGAATATTTACAAGTATACATGCTCAGCCTAGTAACACATGCCTAAAATTGTTTTGTCATCAATAGTCCACTAAAAATAAATACACACCTGTGCCTCTGTTGAGCGAATTTTTATAAGATCAACTTTTGAGGCGCTGTGGGTTCAAAAATATCGGTTTTCTCTCGATTTAGCACGTTTTCGACCAAGCATTCTTTTTAAAGATGAAGAGGAGGGGCGAGAGGGGGTGCTGAAAAGAATTTTGGAGTTTGAGATCCAAATCTACTTCTGCAACTATGCGAGGTGGTCAAGAGCCGATATTCAAGAAGGGAATACAGAAAATAGCCACAGACCCCACGATAAATGAAAAATGAAGACAATAATTTAGAAAGAGCCCAGAGATGCCTAAAAGAGAATTTGCTGCCTAAATACACACATGTTAATATATATATATATATATATATATATATATATATATAATGTTCATAAAAACCTGTTTCGTTCTTCTACACTCTCTCTCCTACTTGAAGATTGCATCGTTCATGTTACTCTGCAGTCGTGCTGTCGGTGAGAAAAAGGCGTTATGGAAACGACTTTCATATTCTACAGACCGTTCCGTTTCAATGTGAGGTTCTGGTATCATGATGGCTTTTTTTTTAAGCAAAAGACCTTGGGTTAAGTAACTATCTTCAGAAGGTCACACCATCAATGGAGAGCACTATATCAACTTGCTGAGGTAGTTACAAAACGTTATCAAGACCAAACATCCAGGAAAACTGACGAAAGGAGTCTTGTTTCTTGTAAGATAAGCGTTTGTTTATTTTACTGTTTTTAGATATAATGCCTCTAATATCATTTTAACAATTTTTTTTTAGATATACTGTCTAATATTTATCAACAACCTTATAACTAATTTGCTTTTAATATAATGCTATTAATGACCAACTTTATAATCAATGGTAGAAGTTTATTTGTGCGATGTATGAACTGAAGGATCACATTGTGATTTGATTGTATTTGTCTAAAATAAAATACATTGATTGTGTCTCTTTTCCTTGTGTTCGGAATACTGTACGACACACATGATAAAGAAATTTAAAATATACAACAAGGTAAGCCAGCACCTTCTGAATAACATAGTAATAAACAACAAAACAAATGTTAAACAAAGATTACAAATTTTAACTGTCCACATTTAAGCCAAAACAAGTAACAGTTAACAAAGTCACTTATGAAACTGGAATAGCCATTTTGAAATATACTTACATTCCCAGAATCGGAGCTACAGCAGAGTCACGTGACAACATTGATATCGAAGTCTCAAAATTCTAAATTCTGCCAAAGATCACAGGGGAATTCTTTTCATTTCAAAATCGGACCGGAAATGGATTTTAAACGATGGTTTTTCTACTCAGATATTCAAATGACCTCTTAGAGAAAAAAATTGTGTACGGATACTGAGACACAGTTTTTTCTTAATAATACAACGTATGCGTGGCATCGCAATTTATATTCGGTATTGTCCCGTTCAAATTTCATCTAATTTCTTTCTTGAAAATGACTGATGCCTAACGAAAGTTAACTAACCCGAACTGTTGACAGTTCTTTTACACGTCCAACATTATATGGAAACTAATTATCTCACCGGAAGAAAAAAGAAACATACCGTATATACTCGTATCACGAGCCATCTCGCATAACGGGCATCCAGCAAATTTTCACTTATAAAAATGTTTTTATGTATTTCCTGTATCCTGCTAGTTCCTATTTTGGGAGACGAAATTACATTAGACTAACCTCTTTTCCTCTATCTCTTCGCCCCATCTTCGAGTTAAATAAGTTAAAAAAGTAAAAGAGAATGATAAAAGTATCGTTAGTAACGCTATACTCGTTAAACGCGTCCAGTCATAAACAACCGAACGAGAAACAGCTAAACATCTTATAAACGTAAACAATGGAAAAGATGCATATTCGCTATGTTTGTTTTTCATAATCCGATATTAATATGTGAATATTACATGCATTATTATTGGATACGATTAAATATAATATCAGTTTTATCAAAATCATGTTTATTCTAAATAAATCTGTACATTCTGCCTACAGTAAATGGATATAAAATTTGGTCAACGGCGTAGCCAGGGCCGGCAGTCCACACGCTAATTTTATATCTCGTGTATAATATGACCCCCCCCCCTGAAATTAGCTTCAAAATTAGATCTTCAAAAGTTACATGATACGCGAGTATATACGGTCTATAAATATTTGATCTCATCCTCGTCGCCAAAATGTTGTAACCTACGGAAGCTTACTGAATAGCATAATCACACGAAGTTTGATAATGCACGATAATACTTAGAACAAGAACAACACACATAAGATTCTCCAGCTGTGCGTAGAAGTATTCAACTGCTAGAAGTGAGTCAAGTGAATTCCACAATGAATCGCCAACTGCAGGATATCTACCCACCTCTCCACGCGGTCAGATGTGGCACAAAGCCGAATTTATTGTGGAGTATCCAAGCCCATGGGGGCGGCCAAAATTTCCTCGTAGACGTATAAAACGGGGTCTGGTAGCTGTTTCCCGAGACGAGACGCTGCTCTTCGACAGAGCTTCGTCTGGGGGATCCTCTCTGATCGGGGGCAGAGAGTTTGACCAGCACAGCTTGAGACGAATCTCCAACTCTAGGATAGCTAACAACCACCCCATGCAGTCAGATGTGGCACAAGGCCGAATTTAATGTGAGGTATCCTAGCACGTAGGCTCGGCCAGAAATTCCCTGTATTCCTGTATAAAACATGGTCGGATTGCTGTTTCCCGAGACGACTCTCTGCCCTTCGTCCTAGCCTCCTCTGGGGCACCTCCCTGCCCGTAGGCAGAGAGTTTGACCCACACAGCTGGAGACGAATCTCCAAATTTAGACCAACATACAGTATTTACTACTGTACTTAGGTGAATAGGAACGTACCCATTATCGCCCGTTGGTATGCTACAACAGTCTGTCACCAACACAATGTCATATACGTATCACATGTTAAGATTGCGCCTGCCGGTACTACATTCTGCGTTAGAAGCAAGGAAAAGATTGATGAATGATGATGTGATATCAATCCTCGAATGAATAGAAACTAGAGTCAGAAGGAATGTGGTTCTACAGAAGGATAGTGAGAATTAGGAGTGAGTAAACAACAAGGAAGCCTTAACGAAAATTGTAATAGAAAGAATACTTCTACTCAAAATCAGGAAGAGATAACTGAAATTCATTGGATACCTAATGAGGTATTAGGGTCTTGGAAGACTTAGCACTTACAGGGGCATATTGAGGAGAAGAGAAGAAAACAGCCTCTTACCTGTAGAGCTTGTGTGAATAGATGGCAAAACGGGGTCTTAGCAAAGGGAGAAAAACTGCTAAGAGTCACTATTTCCTATGTCCTGAACGGACGTAACATATAAAACAAGAAAAAGGATCTCCAGTTCCCTTAATCTCTCTGTAACAGTTGAATAAATTCGGCGAGAAGACACATATTTGTCTTAAGATCCTTACCGCAACAAAGGAGCGTGGCCAAAAGATAGAGGCAGACACGGTGGGGCAAAGAGAGAGACAGTCTCGTGAGGCAATTCTCGCGTTGGAATCCACTGATTATGATCTTTACGGTGAGGGGAAGTATTTATCTTATTTCTTAAACACACGCACACACACACACACACATATATATATATATATATATATATATATATAAAGGCATTTTTATGTTTATACATTCTTTATTTTACTATATAAATATTGAAGTAAATGCTCTGTTTATAATAAACAGTATTAACAACATTTATCGGCCTGAATGTCCGAGAAATTTTCATATAAATATGCGTCCTCCGACAGGAATCGAACCTGTATCCTATACGGATCCGCCAGACGTGCTTTTACCGAGTTCGCCACAGAGGATCGTTTCGGTTAGCAAAGTCGATTTTACAGTTTTTTAAGGCTATATAACGGTTCCGTATAGGATACAGGTTCGATTCCTGTCGGAAGACGCATATTTCCTATGAAAATGTCTCGGTTATTCAGGCCGGTAAATGTTATTTAATACTGTTTATTATAAACAGAGCATTTACTTAAATATTTGTATCTATAAAAAGAACGTATAAACATAAAAGATGTCTTGAAATAATTGTCGGACTTTGTCCATTTCATAATATATATATATATATAT
>OZ038502.1:93720303-93730303 GCA_964036315.1 Acanthosepion esculentum | reverse complement strand
CCCCGTTGTTTGGTTTTATTTTTTGTTTGTCACGTGATCATGTTTATTTTTGGTTTTAGCTATAAATTTCACTTTTCAGCCGACATTACCTTGACGATCCGTTTGTGTGAAACCTAGGTAGGTTTGCCTGGCTTCTTAGGTTTATCTTCCATATATATATATATATATATATATATATATATATATATATATATAATATTTTTATTTATTTAAAACTAGGTAATCCGTATGGGTAGACCCAAGGGGGATAAAATCCAGAGAGCTAAATGTAAATCAGAGCTGATAATTTAAATAAAAACAGACCACTTTAAGGTTCCATATAAAAAATTATTTCACCACAGCCCTTTTAAAGGACCGCGGATCATCAGACTTTACTTCCAAAGATTGAAATTTTTCGTTTCAATATTTGGAAGTAAAGTCTGATGATCCGCAGTCCTTTAAAAGGACTGTGGTGAAATAATTTATTATATGGAACCTTAAAGTGGTCTGCTTTTATTTAATACATACATATATATATATATATATATATATATATATATATATATATATATATATATATATGCAGACTAATAGGAAATTGTTGATTTATCTTAGGAAGTGAAAGTAACAGGTGTAGATAAATATTGATAATTATATCAATAGTTTCAGTAGCAGATACATAAGCAAATAAATTATCATTAATACAATATTTTTTATAGCTTTTGATAATTTGTATGATGTCCTATGTGGAATTTATGTCTTATGTCGACAGAAAGTACAACTTAAACATTTGACTCCTTTTATTAGAAACAGAAATAAATGTTCCCGACCGGTTAAACAGTGAAGAGTGAAGGAAAGCGTCTGAAATGCTAATCTTCACCTTATATGAGGAGAGAAAGTATGGTTTTTAGCAAGAGAAAAAAAAAAGCCCAGATATAAAATGCTGTTTGGAGGTGACAACATCAAATATGTCGTTTCAATAACTGGGAAGTATAGAAAATGCGACACCGAAATCCGGACGCGTTTTGTATTAGCGAAAAATGCATTCAAAATGTTTTTTTTAAAGTCCTAAGAAACAGGAAAATTTGATTTTGAAACAAAAAAAAATACTTCTAAGCTGGTATGTAATATCAATATGATTCTACAGAAGGATGTTGTGAATTACACGAACGAAGGGGCAGGTGAAAGCTGCGGGCTACATACTCGAGGAGCTTGTGTAAATGAATGGCGGATCAGGTGGGGGGAAGGCTTGGAAAAATGTTGCTAACTGCTACAAGTGAGAGAAGGTTGTGGAGAGCCTTGATCAGCCAAACATATACGGATAACATTTACTTAATATTTGTATTATTTAAACACGGACGATCGTCCTCTTGGTTGTTCTTATAGCATCGTTTCGGCCGTTGTGTTCTTCGACTTTCATCCAGTGATTGTCGCAGCGAAGAAGCTTCAGGCACACGTTCGAATTGTGACTGTTGCTTATTTGTTTTATCTATTTAACTCGTCGCGCGACTCGTTTCCACCGGAACGAAATACATATGTCAGGAAGCATCCCCCTAAACGCACTGGACGAGAGAATGCTGTTTTATTGAAAATCTCTTTTAGAGAAAGATAATGATAAGTTTTCGGTATGGAAATGGTTAATCTCACAGTTACCATTTCAGAAATTAGAGGTAAATTAAATCAATGCTTTGTTTGATATATGTCTATATTTCTGAGATGCAGTATTGTAACTATTTACACTATTTACATTGATCGGACTGTTGTCCTCATCTTTATTGCCACATTCACAACATTTCGGCCGTTGCACGCTCAGACCTTCTTCAGAATCAGACTATATTCCTGAGATGTGGTATTGTAACTATTTACACTATTTACATTGTTTGGACTGTTGTCCTCATTCTTATTGTCATATTCACAACATTTCGACCATTGTACGCTCCAGCCTTCTTCAGGATCTGTCTATATTTCTTAGATGAGGTATTGTAACTATTTACTTTATTTACATTGTTCAAACTGTTGTCCTTATCTTTATTGTCATATTCACAACGGTTTGGCCATTGTACACTCTGGCCGTCTTCAGGATCTGTCTATATTTCTGAGATGAGGTATTGTCATTATTTACACAATTTTCATTGTTCACACTATTGTCCTCATATTTATTGTCAGATTCACAATGTTTTCGCCTTTGTACACTCTGGCCTTCTTCAGGATCTGTCTATATTTCTGAGACGAGGTATTGTAATTATTTACACAATTTACATTGTTCAGACTATTGTCCTCATCTTTATTGTCATATTCACAATGTTTTGGCCATTGTACACTCTGGCCTTCTTCAGGATCTGTCTATATTTCTGAGATGAGGTATTGTCATTATTTACACAATTTTCATTGTTCACACTATTGTCCTCATATTTATTGTCAGATTCACAATGTTTCGGCCATTGTACGCTCCAGCCTTCTTCAGGATCTGTCTATATTTCTTAGATGAGGTATTGTAACTATTTACACTATTTACATTGTTTGGACAGTTGTCGTCATCTTTATTGCCGTATTCACTTTCGGCATCTGTCCCGCATCTCAGAAATATAGACAGAGATGGGGCATTGTAACTAATTACACTATTTACATTGTTCGGACAGTTTTCCTTATTTCGAAGAGGCATGACACGTGGAACTAGAACAATCTACCCTGATGGACGAAATAAAGGGTTAAGTTCGACAGAAGGCCGGAGTTTACAACGGCGGAAACGTCTTGAATATGGCAATGAAGATTTGGAAAGCAGTCCGAACTGTGGAAATAATGTAAATAATTTTGATTGACGTTTTATTTATTTATTTATTGATATGTTATTCTTTTCAGTTTTGTAACAAGCAAACATACAAAATTGGATTATTTCTATTAATTATATGTGCCAACGGAGACCTATAAACACGCTCAGACATTGAGAAATTGTTATCAATTCGCAAACTGGAAAATAAACTCATTTATTTCGATTTTTAACGAC
Organism: Acanthosepion esculentum; assembly: GCA_964036315.1. Classification (NCBI taxonomy): domain Eukaryota; kingdom Metazoa; phylum Mollusca; class Cephalopoda; order Sepiida; family Sepiidae; genus Acanthosepion; species Acanthosepion esculentum. The sequence continues at coordinate 93,727,320 of OZ038502.1, read as the reverse complement.
ATTATCCCCACAAAAATACGATTATTATATTGAAAGAATAAAAATCCAACATCTTATAATCATTTCAACCCAAGCAAGGCAATAAATCCTCTAAGATGCAACTGAGTGTGAAAGAATATGATAAAAAGAATAATATAGATTAAGGAGAGAGAAGAATAAAAGAATAGGAATTAAGGAAACAAAAGATTTGCATTGCATTTACATTTTTGATGGTTGAAGTTAATCGGGAAGCAAGAAGATAGAAGAAAGTTCAACAGGTTAGAAGTGCGGGAGCATAATGTTAGCATAGAATTTAGGGTTACAACTGGCAATTTCAACTGTAAAATGATGAGATCTCTCTGCCAATCCTAGTTGTTCGCTTAAATTCGTAAAGTCGAACTACCAAAGACGAAAACTTATAAGAGACTTTCACAAGATGGAAGTTCGAGAAAAGAAACTGTTAGCACAGAACTCACAGCCGAATCTAACCATTTCAACTGTAAAATTATGACACCTATCTGTCAATCTAGTATTTCGCTTAAAATCGTAAAATCGAGGTACCAAAAAGGAAATCTTATCAGAACAATAACCATGGAAGTTTTTCTAGAAAATCTAGAAGAAAGTTACGTTACCTCTGTTGGAAAATGAATGAAGCCGAGATGCCAGGTTAGGACTGGTAAAATTGACGATTATTCTTTGTCTTTTATCAAGAATCTCTTCATGCATAACAAAACAATCAAACCAGCTGTGACAGCAATGCATATGTAAGATAGATTCTCTCGGGAATTATTTTTTTTTATTTAAGCATTTCCCCCTAAGCAAGACGGGAGTTCCACTAGCACGCAAGGGTTACTGAGAGTGAGAGCAAGAGTAAAGAGGGGTGTTTGAGAAAAGGATATAGAGGAGGACGGGGATGAGGATCAAGACATCAGAAGATATTACATTTGAATATTTGAACATTATATCAGGGAAGTAAGTAAGAGGAAGGGAGTTCCACTGTCGGGAAGTGCGGGAGAAGAAGCTATTGGAGTAGAAGAGGCGCTTGCATTTAACTATTTCGACAGATGTCTAGCCTTACACAATGAACCAAGTTTCCTGGTAACAGACTTGGCATTTGATTCAATATAATCTTTCCAATTCCTGGGTAAGACGATAAACTACGTCCAGCAGCAAGACCTCTGATCAGGAGATTTTGAGGAGCGTGGAACCATCTCTTAATTGCTGGTGTTCCCAGGTCCACCCTGATCCGGGGTGGTAGCACCTGTTAGGGTCCCAGCTATGGGAAAATAGTTAACCCCGAATCTGGGGTAAAATGGGTTTTAATACCAGGAATACTTTGAAAAAAAAATTATCAGCAATAAATTTTTGAAAAAAAAACTATTACCAACAATACATTTTTGGAGAAATATTACCAGCTATACATTTTTGAGGAAAAATTATTACAATCAGTAATTTTTTGAAAAAAAATTATTGTCAGCAATACATTTTTGAAGGAAAAAATTATTACCAGAAATAGATTTTTGAAGGAAAAAATTATTACCAGAAACAGATTTTTGACAAAACAAAATATTATCAGCAATAAAAAAATCTTGTCGACACTAAATAAAATAAAACAAACCAATCTAAACCAAAGAATACATATTCTATTCAGACGAATATATCCTAAAAATGTTGTCGGCATTAAATAACCCATTGAGGTTGATATGCCGTAAAACAAAATAAATCAAACCAATCTAAACCAATGAATACATATTCTATTCAAACGAATCTATCCTAAAACTGTTGTCGACATTAAATAACCCATTGAGGTTGATATGCCGTAAAACAAAATAAATCAAACCAATCTAAACCAAAGAATATATATGCTATTCATACGAATCTATCCTGAAAATGTCGACATTAAATAACCCTTTGAGGTTGATATGCCGTAAAACACAACAAAGCAAACCAAACCAATTCATGGCAGCGGAAACGGTAAATGGTTCACTCTCTTGGAGGTTCGCATCAGCCATCCTGATGGTAAACTATTATAGAAAAAGAAACCACTGCCAAAATTCACGTCACTATTAACTCGGGTTGATTTGGAATATTTTGTGTGTTGTTCTTTCTAGAGAAGAAAACGTCCCGACGAAAATCCGTCGAGTAAACAAAAACTCGCACATGTCAACTGACACTAAAAAATATTATATACCTACACATATCAGTGTAAGTGGTTACCGCCCATTTTTGGAATGTCCGACAGTGTCGCTAAAATGCAGGGGAAGGAAGTAAACAATCTTTACCCTATACGAAAAAAGCAGAAATACTCTCTCTCTCGATCTGTCTTTCTCTCTCACTCATTCTGTCTCTCTCACTCATCCAATCGCTCTGTCTTTCTCTCTATATATATCTCTCCCTCTCTCTGTATATTTCTCGCCCTATCGCTCTCTATCTTGTCCTGTCTTTCTCTCTTTCTCGTTCTGTGTTCGCCCCTCTCTCTCACACTATGTTTTTTCCTCTCTCTCTCTCTCTTTCCTTCTCGACATATACACATTAAACGTATTTGTTGCTCATCGTTACGAAACTAACCTCAATTTTGACATAAAAATTCTATGATTAAATGTTTAGAAAGTGCTAAAATCGCTCTTTCATCCGTAGTAAATTTGCATCCAGGTTCTTATCAATTTTCACCATTCTTAACAGGCCTACTGTTATCACAATACGGGATATTTAATAAACAATGATGATGGGAAGAACAAGAAAAAGGATCTAATTTATATTTGTTAGATTATATATCCAAAACACATTAAAAAAGAAATTCTAAATTTCACTCTTTGAGCTCTGAACGCCGCTTTTCCGGTGGTAGTTAAACACGTGAAATTATTTTTGTATATCTACCTTGAAATATTACATAAGAATTATTTACGAATTTTGACTCAGGAGCTCAGGCAAAAGGTTTAAAATTGTTTAGCAACGCAGAGCTCAAAAGGTTTTAAATTCCCAGCGTCTCTCGTTCATTGCGCATGTGCCGTATCACCATAAACAGACCTATTCTAAAGAACACCTACGGAACGAAACGCGTCACACGAAACCTTTTCCCACTTTATCAGACATCTTTCCTCCAAAACAGTTATACGTATACAAATAAATGTTGAAAGCATATTTTTATTGTATTTTTCCAATTTTCGAAAAACTTCCTGCAATTTGTCGATGTTTATATCTTTACTTACGTTTCGGCCGTTGTACGCTTCGGCCTTTATGTCTATATCTCTCTATATCCCCGTCTATATCTCTGAGATGTGGCATTATGATTATTTACATTATTTACATTGTTCGGACTGTTATCCTCATCTTCATTGCCACCTTCACAACGTTTCGGCCGTTGTACGCTCCGTCCTTTATGTCTATGTCTCTCTATATCTCTGTCTATATCTCTGAGATGAGGTATTATGATTATTTACATTATTTACATTGTCCGGAATGTTATCCTCATCTTCTTTGCCACCTTCACAACGTTTCGGCCGTTGTACGCTCCGGTCTTTATGTCTATGTTTCTCTATATCTCCGTCTATATCTCTGGGATGAGGTATTATGATTATTTATATTATTTACATTGTTCGGACTGTTATCCCCATCTTCATTGCCATATTCACAACATTTCGGTCGTTGTAACCCCCGGGTTTTATGCCTATGTCTCTCTATATCTCTATGTCTATATCTCTATATCTCTATGTCTATATCTCTGAGATGAGGTATTATGATTACTTGCATTATTTACATTGTTCGGACTGTTATCCTCATCTTCATCGCCACCTTCACAACGTTTCGGCTGTTGTAAGCCCCGGCTTTTATGCCTATGTCTCTCTATAACTCTTTCTATATCTCTGAGATGAGGTATTATAATTGCTTGCATTATTTACATTATTCGGACTGCCATCGTCATTTTCATGGTCATATTTACAACGTTTCGACCGTTCTACGCCCCGGCCATTATGCCTATGTCTCTCTATAGCTCTGAAATGAGATAATATGATTACTTACATTATTTACATTATTCGGACTGTTATTCTAATCTTCATTGCCATAATTACAGCATTTCGGCTGTTGTACACTCCAACCTTCTTCAGGTGATATAGACAGATGTTTATATCTTTATTTTATATTTTCGAGTAATTACGACTACCTTAGTTATTATGGAATATATGTTTTTTTATTATCGTATGCAAAAGGGATTCTTATATTTCAACTTACAATTTACATGTAAAATGGTTTCAAAGAACCATAAAAATAAATTTAATAGACTTAAATGACATATACTAGCTTGGGTTGGTTGTCGCCCTGAACAACGGCGCCGGCGTGCTGAGCTGTTCCCCAGTCTCCTCCATCTGTCACGGTCCTGTACCAGAGCCTGGGTGTCCACGAATGATTTCTTTGTGCGTCCAATGTTAGGCGTGTCTCGAACACTTTAACCTGGCGGAGCGCATCCCTCCCTCTCCGTGTTAGACCACAGCCGATGTCCCCAGGAACCCGTGGCCCCGTTGTAGTCCATCTGAAGAACCCTTCCGTCCTGGCCGGTGACTTGCGTCGAGGGGGTCCTTTGCCCAGTGGTGCCGTGTTAACACCCGCCCGCCTCACGTGGGTTTAGCCAGCCAAATGAAGCGATTTAAAATTCGGAGTTATAAAGTGAGTGAGATAGGAGCTGGATGAGGACCAGTGATGTCAGACCACCCCAAGGTCCAGCGTGCCAAACACCAAAGGTGCTACTTCTATCCAGAGCACCCTATTCCCTGAAAGATATTAAAATATAGTTTTATATTATATTATATTTAAAGCTAAAAGAGACAGAAGCATCAATAATGGAACGTTTGCAAATATAAAAGTGGACATTGAAATCAAAATGGAGTGTCGACAGTCGTGATGGAACGAAATATTCATGGCCTGATGATACAAGGCCCGAAGATTCAGGACTAGGCGATACAAGGCCAGAAGATTCATGGCCTGAAGATTGCGTCCGAGCATGAAACAGACTCTTGACATCGAGTGTCCTCTATTCTTCCTCTACGACTTTTTTTATCATTTTATGTTATTGACTGATTTTTATAATCGTTCATAAATAGTAGGCTTAAAATAAATAGAAAAAAAACGAACGAATTCATTTGACAAATGACTATATACAGAGTGCGATGGATAAATTGTCGTCTAAATGATGCAAAAAATGAAAATAAATACAGACAATTTATTTTAACAAATATATTTACGATGAATATATCTTGAAATACTAAAGAGTAAATTTATTCACTAAAATCGCCATTGCCTTTAACCACGGCCTCCAGACAACTTCGGAATCTCCTGCAACTCTTCTGCACAGTCTCACTTTTGAAATTGTGAATGCTCCCATAATCTTTGTCTTCAGTTCATCTTTGGTGTTACAAGGATTTTTGTTGGTCTCTCGCTCAGCTGCGCCCCACACATGATAATCAAGGGGGGTTGCAAGTGTGGGGAGTGATGTGGTTGCAGAAATTGTCTGACAGTTCTACTTCCTGTGTGATATGGTGTAGCGTCCTATTGCCAGACATAGGTTCTTCCAGCTGGCACCATCTTGACTCAGGACAGCACTACCTCCTCAAGGTACTTGATGTAGGCCTCGGTGTTGAGTCTGAGGCCCTATGGGAAGAATAATGGAGGCCTAACGTCGCCAGCACAAGGGATCCCTAGAAACCCCATGATGTTCACTAACTCTTTCTAACTGCTCTGCTCTGTACTCAGATTGACACCCAAACACTCTGAAATATTTGTTTTCGAGATCCCGGCGCAAATGCCAAGTAATTCAGCATACCATTTCCAAATTTATGGTGGAATGAATTGAGTCATGGTGCTCTTTTTCTCACAGAAGGTGCCCAACTGACCTTACTATATAGTGCAATCGAAAAACTTTATTAAAAAAAAAAAAATAACGCGCATGCGCAAAATTTTAAATAAAAATGGCGACAACTTACCCAAGGCACTGTGTATACACGAGAAAAATAATTGTTATAATGAAATTCTGACAGGTTATATCGGCTTCAGTCACTTTGCCCCGGCCGTCATAACGGAACTTCCCTATTGCTTTTCTATAAATATTTTCACAGTAATTGTTCTTCGATACCTCGATACCACAAATTTAATCGCAGTACTAGATTAACTGCTAGTTCTCCGCATTAAAATGGCTACATGTATCCGTAACTTTTATGCTTACATTTTTTCTCTCTTATTTTCGCTTGTGAAACTCTCTTCCGGCATCTTGGTTTCCGGTCCAATTTGATCTTCAAAAATTGAAATGCAATGTCAATTGATATATTCTGTCTCCTTTATGCCTCTTCTTTTATCGTTTTCTCCACTTAATAATATTTTATTTGGATCTTATTCTCTCATACTCAGTAACCCCTTGCGTCTAACTGCCTTTATTGCCTCGCTTCGGATGAAACAATTAAGATATATATGCATACATACATACATATATCTATCTCTATATATGCATACATATATATATATGTATATATATATATGTGTGTGTGTCGATATATATATGTATATGTATATATATATGTATATATCTATATGTATATATATATATGTATATATATATATATGTATATATATATATATATATATATATATATATATATATGTGTGTGTGTGTGTGTGTGTGTGTGTGTGTATAAAATCATATATATGTGTAGGAATATTAGGCAATTAAATGACAAAGTGCTAAAATACTCTATTTATCCACAGGACACATGGCACATTCGATCAAATGACAGGACCCAAAGAGTTGTGAGTTCAATACTTGGTTAAGGCGGTGGAGAACTTGGAGGGGGAATTAACAGGAGATAACTGATAACTGACATCCATTAGACATGGCATGTGGAACTAGAACAGGCTACCCCATTGAGCGAAATAAAGGGTTCAGTTTGACATTCCACCCACTTGAAGAAGGCCGGAACGTACAACGGCCGAAACGTTGTGATAAATATGGCAATAAAGATGAGGACAATAGTCCGTATAATGTAAATAGTGTAC
>OZ038502.1:93640303-93715303 GCA_964036315.1 Acanthosepion esculentum | reverse complement strand
AAGCATTAAAGTAACATGTAAAACCCTTGTAATTTTAAGTTATTGATTATAACGTTAACCCTTCATGTTTGAATGCCGAAATATGTTTTAGTTAACATTTAGCAAATGGCAAGTTAAATATCGCTGAGAAATTAAGTAGCTTTCTGAATAAGTAACTCCATGAAGATTCTGGTTGTAGTTTATGACATCTATAAACACCTTGGGTTACTTTTAAAAGAAGTTCATTATACAAAATAATGAGGTAACAATATTATCAAGTTTATTATTAATTGCAAATTTGAATTTGTTTTTAAAGAAGGTTTATTGTTCCACTGGAAGGTACAATATTGACCTAAAGTGGTTGTGGTATTGCCTATCTTTTAAGCTGTATCTCTGTAACACACATACATGCATATATACATACACTTTTGTCCAAATTAATTGAAACCAAACGAATAATAACGTTATTATTAAGTTTCTTTCGTATTTATCCAGTGAAATATGACCCAATGCACTTGTTAGTACTTCGTATTTTCATTCCACGAAGTCGTTCATTGTAGATTAACCACAGATTCTCGATTGGATTAAATCAGGAGAGTTTCCGGGCCAGTCTATAGTACTTTGATATGCTCTCTGGTAAGGCGTGCCAGTGTGTTCGTGCAGCGTTACAATTTTCGTACGCTTCCTTGGAGTAAGGTCCATCGCAGACAATGGGTGTAGGACAACTAATCGACAGACGAGACAGTAGTGTATGGGCGTGATGAAAATCTGACGCAATCACGGATGACGCAATATTTATCAAGGTCAAACAAATTTCATCATACACCCCGAAAAAAGAATTTATATAACTGCACACCACTGCAAATGACCTAATCCGAGGAAAAATAGGAATCGATTACAGCCTGTCACTGCAGTGGGTCTAAAACTGACCGTATGGTAAAAGAAAGGAAACTAAAGCGGTTGTTTCAATTAATTTGCACAAAGGTGTATATAATGCTTTTGTAAGTACCCCATGAGTACATCACAGCAACTACAAATGAAAATAGGTTCATATTATTGCACACCACTGAAAATGACCCAATCTGAGGAAAAATAGGAATCGATTACAGCCTGTCACTCCAGTGGGTCTAAAACTGACCGTATGGTAAAAGAAAGGAAACTAAAGCGGTTGTTTCAATTAATTTGCACAAAGGTGTATATGATGCTTTTGTAAGTACCCCATGAGTACATCACAGCAACTACAAATGAAAATAGGTTCATATTATTGCACACCACTGAAAATGACCCAATCTGAGGAAAAATAGGAATCGATTACAGCCTGTCACTCCGGTGGGTCTAAAACTGACCGTATGGTAAAAGAAAGGAAACTAAAGCGGTTGTTTCAATTAATTTGCACAAAGGTGTATATAATGCTTTTGTAAGTACCCCATGAGTACATCACAGCAACTACAAATGAAAATAGGTTCATATTATTGCACACCACTGAAAATGACCCAATCTGAGGAAAAATAGGAATCGATTACAGCCTGTCACTCCAGTGGGTCTAAAACTGACCGTATGGTAAAAGAAAGGAAACTAAAGCGGTTGTTTCAATTAATTTGCACAAAGGTGTATATAATGCTTTTGTAAGTACCCCATGAGTACATCACAGCAACTACAAATGAAAATAGGTTCATATTATTGCACACCACTGAAAATGACCCAATCTGAGGAAAAATAGGAATCGATTACAGCCTGTCACTCCGGTGGGTCTAAAACTGACCGTATGGTAAAAGAAAGGAAACTAAAGCGGTTGTTTCAATTAATTTGCACAAAGGTGTATATAATGTTTTTGTAAGTACCCCATGAGTACATCACAGCAACTACAAATGAAAATAGGTTCATATTATTGCACACCACTGAAAATGACTCAATCTGAGGAAAAATAGGAATCGATTACAGCCTGTCACTCCGGTGGGTCTAAAACTGACCGTATGGTAAAAGAAAGGAAACTAAAGCGGTTGTTTCAATTAATTTGCACAAAGGTGTATATAATGCTTTTGTAAGTACCCCATGAGTACATCACAGCAACTAAAAATGAAAATAGGTTCATATTATTGCACACCACTGAAAATGACCCAATCTGAGGAAAAATAGGAATCGATTACAGCCTGTCACTCCGGTGGGTCTAAAACTGACCGTATGGTAAAAGAAAGGAAACTAAAGCGGTTGTTTCAATTAATTTGCACAAAGGTGTATATAATGCTTTTGTAAGTACCCCATGAGTACATCACAGCAACTACAAATGAAAATAGGTTCATATTATTGCACACCACTGAAAATGACCCAATCTGAGGAAAAATAGGAATCGATTACAGCCTGTCACTCCGGTGGGTCTAAAACTGACCGTATGGTAAAAGAAAGGAAACTAAAGCGGTTGTTTCAATTAATTTGCACAAAGGTGTATATAATGCTTTTGTAAGTACCCCATGAGTACATCACAGCAACTACAAATGAAAATAGGTTCATATTATTGCACACCACTGAAAATGACCCAATCTGATGAAAAATAGGAATCGATTACAGCCTGTCACTCCGGTGGGTCTAAAACTGACCGTATGGTAAAAGAAAGGAAACTAAAGCGGTTGTTTCAATTAATTTGCACAAAGGTGTATATAATGCTTTTGTAAGTACCCCATGAGTACATCACAGCAACTACAAATGAAAATAGGTTCATATTATTGCACACCACTGAAAATGACCCAATCTGAGGAAAAATAGGAATCGATTACAGCCTGTCACTCCAGTGGGTCTAAAACTGACCGTATGGTAAAAGAAAGGAAACTAAAGCGGTTGTTTCAATTAATTTGCACAAAGGTGTATATAATGCTTTTGTAAGTACCCCATGAGTACATCACAGCAACTACAAATGAAAATAGGTTCATATTATTGCACACCACTGAAAATGACCCAATCTGAGGAAAAATAGGAATCGATTACAGCCTGTCACTCCGGTGGGTCTAAAACTGACCGTATGGTAAAAGAAAGGAAACTAAAGCGGTTGTTTCAATTAATTTGCACAAAGGTGTATATAATGCTTTTGTAAGTACCCCATGAGTACATCACAGCAACTACAAATGAAAATAGGTTCATATTATTGCACACCACTGAAAATGACCCAATCTGAGGAAAAATAGGAATCGATTACAGCCTGTCACTCCGGTGGGTCTAAAACTGACCGTATGGTAAAAGAAAGGAAACTAAAGCGGTTGTTTCAATTAATTTGCACAAAGGTGTATATAATGCTTTTGTAAGTACCCCATGAGTACATCACAGCAACTACAAATGAAAATAGGTTCATATTATTGCACACCACTGAAAATGACCCAATCTGAGGAAAAATAGGAATCGATTACAGCCTGTCACTCCAGTGGGTCTAAAACTGACCGTATGGTAAAAGAAAGGAAACTAAAGCGGTTGTTTCAATTAATTTGCACAAAGGTGTATATAATGCTTTTGTAAGTACCCCATGAGTACATCACAGCAACTACAAATGAAAATAGGTTCATATTATTGCACACCACTGAAAATGACCCAATCTGAGGAAAAATAGGAATCGATTACAGCCTGTCACTCCGGTGGGTCTAAAACTGACCGTATGGTAAAAGAAAGGTAACTAAAGCGGTTGTTTCAATTAATTTGCACAAAGGTGTATATAATGCTTTTGTAAGTACCCCATGAGTACATCACAGCAACTACAAATGAAAATAGGTTCATATTATTGCACACCACTGAAAATGACCCAATCTGAGGAAAAATAGGAATCGATTACAGCCTGTCACTCCGGTGGGTCTAAAACTGACCGTATGGTAAAAGAAAGGAAACTAAAGCGGTTGTTTCAATTAATTTGCACAAAGGTGTATATAATGCTTTTGTAAGTACCCCATGAGTACATCACAGCAACTACAAATGAAAATAGGTTCATATTATTGCACACCACTGAAAATGACCCAATCTGAGGAAAAATAGGAATCGATTACAGCCTGTCACTCCAGTGGGTCTAAAACTGACCGTATGGTAAAAGAAAGGAAACTAAAGCGGTTGTTTCAATTAATTTGCACAAAGGTGTATATAATGCTTTTGTAAGTACCCCATGAGTACATCACAGCAACTACAAATGAAAATAGGTTCATATTATTGCACACCACTGAAAATGACCCAATCTGAGGAAAAATAGGAATCGATTACAGCCTGTCACTCCAGTGGGTCTAAAACTGACCGTATGGTAAAAGAAAGGAAACTAAAGCGGTTGTTTCAATTATTTTGCACAAAGGTGTATATAATGCTTTTGTAAGTACCCCATGAGTACATCACAGCAACTACAAATGAAAATAGGTTCATATTATTGCACACCACTGAAAATGACTCAATCTGAGGAAAAATAGGAATCGATTACAGCCTGTCACTCCGGTGGGTCTAAAACTGACCGTATGGTAAAAGAAAGGAAACTAAAGCGGTTGTTTCAATTAATTTGCACAAAGGTGTATATAATGCTTTTGTAAGTACCCCATGAGTACATCACAACAACTAAAAATGAAAATAGGTTCATATTATTGCACACCACTGAAAATGACCCAATCTGAGGAAAAATAGGAATCGATTACAGCCTGTCACTCCAGTGGGTCTAAAACTGACCGTATGGTAAAAGAAAGGAAACTAAAGCGGTTGTTTCAATTAATTTGCACAAAGGTGTATATAATGCTTTTGTAAGTACTCCATGAGTACATCACAGCAACTACAAATGAAAATAGGTTCATATTATTGCACACCACTGAAAATGACCCAATCTGAGGAAAAATAGGAATCGATTACAGCCTGTCACTCCAGTGGGTCTAAAACTGACCGTATGGTAAAAGAAAGGAAACTAAAGCGGTTGTTTCAATTAATTTGCACAAAAGGTGTATATAATGCTTTTGTAAGTACCCCATGAGTACATCACAGCAACTACAAATGAAAATAGGTTCATATTATTGCACACCACTGAAAATGACCCAATCTGAGGAAAAATAGGAATCGATTACAGCCTGTCACTCCAGTGGGTCTAAAACTGACCGTATGGTAAAAGAAAGGAAACTAAAGCGGTTGTTTCAATTAATTTGCACAAAGGTGTATATAATGCTTTTGTAAGTACCCCATGAGTACATCACAGCAACTACAAATAAAAATAGGTTCATATTATTGCACACCACTGAAAATGACCCAATCTGAGGAAAAATAGGAATCGATTACAGCCTGTCACTCCGGTGGGTCTAAAACTGACCGTATGGTAAAAGAAAGGAAACTAAAGCGGTTGTTTCAATTAATTTGCACAAAGGTGTATATAATGCTTTTGTAAGTACCCCATGAGTACATCACAGCAACTACAAATGAAAATAGGTTCATATTATTGCACACCACTGAAAATGACTCAATCTGAGGAAAAATAGGAATCGATTACAGCCTGTCACTCCGGTGGGACTAAAACTGACCGTATGGTAAAAGAAAGGAAACTAAAGCGGTTGTTTCAATTAATTTGCACAAAGGTGTATATAATGCTTTTGTAAGTACCCCATGAGTACATCACAGCAACTACAAATGAAAATAGGTTCATATTATTGCACACCACTGAAAATGACCCAATCTGAGGAAAAATAGGAATCGATTACAGCCTGTCACTCCAGTGGGTCTAAAACTGACCATATGGTAAAAGAAAGGAAACTAAAGCGGTTGTTTCAATTAATTTGCACAAAGGTGTATATAATGCTTTTGTAAGTACCCCATGAGTACATCACAGCAACTACAAATGAAAATAGGTTCATATTATTGCACACCACTGAAAATGACCCAATCTGAGGAAAAATAGGAATCGATTACAGCCTGTCACTCCGGTGGGTCTAAAACTGACCGTATGGTAAAAGAAAGGAAACTAAAGCGGTTGTTTCAATTAATTTGCACAAAGGTGTATATAATGCTTTTGTAAGTACCCCATGAGTACATCACAGCAACTACAAATAAAAATAGGTTCATATTATTGCACACCACTGAAAATGACCCAATCTGAGGAAAAATAGGAATCGATTACAGCCTGTCACTCCGGTGGGTCTAAAACTGACCGTATGGTAAAAGAAAGGAAACTAAAGCGGTTGTTTCAATTAATTTGCACAAAGGTGTATATAATGCTTTTGTAAGTACCCCATGAGTACATCACAGCAACTACAAATGAAAATAGGTTCATATTATTGCACACCACTGAAAATGACTCAATCTGAGGAAAAATAGGAATCGATTACAGCCTGTCACTCCGGTGGGACTAAAACTGACCGTATGGTAAAAGAAAGGAAACTAAAGCGGTTGTTTCAATTAATTTGCACAAAGGTGTATATAATGCTTTTTTAAGTACCCCATGAGTACATCACAGCAACTACAAATGAAAATAGGTTCATATTATTGCACACCACTGAAAATGACCCAATCTGAGGAAAAATAGGAATCGATTACAGCCTGTCACTCCAGTGGGTCTAAAACTGACCGTATGGTAAAAGAAAGGAAACTAAAGCGGTTGTTTCAATTAATTTGCACAAAGGTGTATATGATGCTTTTGTAAGTACCCCATGAGTACATCACAGCAACTACAAATGAAAATAGGTTCATATTATTGCACACCACTGAAAATGACCCAATCTGAGGAAAAATAGGAATCGATTACAGCCTGTCACTCCGGTGGGTCTAAAACTGACCGTATGGTAAAAGAAAGGAAACTAAAGCGGTTGTTTCAATTAATTTGCACAAAGGTGTATATAATGCTTTTGTAAGTACCCCATGAGTACATCACAGCAACTACAAATGAAAATAGGTTCATATTATTGCACACCACTGAAAATGACCCAATCTGAGGAAAAATAAGAATCGATTACAGCCTGTCACTCCGGTGGGTCTAAAACTGACCGTATGGTAAAAGAAAGGAAACTAAAGCGGTTGTTTCAAGTAATTTGCACAAAGGTGTATATAATGCTTTTGTAAGTACCCCATGAGTACATCACAGCAACTACAAATGAAAATAGGTTCATATTATTGCACACCACTGAAAATGACCCAATCTGAGGAAAAATAGGAATCGATTACAGCCTGTCACTCCAGTGGGTCTAAAACTGACCGTATGGTAAAAGAAAGGAAACTAAAGCGGTTGTTTCAAGTAATTTGCACAAAGGTGTATATAATGCTTTTGTAAGTACCCCATGAGTACATCACAGCAACTACAAATGAAAATAGGTTCATATTATTGCACACCACTGAAAATGACCCAATCTGAGGAAAAATAGGAATCGATTACAGCCTGTCACTCCAGTGGGTCTAAAACTGACCGTATGGTAAAAGAAAGGAAACTAAAGCGGTTGTTTCAATTATTTTGCACAAGGTGTATATAATGCTTTTGTAAGTACCCCATGAGTACATCACAGCAACTACAAATGAAAATAGGTTCATATTATTGCACACCACTGAAAATGACTCAATCTGAGGAAAAATAGGAATCGATTAAAGCCTGTCACTCCGGTGGGTCTAAAACTGACCGTATGGTAAAAGAAAGGAAACTAAAGCGGTTGTTTCAATTAATTTGCACAAAGGTGTATATAATGCTTTTGTAAGTACCCCATGAGTACATCACAGCAACTAAAAATGAAAATAGGTTCATATTATTGCACACCACTGAAAATGACCCAATCTGAGGAAAAATAGGAATCGATTACAGCCTGTCACTCCGGTGGGTCTAAAACTGACCGTATGGTAAAAGAAAGGAAACTAAAGCGGTTGTTTCAATTAATTTGCACAAAGGTGTATATAATGCTTTTGTAAGTACCCCATGAGTACATCACAGCAACTAAAAATGAAAATAGGTTCATATTATTGCACACCACTGAAAATGACCCAATCTGAGGAAAAATAGGAATCGATTACAGCCTGTCACTCCAGTGGGTCTAAAACTGACCGTATGGTAAAAGAAAGGAAACTAAAGCGGTTGTTTCAATTAATTTGCACAAAGGTGTATATAATGCTTTTGTAAGTACTCCATGAGTACATCACAGCAACTACAAATGAAAATAGGTTCATATTATTGCACACCACTGAAAATGACCCAATCTGAGGAAAAATAGGAATCGATTACAGCCTGTCACTCCAGTGGGTCTAAAACTGTCCGTATGGTAAAAGAAAGGAAACTAAAGCGGTTGTTTCAATTAATTTGCACAAAGGTGTATATAATGCTTTTGTAAGTACCCCATGAGTACATCACAGCAACTACAAATGAAAATAGGTTCATATTATTGCACACCACTGAAAATGACCCAATCTGAGGAAAAATAGGAATCGATTACAGCCTGTCACTCCGGTGGGTCTAAAACTGACCGTATGGTAAAAGAAAGGAAACTACAGCTGTTGTTTCAATTAATTTGCACAAAGGTGTATATAATGCTTTTGTAAGTACCCCATGAGTACATCACAGCAACTACAAATGAAAATAGGTTCATATTATTGCACACCACTGAAAATGACCCAATCTGAGGAAAAATAGGAATCGATTACAGCCTGTCACTCCAGTGGGTCTAAAACTGACCGTATGGTAAAAGAAAGGAAACTAAAGCGGTTGTTTCAATTAATTTGCACAAAGGTGTATATAATGCTTTTGTAAGTACCCCATGAGTACATCACAGCAACTACAAATGAAAATAGGTTCATATTATTGCACACCACTGAAAATGACCCAATCTGAGGAAAAATAGGAATCGATTACAGCCTGTCACTCCGGTGGGTCTAAAACTGACCGTATGGTAAAAGAAAGGAAACTAAAGCGGTTGTTTCAATTAATTTGCACAAAGGTGTATATAATGCTTTTGTAAGTACCCCATGAGTACATCACAGCAACTACAAATGAAAATAGGTTCATATTATTGCACACCACTGAAAATGACCCAATCTGAGGAAAAATAGGAATCGATTACAGCCTGTCACTCCGGTGGGTCTAAAACTGACCGTATGGTAAAAGAAAGGAAACTAAAGCGGTTGTTTCAATTAATTTGCACAAAGGTGTATATAATGCTTTTGTAAGTACCCCATGAGTACATCACAGCAACTACAAATGAAAATAGGTTCATATTATTGCACACCACTGAAAATGACTCAATCTGAGGAAAAATAGGAATCGATTACAGCCTGTCACTCCGGTGGGACTAAAACTGACCGTATGGTAAAAGAAAGGAAACTAAAGCGGTTGTTTCAATTAATTTGCACAAAGGTGTATATAATGCTTTTGTAAGTACCCCATGAGTACATCACAGCAACTACAAATGAAAATAGGTTCATATTATTGCACACCACTGAAAATGACCCAATCTGAGGAAAAATAGGAATCGATTACAGCCTGTCACTCCGGTGGGTCTAAAACTGACCGTATGGTAAAAGAAAGGAAACTAAAGCGGTTGTTTCAATTAATTTGCACAAAGGTGTATATAATGCTTTTGTAAGTACCCCATGAGTACATCACAGCAACTACAAATGAAAATAGGTTCATATTATTGCACACCACTGAAAATGACCGAATCTGAGGAAAAATAGGAATCGATTACAGCCTGTCACTCCGGTGGGTCTAAAACTGACCGTATGGTAAAAGAAAGGAAACTAAAGCGGTTGTTTCAATTAATTTGCACAAAGGTGTATATAATGCTTTTGTAAGTACCCCATGAGTACATCACAGCAACTACAAATGAAAATAGGTTCATATTATTGCACACCACTGAAAATGACCGAATCTGAGGAAAAATAAGAATCGATTACAGCCTGTCACTCCGGTGGGTCTAAAACTGACCGTATGGTAAAAGAAAGGAAACTAAAGCGGTTGTTTCAATTAATTTGCACAAAGGTGTATATAATGCTTTTGTAAGTACCCCATGAGTACATCACAGCAACTACAAATGAAAATAGGTTCATATTATTGCACACCACTGAAAATGACCCAATCTGAGGAAAAATAGGAATCGATTACAGCCTGACACTCCAGTGGGTCTAAAACTGACCGTATGGTAAAAGAAAGGAAACTAAAGCGGTTGTTTCAAGTAATTTGCACAAAGGTGTATATAATGCTTTTGTAAGTACCCCATGAGTACATCACAGCAACTACAAATGAAAATAGGTTCATATTATTGCACACCACTGAAAATGACCCAATCTGAGGAAAAATAGGAATCGATTACAGCCTGTCACTCCAGTGGGTCTAAAACTGACCGTATGGTAAAAGAAAGGAAACTAAAGCGGTTGTTTCAATTATTTTGCACAAAGGTGTATATAATGCTTTTGTAAGTACCCCATGAGTACATCACAGCAACTACAAATGAAAATAGGTTCATATTATTGCACACCACTGAAAATGACTCAATCTGAGGAAAAATAGGAATCGATTACAGCCTGTCACTCCGGTGGGTCTAAAACTGACCGTATGGTAAAAGAAAGGAAACTAAAGCGGTTGTTTCAATTAATTTGCACAAAGGTGTATATAATGCTTTTGTAAGTACCCCATGAGTACATCACAGCAACTAAAAATGAAAATAGGTTCATATTATTGCACACCACTGAAAATGACCCAATCTGAGGAAAAATAGGAATCGATTACAGCCTGTCACTCCGGTGGGTCTAAAACTGACCGTATGGTAAAAGAAAGGAAACTAAAGCGGTTGTTTCAATTAATTTGCACAAAGGTGTATATAATGCTTTTGTAAGTACCCCATGAGTACATCACAGCAACTAAAAATGAAAATAGGTTCATATTATTGCACACCACTGAAAATGACCCAATCTGAGGAAAAATAGGAATCGATTACAGCCTGTCACTCCAGTGGGTCTAAAACTGACCGTATGGTAAAAGAAAGGAAACTAAAGCGGTTGTTTCAATTAATTTGCACAAAGGTGTATATAATGCTTTTGTAAGTACTCCATGAGTACATCACAGCAACTACAAATGAAAATAGGTTCATATTATTGCACACCACTGAAAATGACCCAATCTGAGGAAAAATAGGAATCGATTACAGCCTGTCACTCCAGTGGGTCTAAAACTGTCCGTATGGTAAAAGAAAGGAAACTAAAGCGGTTGTTTCAATTAATTTGCACAAAGGTGTATATAATGCTTTTGTAAGTACCCCATGAGTACATCACAGCAACTACAAATGAAAATAGGTTCATATTATTGCACACCACTGAAAATGACCCAATCTGAGGAAAAATAGGAATCGATTACAGCCTGTCACTCCGGTGGGTCTAAAACTGACCGTATGGTAAAAGAAAGGAAACTAAAGCGGTTGTTTCAATTAATTTGCACAAAGGTGTATATAATGCTTTTGTAAGTACCCCATGAGTACATCACAGCAACTACAAATGAAAATAGGTTCATATTATTGCACACCACTGAAAATGACCCAATCTGAGGAAAAATAGGAATCGATTACAGCCTGTCACTCCAGTGGGTCTAAAACTGACCGTATGGTAAAAGAAAGGAAACTAAAGCGGTTGTTTCAATTAATTTGCACAAAGGTGTATATAATGCTTTTGTAAGTACCCCATGAGTACATCACAGCAACTAAAAATGAAAATAGGTTCATATTATTGCACACCACTGAAAATGACCCAATCTGAGGAAAAATAGGAATCGATTACAGCCTGTCACTCCGGTGGGTCTAAAACTGACCGTATGGTAAAAGAAAGGAAACTAAAGCGGTTGTTTCAATTAATTTGCACAAAGGTGTATATAATGCTTTTGTAAGTACCCCATGAGTACATCACAGCAACTACAAATGAAAATAGGTTCATATTATTGCACACCACTGAAAATGACCCAATCTGAGGAAAAATAGGAATCGATTACAGCCTGTCACTCCGGTGGGTCTAAAACTGACCGTATGGTAAAAGAAAGGAAACTAAAGCGGTTGTTTCAATTAATTTGCACAAAGGTGTATATAATGCTTTTGTAAGTACCCCATGAGTACATCACAGCAACTACAAATGAAAATAGGTTCATATTATTGCACACCACTGAAAATGAACCAATCTGAGGAAAAATAGGAATCGATTACAGCCTGTCACTCCGGTGGGTCTAAAACTGACCGTATGGTAAAAGAAAGGAAACTAAAGCGGTTGTTTCAATTAATTTGCACAAAGGTGTATATAATGCTTTTGTAAGTACCCCATGAGTACATCACAGCAACTACAAATGAAAATAGGTTCATATTATTGCACACCACTGAAAATGACCCAATCTGAGGAAAAATAGGAATCGATTACAGCCTGTCACTCCAGTGGGTCTAAAACTGACCGTATGGTAAAAGAAAGGAAACTAAAGCGGTTGTTTCAATTAATTTGCACAAAGGTGTATATAATGCTTTTGTAAGTACCCCATGAGTACATCACAGCAACTACAAATGAAAATAGGTTCATATTATTGCACACCACTGAAAATGACCCAATCTGAGGAAAAATAGGATTCGATTACAGCCTGTCACTCCGGTGGGTCTAAAACTGACCGTATGGTAAAAGAAAGGAAACTAAAGCGGTTGTTTCAATTAATTTGCACAAAGGTGTATATAATGCTTTTGTAAGTACCCCATGAGTACATCACAGCAACTACAAATGAAAATAGGTTCATATTATTGCACACCACTGAAAATGACCCAATCTGAGGAAAAATAGGAATCGATTACAGCCTGTCACTCCGGTGGGTCTAAAACTGACCGTATGGTAAAAGAAAGGAAACTAAAGCGGTTCTTTCAATTAATTTGCACAAAGGTGTATATAATGCTTTTGTAAGTACCCCATGAGTACATCACAGCAACTACAAATGAAAATAGGTTCATATTATTGCACACCACTGAAAATGACCCAATCTGAGGAAAAATAGGAATCGATTACAGCCTGTCACTCCAGTGGGTCTAAAACTGACCGTATGGTAAAAGAAAGGAAACTAAAGCGGTTGTTTCAATTAATTTGCACAAAGGTGTATATAATGCTTTTGTAAGTACCCCATGAGTACATCACAGCAACTACAAATGAAAATAGGTTCATATTATTGCACACCACTGAAAATGACCCAATCTGAGAAAAAATAGGATTCGATTACAGCCTGTCACTCCGGTGGGTCTAAAACTGACCGTATGGTAAAAGAAAGGAAACTAAAGCGGTTGTTTCAATTAATTTGCACAAAGGTGTATATAATGCTTTTGTAAGTACACCATGAGTACATCACAGCAACTACAAATGAAAATAGGTTCATATTATTGCACACCACTGAAAATGACCCAATCTGAGGAAAAATAGGAATCGATTACAGCCTGTCACTCCGGTGGGTCTAAAACTGACCGTATGGTAAAAGAAAGGAAACTAAAGCGGTTGTTTCAATTAATTTGCACAAAGGTGTATATAATGCTTTTGTAAGTACCCCATGAGTACATCACAGCAACTACAAATGAAAATAGGTTCATATTATTGCACACCACTGAAAATGACCCAATCTGAGGAAAAATAGGAATCGATTACAGCCTGTCACTCCAGTGGGTCTAAAACTGACCGTATGGTAAAAGAAAGGAAACTAAAGCGGTTGTTTCAATTAATTTGCACAAAGGTGTATATAATGCTTTTGTAAGTACCCCATGAGTACATCACAGCAACTACAAATGAAAATAGGTTCATATTATTGCACACCACTGAAAATGACCCAATCTGAGGAAAAATAGGAATCGATTACAGCCTGTCACTCCAGTGGGTCTAAAACAGACCGTATGGTAAAAGAAAGGAAACTAAAGCGGTTGTTTCAATTATTTTGCACAAAGGTGTATATAATGGTTTTGTAAGTACCCCATGAGTACATCACAGCAACTACAAATGAAAATAGGTTCATATTATTGCACACCACTGAAAATGACTCAATCTGAGGAAAAATAGGAATCGATTACAGCCTGTCACTCCGGTGGGTCTAAAACTGACCGTATGGTAAAAGAAAGGAAACTAAAGCGGTTGTTTCAATTAATTTGCACAAAGGTGTATATAATGCTTTTGTAAGTACCCCATGAGTACATCACAGCAACTAAAAATGAAAATAGGTTCATATTATTGCACACCACTGAAAATGACCCAATCTGAGGAAAAATAGGAATCGATTACAGCCTGTCACTCCGGTGGGTCTAAAACTGACCGTATGGTAAAAGAAAGGAAACTAAAGCGGTTGTTTCAATTAATTTGCACAAAGGTGTATATAATGCTTTTGTAAGTACCCCATGAGTACATCACAGCAACTAAAAATGAAAATAGGTTCATATTATTGCACACCACTGAAAATGACCCAATCTGAGGAAAAATAGGAATCGATTACAGCCTGTCACTCCAGTGGGTCTAAAACTGACCGTATGGTAAAAGAAAGGAAACTAAAGCGGTTGTTTCAATTAATTTGCACAAAGGTGTATATAATGCTTTTGTAAGTACCCCATGAGTACATCACAGCAACTACAAATGAAAATAGATTCATATTATTGCACACCACTGAAAATGACCCAATCTGAGGAAAAATAGGAATCGATTACAGCCTGTCACTCCGGTGGGTCTAAAACTGACCGTATGGTAAAAGAAAGGAAACTAAAGCGGTTGTTTCAATTAATTTGCACAAAGGTGTATATAATGCTTTTGTAAGTACCCCATGAGTACATCACAGCAACTAAAAATGAAAATAGGTTCATATTATTGCACACCACTGAAAATGACCCAATCTGAGGAAAAATAGGAATCGATTACAGCCTGTCACTCCGGTGGGTCTAAAACTGACCGTATGGTAAAAGAAAGGAAACTAAAGCGGGTGTTTCAATTAATTTGCACAAAGGTGTATATAATGCTTTTGTAAGTACCCCATGAGTACATCACAGCAACTAAAAATGAAAATAGGTTCATATTATTGCACACCACTGAAAATGACCCAATCTGAGGAAAAATAGGAATCGATTACAGCCTGTCACTCCAGTGGGTCTAAAACTGACCGTATGGTAAAAGAAAGGAAACTAAAGCGGTTGTTTCAATTAATTTGCACAAAGGTGTATATAATGCTTTTGTAAGTACCCCATGAGTACATCACAGCAACTACAAATGAAAATAGGTTCATATTATTGCACACCACTGAAAATGACCCCATCTGAGGAAAAATAGGAATCGATTACAGCCTGTCACTCCAGTGGGTCTAAAACTGACCGTATGGTAAAAGAAAGGAAACTAAAGCGGTTGTTTCAATTAATTTGCACAAAGGTGTATATAATGCTTTTGTAAGTACCCCATGAGTACATCACAGCAACTACAAATGAAAATAGGTTCATATTATTGCACACCACTGAAAATGACTCAATCTGAGCAAAAATAGGAATCGATTACAGCCTGTCACTCCGGTGGGTCTAAAACTGACCGTATGGTAAAAGAAAGGAAACTAAAGCGGTTGTTTCAATTAATTTGCACAAAGGTGTATATAATGCTTTTGTAAGTACCCCATGAGTACATCACAGCAACTACAAATGAAAATAGGTTCATATTATTGCATACCACTGAAAATGACCCAATCTGAGGAAAAATAGGAATCGATTACAGCCTGTCACTCCAGTGGGTCTAAAACTGACCGTATGGTAAAAGAAAGGAAACTAAAGCGGTTGTTTCAATTAATTTGCACAAAGGTGTATATAATGCTTTTGTAAGTACCCCATGATTACATCACAGCAACTACAAATGAAAATAGGTTCATATTATTGCACACCACTGAAAATGACCCAATCTGAGGAAAAATAGGAATCGATTACAGCCTGTCACTCCGGTGGTTCTAAAACTGACCGTATGGTAAAAGAAAGGAAACTAAAGGGGTTGTTTCAATTAATTTGCACAAAGGTGTATATAATGCTTTTGTAAGTACCCCATGAGTACATCACAGCAACTACAAATGAAAATAGGTTCATATTATTGCACACCACTGAAAATGACCCAATCTGAGGAAAAATAGGAATCGATTACAGCCTGTCACTCCGGTGGGTCTAAAACTGACCGTATGGTAAAAGAAAGGAAACTAAAGCGGTTGTTTCAATTAATTTGCACAAAGGTGTATATAATGCTTTTGTAAGTACCCCATGAGTACATCACAGCAACTACAAATGAAAATAGGTTCATATTATTGCACACCACTAAAAATGACCCAATCTGAGGAAAAATAGGAATCGATTACAGCCTGTCACTCCAGTGGGTCTAAAACTGACCGTATGGTAAAAGAAAGGAAACTAAAGCGGTTGTTTCAATTAATTTGCACAAAGGTGTATATAATGCTTTTGTAAGTACCCCATGAGTACATCACAGCAACTACAAATGAAAATAGGTTCATATTATTGCACACCACTGAAAATGACCCCATCTGAGGAAAAATAGGAATCGATTACAGCCTGTCACTCCAGTGGGTCTAAAACTGACCGTATGGTAAAAGAAAGGAAACTAAAGCGGTTGTTTCAATTAATTTGCACAAAGGTGTATATAATGCTTTTGTAAGTACCCCATGAGTACATCACAGCAACTACAAATGAAAATAGGTTCATATTATTGCACACCACTGAAAATGACTCAATCTGAGCAAAAATAGGAATCGATTACAGCCTGTCACTCCGGTGGGTCTAAAACTGACCGTATGGTAAAAGAAAGGAAACTAAAGCGGTTGTTTCAATTAATTTGCACAAAGGTGTATATAATGCTTTTGTAAGTACCCCATGAGTACATCACAGCAACTACAAATGAAAATAGGTTCATATTATTGCATACCACTGAAAATGACCCAATCTGAGGAAAAATAGGAATCGATTACAGCCTGTCACTCCAGTGGGTCTAAAACTGACCGTATGGTAAAAGAAAGGAAACTAAAGCGGTTGTTTCAATTAATTTGCACAAAGGTGTATATAATGCTTTTGTAAGTACCCCATGATTACATCACAGCAACTACAAATGAAAATAGGTTCATATTATTGCACACCACTGAAAATGACCCAATCTGAGGAAAAATAGGAATCGATTACAGCCTGTCACTCCAGTGGGTCTAAAACTGACCGTATGGTAAAAGAAAGGAAACTAAAGCGGTTGTTTCAATTAATTTGGACAAAGGTGTATATAATGCTTTTGTAAGTGCCCCATGAGTACATCACAGCAACTACAAATGAAAATAGGTTCATATTATTGCACACCACTGAAAATGACTCAATCTGAGGAAAAATAGGAATCGATTACAGCCTGTCACTCCGGTGGGTCTAAAACTGACCGTATGGTAAAAGAAAGGAAACTAAAGCGGTTGTTTCAATTAATTTGCACAAAGGTGTATATAATGCTTTTGTAAGTACCCCATGAGTACATCACAGCAACTACAAATGAAAATAGGTTCATATTATTGCACACCACTGAAAATGACCCAATCTGAGGAAAAATAGGAATCGATTACAGCCTGTCACTCCAGTGGGTCTAAAACTGACCGTATGGTAAAAGAAAGGAAACTAAAGCGGTTGTTTCAATTAATTTGCACAAAGGTGTATATAATGCTTTTGTAAGTACCCCATGAGTACATCACAGCAACTACAAATGAAAATAGGTTCATATTATTGCACACCACTGAAAATGACCCAATCTGAGGAATAATAGGAATCGATTACAGCCTGTCACTCCAGTGGGTCTAAAACTGACCGTATGGTAAAAGAAAGGAAACTAAAGCGGTTGTTTCAATTAATTTGCACAAAGGTGTATATAATGCTTTTGTAAGTACCCCATGAGTACATCACAGCAACTACAAATGAAAATAGGTTCATATTATTGCACACCACTGAAAATGACTCAATCTGAGGAAAAATAGGAATCGATTACAGCCTGTCACTCCGGTGGGTCTAAAACTGACCGTATGGTAAAAGAAAGGAAACTAAAGCGGTTGTTTCAATTAATTTGCACAAAGGTGTATATAATGCTTTTGTAAGTACCCCATGAGTACATCACAGTAACTACAAATGAAAATAGGTTCATATTATTGCACACCACTGAAAATGACCCAATCTGAGGAAAAATAGGAATCGATTACAGCCTGTCACTCCAGTGGGTCTAAAACTGACCGTATGGTAAAAGAAAGGAAACTAAAGCGGTTGTTTCAATTAATTTGCACAAAGGTGTATATAATGCTTTTGTAAGTACCCCATGAGTACATCACAGCAACTACAAATGAAAATAGGTTCATATTATTGCACACCACTGAAAATGACCCAATCTGAGGAAAAATAGGAATCGATTACAGCCTGTCACTCCAGTGGGTCTAAAACTGACCGTATGGTAAAAGAAAGAAAACTAAAGCAGTTGTTTCAATTAATTTACACAAAGGTGTATATAATGCTTTTGTAAGTACCCCATGAGTACATCACAGCAACTACAAATGAAAATAGGTTCATATTATTGCACACCACTGAAAATGACCCAATCTGAGGAAAAATAGGAATCGATTACAGCCTGTCACTCCGGTGGGTCTAAAACTGACCGTATGGTAAAAGAAAGGAAACTAAAGCGGTTGTTTCAATTAATTTGCACAAAGGTGTATATAATGCTTTTGTAAGTACCCCATGAGTACATCACAGCAACTACAAATGAAAATAGGTTCATATTATTGCACACCACTGAAAATGACCCAATCTGAGGAAAAATAGTCATCGATTACAGCCTGTCACTCCAGTCGGTCTAAAACTGACCGTATGGTTAAAGAAAGGAAACTAAAGCGGTTGTTTCAATTAATTTGCACAAAGGTGTATATAATGCTTTTGTAAGTACCCCATGAGTACATCACAGCAACTACAAATGAAAATAGGTTCATATTATTGCACACCACTGAAAATGACCCAATCTGAGGAAAAATAGGAATCGATTACAGCCTGTCACTCCGGTGGGTCTAAAACTGACCGTATGGTAAAAGAAAGGAAACTAAAGCGGTTGTTTCAATTAATTTGCACAAAGGTGTATATAATGCTTTTGTAAGTACCCCATGAGTACATCACAGCAACTACAAATGAAAATAGGTTCATATTATTGCACACCACTGAAAATGACCCAATCTGAGGAAAAATAGGAATCGATTACAGCCTGTCACTCCAGTGGGTCTAAAACTGACCGTATGGTAAAAGAAAGGAAACTAAAGCGGTTGTTTCAATTAATTTGCACAAAGGTGTATATAATGCTTTTGTAAGTACCCCATGAGTACATCACAGCAACTACAAATGAAAATAGGTTCATATTATTGCACACCACTGAAAATGACCCAATCTGAGGAAAAATAGTCATCGATTACAGCCTGTCACTCCAGTCGGTCTAAAAATGACCGTATGGTTAAAGAAAGGAAACTAAAGCGGTTGTTTCAATTAATTTGCACAAAGGTGTATATAATGCTTTTGTAAGTACCCCATGAGTACATCACAGCAACTACAAATGAAAATAGGTTCATATTATTGCACACCACTGAAAATGACCCAATCTGAGGAAAAATAGGAATCGATTACAGCCTGTCACTCCAGTGGGTCTAAAACTGACCGTATGGTAAAAGAAAGGAAACTAAAGCGGTTGTTTCAATTAATTTGCACAAAGGTGTATATAATGCTTTTGTAAGTACCCCATGAGTACATCACAGCAACTACAAATGAAAATAGGTTCATATTATTGCACACGACTGAAAATGACTCAATCTGAGGAAAAATAGGAATCGATTACAGCCTGTCACTCCGGTGGGTCTAAAACTGACCGTATGGTAAAAGAAAGGAAACTAAAGCGGTTGTTTCAATTAATTTGCACAAAGGTGTATATAATGCTTTTGTAAGTACCCCATGAGTACATCACAGTAACTACAAATGAAAATAGGTTCATATTATTGCACACCACTGAAAATGACCCAATATGAGGAAAAATAGGAATCGATTACAGCCTGTCACTCCAGTGGGTCTAAAACTGACCGTATGGTAAAAGAAAGGAAACTAAAGCAGTTGTTTCAATTAATTTGCACAAAGGTGTATATAATGCTTTTGTAAGTACCCCATGAGTACATCACAGCAACTACAAAGGAAAATAGGTTCATATTATTGCACACCACTGAAAATGACCCAATCTGAGGAAAAATAGGAATCGATTACAGCCTGTCACTCCGGTGGGTCTAAAACTGACCGTATGCTAAAAGAAAGGAAACTAAAGCGGTTGTTTCAATTAATTTGCACAAAGGTGTATATAATGCTTTTGTAAGTACCCCATGAGTACATCACAGCAACTACAAATGAAAATAGGTTCATATTATTGCACACCACTGAAAATGACCCAATCTGAGGAAAAATAGGAATCGATTACAGCCTGTCACTCCAGTCGGTCTAAAACTGACCGTATGGTAAAAGAAAGGAAACTAAAGCGGTTGTTTCAATTAATTTGCACAAAGGTGTATATAATGCTTTTGTAAGTACCCCATGAGTACATCACAGCAACTACAAATGAAAATAGGTTCATATTATTGCACACCACTGAAAATGACCCAATCTGAGGAATAATAGGAATCGATTACAGCCTGTCACTCCAGTGGGTCTAAAACTGACCGTATGGTAAAAGAAAGGAAACTAAAGCGGTTGTTTCAATTAATTTGCACAAAGGTGTATATAATGCTTTTGTAAGTACCCCATGAGTACATCACAGCAACTACAAATGAAAATAGGTTCATATTATTGCACACCACTGAAAATGACTCAATCTGAGGAAAAATAGGAATCGATTACAGCCTGTCACTCCGGTGGGTCTAAAACTGACCGTATGGTAAAAGAAAGGAAACTAAAGCGGTTGTTTCAATTAATTTGCACAAAGGTGTATATAATGCTTTTGTAAGTACCCCATGAGTACATCACAGTAACTACAAATGAAAATAGGTTCATATTATTGCACACCACTGAAAATGACCCAATCTGAGGAAAAATAGGAATCGATTACAGCCTGTCACTCCAGTGGGTCTAAAACTGACCGTATGGTAAAAGAAAGGAAACTAAAGCGGTTGTTTCAATTAATTTGCACAAAGGTGTATATAATGCTTTTGTAAGTACCCCATGAGTACATCACAGCAACTACAAATGAAAATAGGTTCATATTATTGCACACCACTGAAAATGACCCAATCTGAGGAAAAATAGGAATCGATTACAGCCTGTCACTCCAGTGGGTCTAAAACTGACCGTATGGTAAAAGAAAGAAAACTAAAGCAGTTGTTTCAATTAATTTACACAAAGGTGTATATAATGCTTTTGTAAGTACCCCATGAGTACATCACAGCAACTACAAATGAAAATAGGTTCATATTATTGCACACCACTGAAAATGACCCAATCTGAGGAAAAATAGGAATCGATTACAGCCTGTCACTCCGGTGGGTCTAAAACTGACCGTATGGTAAAAGAAAGGAAACTAAAGCGGTTGTTTCAATTAATTTGCACAAAGGTGTATATAATGCTTTTGTAAGTACCCCATGAGTACATCACAGCAACTACAAATGAAAATAGGTTCATATTATTGCACACCACTGAAAATGACCCAATCTGAGGAAAAATAGTCATCGATTACAGCCTGTCACTCCAGTCGGTCTAAAACTGACCGTATGGTTAAAGAAAGGAAACTAAAGCGGTTGTTTCAATTAATTTGCACAAAGGTGTATATAATGCTTTTGTAAGTACCCCATGAGTACATCACAGCAACTACAAATGAAAATAGGTTCATATTATTGCACACCACTGAAAATGACCCAATCTGAGGAAAAATAGGAATCGATTACAGCCTGTCACTCCGGTGGGTCTAAAACTGACCGTATGGTAAAAGAAAGGAAACTAAAGCGGTTGTTTCAATTAATTTGCACAAAGGTGTATATAATGCTTTTGTAAGTACCCCATGAGTACATCACAGCAACTACAAATGAAAATAGGTTCATATTATTGCACACCACTGAAAATGACCCAATCTGAGGAAAAATAGGAATCGATTACAGCCTGTCACTCCAGTGGGTCTAAAACTGACCGTATGGTAAAAGAAAGGAAACTAAAGCGGTTGTTTCAATTAATTTGCACAAAGGTGTATATAATGCTTTTGTAAGTACCCCATGAGTACATCACAGCAACTACAAATGAAAATAGGTTCATATTATTGCACACCACTGAAAATGACCCAATCTGAGGAAAAATAGTCATCGATTACAGCCTGTCACTCCAGTCGGTCTAAAAATGACCGTATGGTTAAAGAAAGGAAACTAAAGCGGTTGTTTCAATTAATTTGCACAAAGGTGTATATAATGCTTTTGTAAGTACCCCATGAGTACATCACAGCAACTACAAATGAAAATAGGTTCATATTATTGCACACCACTGAAAATGACCCAATCTGAGGAAAAATAGGAATCGATTACAGCCTGTCACTCCAGTGGGTCTAAAACTGACCGTATGGTAAAAGAAAGGAAACTAAAGCGGTTGTTTCAATTAATTTGCACAAAGGTGTATATAATGCTTTTGTAAGTACCCCATGAGTACATCACAGCAACTACAAATGAAAATAGGTTCATATTATTGCACACGACTGAAAATGACTCAATCTGAGGAAAAATAGGAATCGATTACAGCCTGTCACTCCGGTGGGTCTAAAACTGACCGTATGGTAAAAGAAAGGAAACTAAAGCGGTTGTTTCAATTAATTTGCACAAAGGTGTATATAATGCTTTTGTAAGTACCCCATGAGTACATCACAGTAACTACAAATGAAAATAGGTTCATATTATTGCACACCACTGAAAATGACCCAATATGAGGAAAAATAGGAATCGATTACAGCCTGTCACTCCAGTGGGTCTAAAACTGACCGTATGGTAAAAGAAAGGAAACTAAAGCAGTTGTTTCAATTAATTTGCACAAAGGTGTATATAATGCTTTTGTAAGTACCCCATGAGTACATCACAGCAACTACAAAGGAAAATAGGTTCATATTATTGCACACCACTGAAAATGACCCAATCTGAGGAAAAATAGGAATCGATTACAGCCTGTCACTCCGGTGGGTCTAAAACTGACCGTATGCTAAAAGAAAGGAAACTAAAGCGGTTGTTTCAATTAATTTGCACAAAGGTGTATATAATGCTTTTGTAAGTACCCCATGAGTACATCACAGCAACTACAAATGAAAATAGGTTCATATTATTGCACACCACTGAAAATGACCCAATCTGAGGAAAAATAGTCATCGATTACAGCCTGACACTCCAGTCGGTCTAAAACTGACCGTATGGTAAAAGAAAGGAAACTAAAGCGGTTGTTTCAATTAATTTGCACAAAGGTGTATATAATGCTTTTGTAAGTACCCCATGAGTACATCACAGCAACTACAAATGAAAATAGGTTCATATTATTGCACACCACTGAAAATGACCCAATCTGAGGAAAAATAGGAATCGATTACAGCCTGTCACTCCGGTGGGTCTAAAACTGACCGTATGGTAAAAGAAAGGAAACTAAAGCGGTTGTTTCAATTAATTTTCACAAAGGTGTATATAATGCTTTTGTAAGTACCCCATGAGTACATCACAGCAACTACAAATGAAAATAGGTTCATATTATTGCACACCACTGAAAATGACGCAATCTGAGGAAAAATAGGAATCGATTACAGCCTGTCACTACGGTGGGTCTAAAACTGACCGTATGGTAAAAGAAAGGAAACTAAAGCGGTTGTTTCAATTAATTTGCACAAAGGTGTATATAATGCATTTGTAAGTACCCCATGAGTACATCACAGCAACTACAAATGAAAATAGGTTCATATTATTGCACACCACTGAAAATGACCCAATCTGAGGAAAAATAGGAATCGATTACAGCCTGTCTCTCCGGTCGGTCTAAAACTGACCGTATGGTAAAAGAAAGGAAACTAAAGCGTTTGTTTCAATTAATTTGCACAAAGGTGTATATAATGCTTTTGTAAGTACCCCATGAGTACATCACAGCAACTACAAATGAAAATAGGTTCATATTATTGCACACCACTGAAAATGACCCAATCTGAGGAAAAATAGGAATCGATTACAGCCTGTCACTCCGGTGGGTCTAAAACTGACCGTATGGTAAAAGAAAGGAAACTAAAGCGGTTGTTTCAATTAATTTGCACAAAGGTGTATATAATGCTTTTGTAAGTACCCCATGAGTACATCACAGCAACTACAAATGAAAATAGGTTCATATTATTGCACACCACTGAAAATGACCCAATCTGAGGAAAAATAGGAATCGATTACAGCCTGTCACTCCGGTGGGTCTAAAACTGACCGTATGGTAAAAGAAAGGAAACTAAAGTGGTTGTTTCAATTAATTTGCACAAAGGTGTATATAATGCTTTTGTAAGTACCCCATGAGTACATCACAGCAACTACAAATGAAAATAGGTTCATATTATTGCACACCACTGAAAATGATCCAATCTGAGGAAAAATAGGAATCGATTACAGCCTGTCACTCCAGTCGGTCTAAAACTGACCGTATGGTAAAAGAAAGGAAACTAAAGCGGTTGTTTCAATTAATTTGCACAAAGGTGTATATAATGCTTTTGTAAGTACCCCATGAGTACATCACAGCAACTACAAATGAAAATAGGTTCATATTATTGCACACCACTGAAAATGACCCAATCTGAGGAAAAATAGGAATCGATTACAGCTTGTCACTCCGGTGGGTCTAAAACTGACCGTATGGTAAAAGAAAGGAAACTAAAGCGGTTGTTCCAATTAATTTGCACAAAGGTGTATATAATGCTTTTGTAAGTACCCCATGAGTACATCACAGCAACTACAAATGAAAATAGGTTCATATTATTGCACACCACTGAAAATGACCCAATCTGAGGAAAAATAGGAATCGATTACAGCCTGTCACTTCGGTGGGTCTAAAACTGACCGTATGGTAAAAGAAAGGAAACTAAAGCGGTTGTTTCAATTAATTTTTACAAAGGTGTATATAATGCTTTTGTAAGTACCCCATGAGTACATCACAGCAACTACAAATGAAAATAGGTTCATATTATTGCACACCACTGAAAATGACCCAATCTGAGGAAAAATAGGAATCGATTACAGCCTGTCACTCCAGTGGGTCTAAAACTGACCGTATGGTAAAAGAAAGGAAACTAAAGCGGTTGTTTCAATTAATTTGCACAAAGGTGTATATAATGCTTTTGTAAGTACCCCATGAGTACATCACAGCAACTACAAATGAAAATAGATTCATATTATTGCACACCACTGAAAATGACCCAATCTGAGGAAAAATAGGAATCGATTACAGCCTGTCACTCCGGTGGGTCTAAAACTGACCGTATGGTAAAAGAAAGGAAACTAAAGCGGTTGTTTCAATTAATTTGCACAAAGGTGTATATAATGCTTTTGTAAGTACCCCATGAGTACATCACAGCAACTACAAATGAAAATAGGTTCATATTATTGCACACCACTGAAAATGACCCAATCTGAGGAAAAATAGGAATCGATTACAGCCTGTCACTCCGGTGGGTCTAAAACTGACCGTATGGTAAAAGAAAGGAAACTAAAGCGGTTGTTTCAATTAATTTGCACAAAGGTGTATATAATGCTTTTGTAAGTACCCCATGAGTACATCACAGCAACTACAAATGAAAATAGGTTCATATTATTGCACACCACTGAAAATGACCCAATCTGAGGAAAAATAGGAATCGATTACAGCCTGTCACTCCAGTGGGTCTAAAACTGACCGTATGGTAAAAGAAAGGAAACTAAAGCGGTTGTTTCAATTAATTTGCACAAAGGTGTATATAATGCTTTTGTAAGTACCCCATGAGTACATCACAGTAACTACAAATGAAAATAGGTTCATATTATTGCACACCACTGAAAATGACCCAATCTGAGGAAAAATAGGAATCGATTACAGCCTGTCACTCCGGTGGGTCTAAAACTGACCGTATGGTAAAAGAAAGGAAACTAAAGCGGTTGTTTCAATTAATTTGCACAAAGGTGTATATAATGCTTTTGTAAGTACCCCATGAGTACATCACAGCAACTACAAATGAAAATAGGTTCATATTATTGCACACCACTGAAAATGACCCAATCTGAGGAAAAATAGGAATCGATTACAGCCTGTCACTCCAGTGGGTCTAAAACTGACCGTATGGTAAAAGAAAGGAAACTAAAGCGGTTGTTTCAATTAATTTGCACAAAGGTGTATATAATGCTTTTGTAAGTACCCCATGAGTACATCACAGCAACTACAAATGAAAATAGGTTCATATTATTGCACACCACTGAAAATGACCCAATCTGAGGAAAAATAGGAATCGATTACAGCCTGTCACTCCGGTGGGTCTAAAACTGACCGTATGGTAAAAGAAAGGAAACTAAAGCGGTTGTTTCAATTAATTTGCACAAAGGTGTATATAATGCTTTTGTAAGTACCCCATGAGTACATCACAGCAACTACAAATGAAAATAGGTTCATATTATTGCACACCACTGAAAATGACCCAATCTGAGGAAAAATAGGAATCGATTACAGCCTGTCACTCCGGTGGGTCTAAAACTGACCGTATGGTAAAAGAAAGGAAACTAAAGCGGTTGTTTCAATTAATTTGCACAAAGGTGTATATAATGCTTTTGTAAGTACCCCATGAGGACATCACAGCAACTACAAATGAAAATAGGTTCATATTATTGCACACCACTGAAAATGACCCAATCTGAGGAAAAATAGGAATCGATTACAGCCTGTCACTCCGGTGGGTCTAAAACTGACCGTATGGTAAAAGAAAGGAAACTAAAGCGGTTGTTTCAATTAATTTGCACAAAGGTGTATATAATGCTTTTGTAAGTACCCCATGAGTACATCACAGCAACTACAAATGAAAATAGGTTCATATTATTGCACACCACTGAAAATGACCCAATCTGAGGAAAAATAGGAATCGATTACAGCCTGTCACTCCAGTGGGTCTAAAACTGACCGTATGGTAAAAGAAAGGAAACTAAAGCGGTGGTTTCAATTAATTTGCACAAAGGTGTATATAATGCTTTTGTAAGTACCCCATGAGTACATCACAGCAACTAAAAATGAAAATAGGTTCATATTATTGCACACCACTGAAAATGAACCAATCTGAGGAAAAATAGGAATCGATTACAGCCTGTCACTCCGGTGGGTCTAAAACTGACCGTATGGTAAAAGAAAGGAAACTAAAGCGGTTGTTTCAATTAATTTGCACAAAGGTGTATATAATGCTTTTGTAAGTACCCCATGAGTACATCACAGCAACTACAAATGAAAATAGGTTCATATTATTGCACACCACTGAAAATGACCCAATCTGAGGAAAAATAGGAATCGATTACAGCCTGTCACTCCAGTGGGTCTAAAACTGACCGTATGGTAAAAGAAAGGAAACTAAAGCGGTTGTTTCAATTAATTTGCACAAAGGTGTATATAATGCTTTTGTAAGTACCCCATGAGTACATCACAGCAACTACAAATGAAAATAGGTTCATATTATTGCACACCACTGAAAATGACCCAATCTGAGGAAAAATAGGAATCGATTACAGCCTGTCACTCCGGTGGGTCTAAAACTGACCGTATGGTAAAAGAAAGGAAACTAAAGCGGTTGTTTCAATTAATTTGCACAAAGGTGTATATAATGCTTTTGTAAGTACCCCATGAGTACATCACAGCAACTACAAATGAAAATAGGTTCATATTATTGCACACCACTGAAAATGACCCAATCTGAGGAAAAATAGGAATCGATTACAGCCTGTCACTCCGGTGGGTCTAAAACTGACCGTATGGTAAAAGAAAGGAAACTAAAGCGGTTGTTTCAATTAATTTGCACAAAGGTGTATATAATGCTTTTGTAAGTACCCCATGAGTACATCACAGCAACTACAAATGAAAATAGGTTCATATTATTGCACACCACTGAAAATGACCCAATCTGAGGAAAAATAGGAATCGATTACAGCCTGTCACTCCGGTGGGTCTAAAACTGACCGTATGGTAAAAGAAAGGAAACTAAAGCGGTTGTTTCAATTAATTTGCACAAAGGTGTATATAATGCTTTTGTAAGTACCCCATGAGTACATCACAGCAACTACAAATGAAAATAGGTTCATATTATTGCACACCACTGAAAATGACCCAATCTGAGGAAAAATAGGAATCGATTACAGCCTGTCACTCCAGTGGGTCTAAAACTGACCGTATGGTAAAAGAAAGGAAACTAAAGCGGTTGTTTCAATTAATTTGCACAAAGGTGTATATAATGCTTTTGTAAGTACCCCATGAGTACATCACAGCAACTACAAATGAAAATAGGTTCATATTATTGCACACCACTGAAAATGACCCAATCTGAGGAAAAATAGGAATCGATTACAGCCTGTCACTCCGGTGGGTCTAAAACTGACCGTATGGTAAAAGAAAGGAAACTAAAGCGGTTGTTTCAATTAATTTGCACAAAGGTGTATATAATGCTTTTGTAAGTACCCCATGAGTACATCACAGCAACTACAAATGAAAATAGGTTCATATTATTGCACACCACTGAAAATGACCCAATCTGAGGAAAAATAGGAATCGATTACAGCCTGTCACTCCAGTGGGTCTAAAACTGACCGTATGGTAAAAGAAAGGAAACTAAAGCGGTGGTTTCAATTAATTTGCACAAAGGTGTATATAATGCTTTTGTAAGTACCCCATGAGTACATCACAGCAACTAAAAATGAAAATAGGTTCATATTATTGCACACCACTGAAAATGAACCAATCTGAGGAAAAATAGGAATCGATTACAGCCTGTCACTCCGGTGGGTCTAAAACTGACCGTATGGTAAAAGAAAGGAAACTAAAGCGGTTGTTTCAATTAATTTGCACAAAGGTGTATATAATGCTTTTGTAAGTACCCCATGAGTACATCACAGCAACTACAAATGAAAATAGGTTCACATTATTGCACACCACTGAAAATGACCCAATCTGAGGAAAAATAGGAATCGATTACAGCCTGTCACTCCGGTGGGTCTAAAACTGACCGTATGGTAAAAGAAAGGAAACTAAAGCGGTTGTTTCAATTAATTTGCACAAAGGTGTATATAATGCTTTTGTAAGTACCCCATGAGTACATCACAGCAACTACAAATGAAAATAGGTTCATATTATTGCACACCACTGAAAATGACCCAATCTGAGGAAAAATAGGAATCGATTACAGCCTGTCACTCCGGTGGGTCTAAAACTGACCGTATGGTAAAAGAAAGGAAACTAAAGCGGTTGTTTCAATTAATTTGCACAAAGGTGTATATAATGTTTTTGTAAGTACCCCATGAGTACATCACAGCAACTACAAATGAAAATAGGTTCATATTATTGCACACCACTGAAAATGACCCAATCTGAGGAAAAATAGGAATCGATTACAGCCTGTCACTCCAGTGGGTCTAAAACTGACCGTATGGTAAAAGAAAGGAAACTAAAGCGGTTGTTTCAATTAATTTGCACAAAGGTGTATATAATGCTTTTGTAAGTACCCCATGTGTACATCACAGCAACTACAAATGAAAATAGGTTCATATTATTGCACACCACTGAAAATGACCCAATCTGAGGAAAAATAGGAATCGATTACAGCCTGTCACTCCGGTGGGTCTAAAACTGACCGTATGGTAAAAGAAAGGAAACTAAAGCGGTTGTTTCAATTAATTTGCACAAAGGTGTATATAATGCTTTTGTAAGTACCCCATGA
Source organism: Acanthosepion esculentum (assembly GCA_964036315.1). NCBI lineage: Eukaryota > Metazoa > Mollusca > Cephalopoda > Sepiida > Sepiidae > Acanthosepion > Acanthosepion esculentum. The sequence goes on along the minus strand of OZ038502.1, from coordinate 93,685,396 downwards.
GTACATCACAGCAACTACAAATGAAAATAGGTTCATATTATTGCACACCACTGAAAATGACCCAATCTGAGGAAAAATAGGAATCGATTACAGCCTGTCACTCCAGTGGGTCTCAAACTGACCGTATGGTAATAGAAAGGAAACTAAAGCGGTTGTTTCAATTAATTTGCACAAAGGTGTATATAATGCTTTTGTAAGTACCCCATGAGTACATCACAGCAACTACAAATGAAAATAGGTTCATATTATTGCACACCACTGAAAATGATCCAATCTGAGGAAAAATAGGATTCGATTGCAGCCTGTCACTCCAGTGGGTCTAAAACTGACCGTATGGTAAAAGAAAGGAAACTAAAGCGGTTGTTTCAATTAATTTGCACAAAGGTGTATATAATGCTTTTGTAAGTACCCCATGAGTACATCACAGCAACTACAAATGAAAATAGGTTCATATTATTGCACACCACTGAAAATGACCCAATCTGAGGAAAAATAGGAATCGATTACAGCCTGTCACTCCGGTGGGTCTAAAACTGACCGTATGGTAAAAGAAAGGAAACTAAAGCGGTTGTTTCAATTAATTTGCACAAAGGTGTATATAATGCTTTTGTAAGTACCCCATGAGTACATCACAGCAACTACAAATGAAAATAGGTTCATATTATTGCACACCACTGAAAATGACCCAATCTGAGGAAAAATAGGAATCGATTACAGCCTGTCACTCCAGTGGGTCTCAAACTGACCGTATGGTAAAAGAAAGGAAACTAAAGCGGTTGTTTCAATTAATTTGCACAAAGGTGTATATAATGCTTCTGTAAGTACCCCATGAGTACATCACAGCAACTACAAATGAAAATAGTTTCATATTATTGCACACCACTGAAAATGATCCAATCTGAGGAAAAATAGGAATCGATTACAGCCTGTCACTCCAGTGGGTCTAAAACTGACCGTATGGTAAAAGAAAGGAAACTAAAGCGGTTGTTTCAATTAATTTGCACAAAGGTGTATATAATGCTTTTGTAAGTACCCCATGAGTACATCACAGTAACTACAAATGAAAATAGGTTCATATTATTGCAGACCACTGAAAATGACCCAATCTGAGGAAAAATAGGAATCGATTGCAGCCTGTCACTCCGGTGGGTCTAAAACTGACCGTATGGTAAAAGAAAGGAAACTAAAGCGGTTGTTTCAATTAATTTGCACAAAGGTGTATATAATGCTTTTGTAAGTACCCCATGAGGACATCACAGTAACTACAAATGAAAATAGGTTCATATTATTGCACACCACTGAAAATGACCCAATCTGAGGAAAAATAGGAATCGATTACAGCCTGTCACTCCGGTGGGTCTAAAACTGACCGTATGGTAAAAGAAAGGAAACTAAAGCGGTTGTTTCAATTAATTTGCACAAAGGTGTATATAATGCTTTTGTAAGTACCCCATGAGTACATCACAGCAACTACAAATGAAAATAGGTTCATATTATTGCACACCACTGAAAATGACCCAATCTGAGGAAAAATAGGAATCGATTACAGCCTGTCACTCCAGTGGGTCTAAAACTGACCGTATGGTAAAAGAAAGGAAACTAAAGCGGTTGTTTCAATTAATTTGCACAAAGGTGTATATAATGCTTTTGTAAGTACCCCATGAGGACATCACAGCAACTACAAATGAAAATAGGTTCATATTATTGCACACCACTGAAAATGACCCAATCTGAGGAAAAATAGGAATCGATTACAGCCTGTCACTCCGGTGGGTCTAAAACTGACCGTATGGTAAAAGAAAGGAAACTAAAGCGGTTGTTTCAATTAATTTGCACAAAGGTGTATATAATGCTTTTGTAAGTACCCCATGAGTACATCACAGCAACTACAAATGAAAATAGGTTCATATTATTGCACACCACTGAAAATGACCCAATATGAGGAAAAATAGGAATCGATTACAGCCTGTCACTCCAGTGGGTCTAAAACTGACCGTATGGTAAAAGAAAGGAAACTAAAGCGGTTGTTTCAATTAATTTTCACAAAGGTGTATATAATGCTTTTGTAAGTACCCCATGAGTACATCACAGCAACTACAAATGAAAATAGGTTCATATTATTGCACACCACTGAAAATGACCCAATCTGAGGAAAAATAGGAATCGATTACAGCCTGTCACTCCAGTGGGTCTAAAACTAACCGTATGGTAAAAGAAAGGAAACTAAAGCGGTTGTTTCAATTAATTTGCACAAAGGTGTATATAATGCTTTTGTATGTACCCCATGAGTACATCACAGCAACTACAAATGAAAATAGGTTCATATTATTGCACACCACTGAAAATGACCCAATCTGAGGAAAAATAGGAATCGATTACAGCCTGTCACTCCAGTGGGTCTAAAACTGACCGTATGGTAAAAGAAAGGAAACTAAAGCGGTTGTTTCAATTAATTTGCACAAAGGTGTATATAATGCTTTTGTAAGTACCCCATGAGTACATCACAGCAACTACAAATGAAAATAGGTTCATATTATTGCACACCACTGAAAATGACCCAATCTGAGGAAAAATAGGAAACGATTACAGCCTGTCACTCCGGTGGGTCTAAAACTGACCGTATGGTAAAAGAAAGGAAACTAAAGCGGTTGTTTCAATTAATTTGCACAAAGGTGTATATAATGCTTTTGTAAGTACCCCATGAGTACATCACAGCAACTACAAATGAAAATAGGTTCATATTATTGCACACCACTGAAAATGACCCAATCTGAGGAAAAATAGGAATCGATTACAGCCTGTCACTCCGGTGGGTCTAAAACTGACCGTATGGTAAAAGAAAGGAAACTAAAGCGGTTGTTTCAATTAATTTGCACAAAGGTGTATATAATGCTTTTGTAAGTACCCCATGAGTACATCACAGCAACTACAAATGAAAATAGGTTCATATTATTGCACACCACTGAAAATGACCCAATCTGAGGAAAAATAGGAATCGATTACAGCCTGTCACTCCGGTGGGTCTAAAACTGACCGTATGGTAAAAGAAAGGAAACTAAAGCGGTTGTTTCAATTAATTTGCACAAAGGTGTATATAATGCTTTTGTAAGTACCCCATGAGTACATCACAGCAACTACAAATGAAAATAGGTTCATATTATTGCACACCACTGAAAATGACCCAATATGAGGAGAAATAGGAATCGATTACAGCCTGTCACTCCGGTGGGTCTAAAACTGACCGTATGGTAAAAGAAAGGAAACTAAAGCGGTTGTTTCAATTAATTTGCACAAAGGTGTATATAATGCTTTTGTAAGTACCCCATGAGTACATCACAGCAACTACAAATGAAAATAGGTTCATATTATTGCACACCACTGAAAATGACCCAATCTGAGGAAAAATAGGAATCGATTACAGCCTGTTACTCCGGTGGGTCTAAAACTGACCGTATGGTAAAAGAAAGGAAACTAAAGCGGTTGTTTCAATTAATTTGCACAAAGGTGTATATAATGCTTTTGTAAGTACCCCATGAGTACATCACAGCAACTACAAATGAAAATAGGTTCATATTATTGCACACCACTGAAAATGACCCAATCTGAGGAAAAATAGGAATCGATTACAGCCTGTCACTCCAGTGGGTCTAAAACTGACCGTATGGTAAAAGAAAGGAAACTAAAGCGGTTGTTTCAATTAATTTGCACAAAGGTGTATATAATGCTTTTGTAAGTACCCCATGAGTACATCACAGCAACTACAAATGAAAATAGGTTCATATTATTGCACACCACTGAAAATGACCCAATCTGAGGAAAAATAGGAATCGATTACAGCCTGTCACTCCGGTGGGTCTAAAACTGACCGTATGGTAAAAGAAAGGAAACTAAAGCGGTTGTTTCAATTAATTTGCACAAAGGTGTATATAATGCTTTTGTAAGTACCCCATGAGTACATCACAGCAACTACAAATGAAAATAGGTTCATATTATTGCACACCACTGAAAATGACCCAATCTGAGGAAAAATAGGAATCGATTACAGCCTGTCACTCCGGTGGGTCTAAAACTGACCGTATGGTAAAAGAAAGGAAACTAAAGCGGTTGTTTCAATTAATTTGCACAAAGGTGTATATAATGCTTTTGTATGTACCCCATGAGTACATCACAGCAACTACAAATGAAAATAGGTTCATATTATTGCACACCACTGAAAATGACCCAATCTGAGGAAAAATAGGAATCGATTACAGCCTGTCACTCCAGTGGGTCTAAAACTGACCGTATGGTAAAAGAAAGGAAACTAAAGCGGTTGTTTCAATTAATTTGCACAAAGGTGTATATAATGCTTTTGTAAGTACCCCATGAGTACATCACAGCAACTACAAATGAAAATAGGTTCATATTATTGCACACCACTGAAAATGACCCAATCTGAGGAAAAATAGGAAACGATTACAGCCTGTCACTCCGGTGGGTCTAAAACTGACCGTATGGTAAAAGAAAGGAAACTAAAGCGGTTGTTTCAATTAATTTGCACAAAGGTGTATATAATGCTTTTGTAAGTACCCCATGAGTACATCACAGCAACTACAAATGAAAATAGGTTCATATTATTGCACACCACTGAAAATGACCCAATCTGAGGAAAAATAGGAATCGATTACAGCCTGTCACTCCGGTGGGTCTAAAACTGACCGTATGGTAAAAGAAAGGAAACTAAAGCGGTTGTTTCAATTAATTTGCACAAAGGTGTATATAATGCTTTTGTAAGTACCCCATGAGTACATCACAGCAACTACAAATGAAAATAGGTTCATATTATTGCACACCACTGAAAATGACCCAATCTGAGGAAAAATAGGAATCAATTACAGCCTGTCACTCCGGTGGGTCTAAAACTGACCGTATGGTAAAAGAAAGGAAACTAAAGCGGTTGTTTCAATTAATTTGCACAAAGGTGTATATAATGCTTTTGTAAGTACCCCATGAGTACATCACAGCAACTACAAATGAAAATAGGTTCATATTATTGCACACCACTGAAAATGACCCAATATGAGGAGAAATAGGAATCGATTACAGCCTGTCCCTCCGGTGGGTCTAAAACTGACCGTATGGTAAAAGAAAGGAAACTAAAGCGGTTGTTTCAATTAATTTGCACAAAGGTGTATATAATGCTTTTGTAAGTACCCCATGAGTACATCACAGCAACTACAAATGAAAATAGGTTCATATTATTGCACACCACTGAAAATGACCCAATCTGAGGAAAAATAGGAATCGATTACAGCCTGTTACTCCGGTGGGTCTAAAACTGACCGTATGGTAAAAGAAAGGAAACTAAAGCGGTTGTTTCAATTAATTTGCACAAAGGTGTATATAATGCTTTTGTAAGTACCCCATGAGTACATCACAGCAACTACAAATGAAAATAGGTTCATATTATTGCACACCACTGAAAATGACCCAATCTGAGGAAAAATAGGAATCGATTACAGCCTGTCACTCCAGTGGGTCTAAAACTGACCGTATGGTAAAAGAAAGGAAACTAAAGCGGTTGTTTCAATTAATTTGCACAAAGGTGTATATAATGCTTTTGTAAGTACCCCATGAGTACATCACAGCAACTACAAATGAAAATAGGTTCATATTATTGCACACCACTGAAAATGACCCAATCTGAGGAAAAATAGGAATCGATTACAGCCTGTCACTCCGGTGGGTCTAAAACTGACCGTATGGTAAAAGAAAGGAAACTAAAGCGGTTGTTTCAATTAATTTGCACAAAGGTGTATATAATGCTTTTGTAAGTACCCCATGAGTACATCACAGCAACTACAAATGAAAATAGGTTCATATTATTGCACACCACTGAAAATGACCCAATCTGAGGAAAAATAGGAATCGATTACAGCCTGTCACTCCGGTGGGTCTAAAACTGACCGTATGGTAAAAGAAAGGAAACTAAAGCGGTTGTTTCAATTAATTTGCACAAAGGTGTATATAATGCTTTTGTATGTACCCCATGAGTACATCACAGCAACTACAAATGAAAATAGGTTCATATTATTGCACACCACTGAAAATGACCCAATCTGAGGAAAAATAGGAATCGATTACAGCCTGTCACTCCAGTGGGTCTAAAACTGACCGTATGGTAAAAGAAAGGAAACTAAAGCGGTTGTTTCAATTAATTTGCACAAAGGTGTATATAATGCTTTTGTAAGTACCCCATGAGTACATCACAGCAACTACAAATGAAAATAGGTTCATATTATTGCACACCACTGAAAATGACCCAATCTGAGGAAAAATAGGAATCGATTACAGCCTGTCACTCCGGTGGGTCTAAAACTGACCGTATGGTGAAAGAAAGGAAACTAAAGCGGTTGTTTCAATTAATTTGCACAAAGGTGTATATAATGCTTTTGTAAGTACCCCATGAGTACATCACAGCAACTACAAATGAAAATAGGTTCATATTATTGCACACCACTGAAAATGACTCAATCTGAGGAAAAATAGGAATCGATTACAGTCTGTCACTCCGGTGGGTCTAAAACTGACCGTATGGTAAAAGAAAGGAAACTAAAGCGGTTGTTTCAATTAATTTGCACAAAGGTGTATATAATGCTTTTGTAAGTACCCCATGAGTACATCACAGCAACTACAAATGAAAATAGGTTCATATTATTGCACACCACTGAAAATGACTCAATCTGAGGAAAAATAGGAATCGATTACAGCCTGTCACTCCAGTGGGTCTAAAACTGACCGTATGGTAAAAGAAAGGAAACTAAAGCGGTTGTCTCAATTAATTTGCACAAAGGTGTATATAATGCTTTTGTAAGTACCCCATGAGTACATCACAGCAACTACAAATGAAAATAGGTTCATATTATTGCACACCACTGAAAATGACCCAATCTGAGGAAAAATAGGAATCGATTACAGCCTGTCACTCCAGTGGGTCTAAAACTGACCGTATGGTAAAAGAAAGGAAACTAAAGCGGTTGTTTCAATTAATTTGCACAAAGGTGTATATAATGCTTTTGTAAGTACCCCATGAGTACATCACAGCAACTACAAATGAAAATAGGTTCATATTATTGCACACCACTGAAAATGACCCAATCTGAGGAAAAATAGGAATCGATTACAGCCTGTCACTCCAGTGGGTCTAAAACTGACCGTATGGTAAAAGAAAGGAAACTAAAGCGGTTGTTTCAATTAATTTGCACAAAGGTGTATATAATGCTTTTGTAAGTACCCCATGAGTACATCACAGCAACTACAAATGAAAATAGGTTCATATTATTGCACACCACTGAAAATGACTCAATCTGAGGAAAAATAGGAATCGATTACAGCCTGTCACTCCAGTGGGTCTAAAACTGACCGTATGGTAAAAGAAAGGAAACTAAAGCGGTTGTTTCAATTAATTTGCACAAAGGTGTATATAATGCTTTTGTAAGTACCCCATGAGTACATCACAGCAACTACAAATGAAAATAGGTTCATATTATTGCACACCACTGAAAATGACCCAATCTGAGGAAAAATAGGAATCGATTACAGCCTGTCACTCCAGTGGGTCTAAAACTGACCGTATGGTAAAAGAAAGGAAACTAAAGCGGTTGTTTCAATTAATTTGCACAAAGGTGTATATAATGCTTTTGTAAGTACCCCATGAGTACATCACAGCAACTACAAATGAAAATAGGTTCATATTATTGCACACCACTGAAAATGACCCAATCTGAGGAAAAATAGGAATCGATTACAGCCTGTCACTCCAGTGGGTCTAAAACTGACCGTATGGTAAAAGAAAGGAAACTAAAGCGGTTGTTTCAATTAATTTGCACAAAGGTGTATATAATGCTTTTGTAAGTACCCCATGAGTACATCACAGCAACTACAAATGAAAATAGGTTCATATTATTGCACACCACTGAAAATGACCCAATCTGAGGAAAAATAGGAATCGATTACAGCCTGTCACTCCGGTGGGTCTAAAACTGACCGTATGGTAAAAGAAAGGAAACTAAAACGGTTGTTTCAATTAATTTGCACAAAGGTGTATATAATGCTTTTGTAAGTACCCCATGAGTACATCACAGCAACTACAAATGAAAATAGGTTCATATTATTGCACACCACTGAAAATGACCCAATCTGAGGAAAAATAGGAATCGATTACAGCCTGTCACTCCGGTGGGTCTAAAACAGACCGTATGGTAAAAGAAAGGAAACTAAAGCGGTTGTTTCAATTAATTTGCACAAAGGTGTATATAATGCTTTTGTAAGTACCCCATGAGTACATCACAGCAACTACAAATGAAAATAGGTTCATATTATTGCACACCACTGAAAATGACCCAATCTGAGGAAAAATAGGAATCGATTACAGCCTGTCACTCCGGTGGGTCTAAAACTGACCGTATGGTAAAAGAAAGGAAACTAAAGCGGTTGTTTCAATTAATTTGCACAAAGGTGTATATAATGCTTTTGTAAGTACCCCATGAGTACATCACAGCAACTACAAATGAAAATAGGTTGATATTATTACACACCACTGAAAATGACCCAATCTGAGGAAAAATAGGAATCGATTACAGCCTGTCACTCCAGTGGGTCTTAAACTGACCGTATGGTAAAAGAAAGGAAACTAAAGCGGTTGTTTCAATTAATTTGCACAAAGGTGTATATAATGCTTTTGTAAGTACCCCATGAGTACATCACAGCAACTACAAATGAAAATAGGTTCATATTATTGCACACCACTGAAAATGACTCAATCTGAGGAAAAATAGGAATCGATTACAGCCTGTCACTCCAGTGGGTCTAAAACTGACCGTATGGTAAAAGAAAGGAAACTAAAGCGGTTGTTTCAATTAATTTGCACAAAGGTGTATATAATGCTTTTGTAAGTACCCCATGAGTACATCACAGCAACTACAAATGAAAATAGGTTCATATTATTGCACACCACTGAAAATGACTCAATCTGAGGAAAAATAGGAATCGACTACAGCCTGTCACTCCAGTGGGTCTAAAACTGACCGTATGGTAAAAGAAAGGAAACTAAAGCGGTTGTTTCAATTAATTTGCACAAAGGTGTATATAATGGTTTTGTAAGTACCCCATGAGTACATCACAGCAACTACAAATGAAAATAGGTTCATATTATTGCACACCACTGAAAATGACCCAATCTGAGGAAAAATAGGAATCGATTACAGCCTGTCACTCCAGTGGGTCTAAAACTGACCGTATGGTAAAAGAAAGGAAACTAAAGCGGTTGTTTCAATTAATTTGCACAAAGGTGTATATAATGCTTTTGTAAGTACCCCATGAGTACATCACAGCAACTACAAATGAAAATAGGTTCATATTATTGCACACCACTGAAAATGACTCAATCTGAGGAAAAATAGGAATCGATTACAGCCAGTCACTCCAGTGGGTCTAAAACTGACCGTATGGTAAAAGAAAGGAAACTAAAGCGGTTGTTTCAATTAATTTGCACAAAGGTGTATATAATGCTTTTGTAAGTACCCCATGAGTACATCACAGCAACTACAAATGAAAATAGGTTCATATTATTGCACACCACTGAAAATGACCCAATCTGAGGAAAAATAGGAATCGATTACAGCCTGTCACTCCAGTGGGTCTAAAACTGACCGTATGGTAAAAGAAAGGAAACTAAAGCGGTTGTTTCAATTAATTTGCACAAAGGTGTATATAATGCTTTTGTAAGTACCCCATGAGTACATCACAGCAACTACAAATGAAAATAGGTTCATATTATTGCACACCACTGAAAATGACCCAATCTGAGGAAAAATAGGAATCGATTACAGCCTGTCACTCCAGTGGGTCTAAAACTGACCGTATGGTAAAAGAAAGGAAACTAAAGCGGTTGTTTCAATTAATTTGCACAAAGGTGTATATAATGCTTTTGTAAGTACCCCATGAGTACATCACAGCAACTACAAATGAAAATAGGTTCATATTATTGCACACCACTGAAAATGACCCAATCTGAGGAAAAATAGGTATCGATTACAGCCTGTCACTCCGGTGGGTCTAAAACTAAAGCAGTTGTTTCAATTAATTTGCACAAAGGTGTACATACAGAATTAGAAATTTAATGTTATTTAGATATTTTTGTGAATTAGAGTTTTATTTGTTTATAGAAATAAAATGAAATCATTTTTTACAAATTTTAATCCTTTTAAGTTATAAACTGATTTTTTACTACTGTTTTTTTTAAATAGATTTCCCCGTATAAAACCTCTTTTTTATTTTTATTTGTTTTATTTTTATCCTATAAAAAAACCCAGAAAAAAACACTTAAGACAATGTATATAAAGTAAATTTAGAGCTAAATGTCACAGCTATAATATTTTAAACGGCGTGTTTGGAAATAGTACTGTACTATTACTGTGACAGTGCCCCATACTAATAACAAACGGATAAAAACTGAAGGAAATGTTTCAATATTTTAGTGAGTAAATATTGTAAGAATGGTAAAAATGACACTGAACTTTCTGTTTCCTAAAATTTAACAGAAGACAGGAAGAGATAACAACAAATATATTGTTCAAATAGTGTCTAAAACGAAGAACGTCAGAATGGCATGAGATAAGTGCCAACCAGTGACGATAAAAGTCATTACAAATCCAAAACATTAACTCATTCTGACACAAAAACACACATTTAGTGGATAACAACACGAGTAGATTTACTTAACACCAAAAAGAAACATCTGAAATTTCTACAGCACATAATGCGGAAAGAGGGCTAAACAAATTTGACACCTACGGGACATATTGAAAGGCAAGTGGGAGATAAAGAAACGTCGAGTAACTTACTATTTATGTAAATAGATGGAAGAGCAGGGAGTAAGAAAAAATATTACTAAGAGCTACAAAGGATAGGAAGTTGTGAAGAGCTATGATCGTCCACTTCTTGAAGGGTAAAGGCATGTAGAAGAAAATATATCCATATAGATAATAACACCCTAGGAATTATCCTGAGATATCTCATCCATGATAAAAAGATTCATATCTAAGATTCGTTTCAATGTTCCAACATGTTTCACCTGAAGAAGGCTGAAACGTCGTGAATATGACAATAAAGATGAGGAAAACAGATCTAAAAATGTAAATAGTGTAAATAGTTACAATACTTCATCTCAGAAATATAGACTGATTCTGAAGAAGGTCGGAGCGTGCAACGGCCGAAACGTTGTGAATGTGGCAATAAAGATGACGACAACAGTCCGATCAATGTAAATAGTGTAAATAGTTACAATACCGCATCTCAGGAATATAGACTGATTCTGAAGAAGGTCTGAGCGTGCAACGGCTGAAACGTTGTGAATTGGCAATAAAGATGACGACAACAGTCCGATCAATGTAAATAGTGTAAATAGTTACAATACTTCATCTCAGGAATATAGACTGATTCTGAAGAAGGTCTGAGCGTGCAACGGCCGAAACGTTGTGAATGTGGCAATAAAGACGACGACAAAAGTCCGATCAATGTAAATAGTGTAAATAGTTACAATACTTCATCTCAGGAATATAGACTGATTCTGAAGAAGGTCTGAGCGTGCAACGGCCGAAACGTTGTGAATGTGGCAATAAAGATGACGACAACAGTCCGATCGATCTAAATAGTGTAAATAGTTACAATACTTCATCTCAGAAATATAGACTGATTCTGAAGAAGGTCGGAGCGTGCAACGGCCGAAACGTTGTGAATGTGGCAATAAAGATGACGACAACAGTCCGATCAATGTAAATAGTGTAAATAGTTACAATACCGCATCTCAGGAATATAGTCTGATTCTGAAGAAGGTCGGAGCGTGCAACGGCCGAAACGTTGTGAATGTGGCAATAAAGATGACGACAACAGTCCGATCAATGTAAATAGTGTAAATAGTTACAATACCGCATCTCAGGAATATAGTCTGATTCTGAAGAAGGTCGGAGCGTGCAACGGCCGAAACGTTGTGAATGTGGCAATAAAGATGACGACAACAGTCCGATCAATGTAAATAGTGTAAATAGTTACAATACCGCATCTCAGGAATATAGTCTGATTCTGAAGAAGGTCGGAGCGTGCAACGACCGAAACGTTGTGAATGTGGCAATAAAGATGACGACAACAGTCCGATCAATGTAAATAGTGTAAATAGTTACAATACCGCATCTCAGGAATATAGTCTGATTCTGAAGAAGGTCGGAGCGTGCAACGGCCGAAACGTTGTGAATGTGGCAATAAAGATGACGACAACAGTCCGATCAATGTAAATAGTGTAAATAGTTACAATATTTCATATCAGGAATATAGACTGATTCTGAAGAAGGTCTGAGCGTGCAACGGCCGAAACGTTGTGAATGTGGCAATAAAGATGACGACAACAGTCCGATCAATGTAAATAGGGTAAATAGTTACAATACTTCATCTCAGAAATATAGACTGATTCTGAAGAAGGTCGGAGCGTGCAACGGCTGAAACGTTGTGAATGTGGCAATAAAGATGACGACAACAGTCCGATCAATGTAAATAGTGTAAATAGTTACAATACTTCATCTCAGGAATATAGACTGATTCTGAAGAAGGTCTGAGCGTGCAACGGCTGAAACGTTGTGAATATGGCAATAAAGATGACGACAACAGTCCGATCAATGTAAATAGTGTAAATAGTTACAATACTTCATCTCAGGAATATAGACTGATTCTGAAGAAGGTCTGAGCGTGCAACGGCCGAAACGTTGTGAATGTGGCAATAAAGACGACGACAACAGTCCGATCAATGTAAATATTGTAAATAGTTACAATACTTCATCTCAGGAATATAGACTGATTCTGAAGAAGGTCTGAGCGTGCAACGGCCGAAACGTTGTGAATGTGGCAATAAAGATGACGACAACAGTCCGATCAATGTAAATAGTGTAAATAGTTACAATACTTCATCTCAGGAATATAGACTGATTCTGAAGAAGGTCTGAGCGTGCAACGGCCGAAACGTTGTGAATGTGGCAATAAAGATGACGACAACAGTCCGATCAATGTAAATAGTGTAAATAGTTACAATACCGCATCTCAGGAATATAGTCTGATTCTGAAGAAGGTCGGTGCGTGCAACGGCCGAAACGTTGTGAATGTGGCAATAAAGACGACGACAACAGTCCGATCAATGTAAATAGTGTAAATAGTTACAATACTTCATCTCAGAAATATAGACTGATTCTGAAGAAGGTCGGAGCGTGCAATGGCCGAAACGTTGTGAATGTGGCAATAAAGATGACGACAACAGTCCGATCAATGTAAATAGTGTAAATAGTTACAATACCGCATCTCAGGAATATAGTCTGATTCTGAAGAAGGTCGGTGCGTGCAACGGCCGAAACGTTGTGAATGTGGCAATAAAGGTGAGGACAACAGTCCGATCAATGTAAATAGTGTAAATAGTTACAATACTTCATCTCAGAAATATAGACTGATTCTGAAGAAGTTCGGAGCGTGCAACGACCGAAACGTTGTGAATGTGGCAATAAAGATGACGACAACAGTCCGATCAATATAAATAGTGTAAATAGTTACAATACTTCATCTCAGGAATATAGACTGATTCTGAAGAAGGTCTGAGCGTGCAACGGCTGAAACGTTGTGAATGTGGCAATAAAGATGACGACAACAGTCCGGTCAATGTAAATAGTGTAAATAGTTACAATACTTCATCTCAGGAATATAGACTGATTCTGAAGAAGGTCTGAGCGTGCAACGGCTGAAACGTTGTGAATGTGGCAATAAAGATGACGACAACAGTCCGATCAATGTAAATAGTGTAAATAGTTACAATACTTCATCTCAGGAATATAGACTGATTCTGAAGAAGGTCTGAGCGTGCAACGGCCGAAACGTTGTGAATGTGGCAATAAAGACGACGACAACAGTCCGATCAATGTAAATAGTGTAAATAGTTACAATACCGCATCTCAGGAATATAGACTGATTCTGAAGAAGGTCTGAGCGTGCAACGGCCGAAACGTTGTGAATGTGGCAATAAAGATGACGACAACAGTCCGATCAATGTAAATAGTGTAAATAGTTACAATACCGCATCTCAGGAATATAGTCTGATTCTGAAGAAGGTCGGAGCGTGCAACGGCCGAAACGTTGTGAATGTGGCAATAAAGGTGAGGACAACAGTCCGATCAATGTAAATAGTGTAAATAGTTACAATACTTCATCTCAGGAATATAGACTGATTCTGAAGACGCTAGCAGTAGCGCAAAACATTCAATTAGAATCGAATACATTACAGATTGTCCATCTTTCTCTGTTTCTCTCTCTCTCTCTCTCTCTATTTTGTTTTCCAACATCCGTTCAGGAGGAGAGTAAACATGACTCTCCGCGGTTTAGATTCTTTAAGAGCTTTCAACATACTTTGTTTACGAATACTTTGCCTCGACGGTATCTAGATGAGGATTTATTTGCTTGAAATGTTTGAGTTCTTCATCTGATGGTTTTCTTCTAATTCGATTGCATCCAGTGCAGCGTTTGTGTTGAATTATCCAAGGCATCTTCAAATTCGTGTAAACAGAGTCGTTAATTACACCATTTAATCTGGCAAGAGAATGGAAAACGAAGGAAATGACTTAATACGTTATTAAGTTATATGACAAAAAAGTTCGGGCAGAGGGGAATAGGTTCATTAAGGATTTACCTGATTCTAGGTCCCTTCAAGACCTAATCAAATATGACTCTCAGCAAGTGTTTCCTGTCTATTTGTAAATTGTTATGCCTTATGCCAGGAATGGTTTTAAGGTGTGTTCCAAAGATACCGCACGCTGAGTTAGATTCCGCAGATCGCCAATAATACCAAGAAATCATATCGAGCATGTTGAGATTCGAACCCAGGTCACATCCGTTCGGAAAGCGAACCATGGGTTCTTTATTTAAATAATTACCTAGTATGAAATTAATAAACTTGCTTAATGGGGCGAGAATGTTGGGCATGAAGAGATGAAGGAAGGAATTTAGAATCTAGGCTATCAATAAAATTTGATTAATCTGACCAAAATATTGGACAATCAAGCTAACAAAAACCTAGTGACGATGGAGATAATTCAGCTTAACATGAGAAACTTGCTATTTGTGAATTTCTATGCCTTATTGGAATTTGCGTGGACTGCAGCTGCCTTCTTCGAGGTTTCGAATTCAAAATTCCCCTTTATCTTTTGACTGGTTGTCACAAAGTCCTTAGAGACCAGTCTACTTTGTTATTTACCCCATAACTAGGTGGAGGTGATAGATACAGTTTAATGCATTTCCAACTGGTATTTATGTGCAGATGGTCGCAACAGATTTACCCGGAATTCGAACTTGGTTCACCATCACCAACCTTCACGCCGATTACCGATATACAGCCTGCCCATGTCGTTAAATATTAGGTTCTTAATTCTATTTAATCTCGAAAAAAGAGTCTGTCTTACTAGATGTTAAGATGTTAAGCAAACTTGCTTTCATCTGGTAAAATGTTGGGCAATCAGAGAGAAACTAAATGCTTATGTTGTATTTAATTGAAAGAAAAGAGAATATTCAGGCCAAGGATTTGGGAACGCAATGAAAAAGGAACTTATTAGGCAGGAGTTGATGGAGGTATATTAATAAGGAGAAAGAGCTTGGCAGACGTAGAGGGGATTATTAACTAAAGTTCTAGGTAATTAATAAAACTAATCTCGTAAAGATGTTGGTTAATCAATGGTTAATCATTCGATTCTTATCTGATTAATAAAGTTGGATTAATCACACGAAATCTTCGAGAAAACAATGAGGAAAAGACCTGTGGGTTAGTAGACATGTTGTCTTAAGTTGACAAATGTTTTGGACAATCGCATAATAAACAAAATAACTACAGCACTAGTTAAGTGTTCAGGTGAGTATAATCTGTTTTTACGGCGATTATCAAGCTCATTAACGATAATGACAGTGGCTAGCCAACCCCTGTTGGAAAAGCCTGCTCAGGTACATACGTGTTTGTTCAACATCCACATAGACCAGCTGTCGTTTATACTGCAAATATGCTGAGAAGACCTTCTTTACTGTTTCTTAGAGAGAGCTCATTAACTGTCGTGATCAACATTCTAAACAATACCAGCACGCTCAAAACCTCGGCCATGATGACTTGCACCTTCGGAATTGTGTCAGCCATCCCAAATAGTTCTGTCTAACCAATATCAATGACAAGGTATGATTTTAAGGTGTTTACCAAACGTACCAAACGTACCAAACGTTGAGATCGATCCCGCAGATCGCCAATAACAAAAAGAAGTTATATGGAGCATGTTGAGATTCGAACCCAGGTCACACCTGTTCGGAAAGCGAACCATGTGCCCTTTATTCAGATCATTAACTATTATGAAATTAATAAACCTGCCTTAATGGGGCGAAAATGTTGGGCATGAAGAGATGAACGAAGGAATTTAGAATCTAGGCTAATTTGATTAATCCGATCAAAATGTTGGAAAATCAAGGTAGCAAGAACCCAGTGATGATGGAGATAATTCAACTTAATCTGAAAAAGGTGTGGGGCAGGACCAAAGCCCATGAAGCGCTCGTACAGTCAGGGAGAAACGAACGAAAGAAAGTTCAATGATATTGGTAATGATAATTGTAATATTAACAGTTTCCTAATATAGAAACATTCGGCACCCTTTGTCCAAATATCCAGTGCTACAGACAAAATTTATTAAATCTTTCTGTTAAAAGAATTACGCAGGAAAATAAGTTTCGCAGGTCAACTATAAACGTTCCTATATATAGTAACGATTACTGCTGCTGTTGCAAGATTCTCTGCTCACTGACGTGTTTCTCTCAAAGTAAATACATCTAAATTCACCTTCATCCCTGCCAATGGCTTAGGAGTAAAATCTCCGACTGATACCAAATCAGTCGGGTTTCGAATCCGGCTTCAGGAAATCGAATGTCTCGCAACGCTAATGAGCGGTGAAACAGGGAAACAGTCTGTCTGTAGATGACTATATATATATATTTTTGTATTTAGGCAGCAATCCTTCTTTCATGCACATTTCATTAAAAACAACTGACAAGGTACTTTTATTTATTTTTTTTATATAATTTCTCGTGCGATCTAATAATGTTTTTCTTTTCAGAGCATAAATTATATAAAAACTGTCCGAATGTTCTTTTTATCCGAGCGCTTTCGACTATACATTTAGCCATTTTCAAGGATTATATTTCAACTGTTAGAATTAGAAATAGAAATAGTTTGTTATATGTATGTTTTATAAAGTGATTCATTTTTTAAAAAATGTATAGCCGAAAGCGCTCGGATAAAAAGAACATCGGACAGTTTTTATATAATTTATCCTTTGAAAAGAAAAACTTTATTAGATCGCACGAAAAATTATATAAAAAACTAAATAAAAGCACCTTGTCAGTCGTTTTTAATGAAATATATATATATATATATATATATATATTTATATGTGTGTGTGTGTGTGTGCGTGTTATTACATAGACATAATAAGAAACAAAATCCTTATCGCCCACCCAATAACCATCAGAATAATAAATAGACCTACCCATAATGCATCCCTCATCCAGTATATATAAATAGTCAAGCGAAAACACAATGTACATGGTCTGACGATTGCATTTAAGCATGAAACAGACTGTCGTCCTAGGTATCGACCTCAATGTCCACCTATATATATATATATATATATAATATCTGCCAAACATGACTACCCACAATGCACCACTGACCCGTATATATAAATAGTCGAGAAAAATAACAGCACTCGTGGCCCAATGATTGTATCTAGCATTCAACAGACTGTCGCCTCTAAGTGTTGACTTCTATGTTGACTTTTATACATATATATATATATATATATATATATATATATATATATATATATATATTTAAAATTTGTATGTGTACGTTTCCCTCTACTGTATATATAAAGCAAAGTAAAAGTCAACTATAAACAAAACAAATTTTATTTTAGAAATAATGTAAAGAAAAACACAATCTCAGTGGATCCGAACAAGAAAATTGAATTAATTATTTATTACAAAACATTTAAAACAACTAACTTATCATAAAAATAACAACAACAACAAAAATACGCAAAATTAGAACCTACATTATTTACGACTTCACATGCCTCTTACGGAACTGTTTTCTTTATCAAACTAAACTGATCAATAATTGCATTGGTCACAATACTACATGCCTATCTAGACGACATAGGTTACACTAACCCGACCATAGCTTCATTAGAACTCATTTAAACACACAGAAAATCCTAGTAGACTCCATCCGAATCGCACTAGTAGAAAATACAAGTATAATAGCCTCATCCAAGTGTAAAAAAAAAGATTAAAAATAATGAAAGCCTAATAATAAAGAGGGAAAAGCCAACACTCAATAAGATTAACTATGAACACGGACAAATTGTTCTGACCGTGTTCGGAAAATAAAACATTCCTATAACTTTAGACACATAAAAAACAACAACACACGTATTTAGTTTTTAAAAAATGGCCCTTCATAAGGGCTAAAAGGAACAGCCGAAATCCCTCGGATATGCAGAACATTTGAACAGGTTTTCCACACTTGTACAAACAAAATGAAATAAAAAGCTTAATCGTAGTACCTTGTCAGACGTCTCTTATGGAACATATATATATATATATATATATATATATATATATATATATATATATATATATATCACATATGTGGTGCAGTTCAATTTATATTACATGAATCATTCATACAAAAAGTAGATTAGTAAAGTTAATGATATAAATGGCGAAAAACATCTTCGTAGACAAATTTGTTTGCGAAGAAGTTTTTCGCCATTTATATCATTAACTTTACTATGCTACTTTTTGTATGAATGATTCATGTAATATATATATATATATATATATATATATATATATATATATATATATATATATATATATATATATATATATATGTGTGTGTGTGTGTGTGTGTGTGTGTGCGTGTGTGTGTGTGTGTGTTAGCTTCTTTCCTAATCGGAGTAGTGTGAAACGTCAATATTTTATTTATGTCAGTCCGTATTTTTCTTCGTGTTATATGTTATATCAATTTTTGGCACGCATAATGGAACGAACCCACCAAAGTTGTAGGCAATTAATAAAATCAACATGATCAGGAGAACAAAACAGAAATGAACTCCTTTAATGATTGACTGATTTGTTTTTTTTACGGCTTACCAACCTGCCTACAGGTAATTCGAGGTCAGAAAATACTTTTGAATTGTAAGAATTCTGGAGATATATTGATGATTTACAGGTAAGCCCAACTAATTGACCCGTAGCTGGGAAGAAGAAGAGGGTGATTAACAGCTTTCCCAGGGGTATTGGTGCGAAAATGAATATAACGAACTCATCTGGAATTGGAACTCCGCTCTCCGATTTTCAATTCTGACCAGTTATCCATTACATCTCCTGCATACCCAAGCTCACAACAACTGGTATTCCTAAGCGGTCACCCATCTATGTATTGATCAGGCTTGACGTTGCTTAATTTCGGTGATCTTACGACAACTGGTGCATCAACGGCGAGATTTTTCTGCTAATATGCTGACAGATATGATGGATTCGTACTTTTCCAAAGTGTATATGTCCGAATTCCAGTCAAGTCTATTAGATTCACTTATGTGCTAATATCCTTGGGAAAGGTATGAATTTTCTTCATGTCCCCCTATGGGTAAATAACAGGACAGACCGGGTTCTAAAGCCTTGGATGGTAACTGGTCTAACGCAGAAAGAAATGGCCACCAACTGCAAGAAAAAAAAAACTGCCTCATCCCTCATGTATCTTTCGATACATAATCGCATCAGCGTGTATCACGCATAGCACATAACAGACTGATATGTCCGTAAATGAAGGTAATAAATTCGGCATGAAACCGAACTGTCTTCGGTGATTCAACTTCATATCGCCGTAAGTCAAGAATGAAGTTTGTAAGCTATAGATTTTTTAATAAGGTTAAAATAACATGGCGAAAGATTAGACAACTAGAAACGAAACACAGTAAGGAAATACGGAAAGTTAATTTTATTTCGAATTGAGCGAACGAGCAGGAAACATGGCGATTGAAACAGTACATAAACAATAATATACATTTTTATGCGTAAGGCTTTTATTATCCAGAATGCAACAGTCGCATTAAAGCTCTCTCCAAATCGGCACACGTGGCCCGTAAAGCTATTAGGGTCGTAGGGACAGCACATATACCCCAGCTTCAGTAGCGGGGGTCCTTCCAGCTCAAGATGACTTGAATTCAGAGTTTTCCTTCTCCTAGAATAATTGCCAACCAAGGCTATATTTACTTCTATCTGGAAGAAAATATAGAGCCATACCTTTCCCAGGGCTATTGTAAGGGAATGTAATGAACTCGATTTGAATTTGAACACGGCGTACTGATTCCTCAATCCGAGTCACTATCCATTACTCCAGTGTGCCTCCAAATGAGGGTACAATATGGTAAATGTTATTCATAGAGCAACAACTCCGTAGAAGCGTTAATAACTTGTCTGTTGTCTTAGGAAGCAATGAAGTCACTGAAGCGAGACATAATTGATAAAGTTAGCATAATCAGGCGAAACTGTTGGGCAACAAGAGAATAATGAACTCATTAATTAATAAAGCAACTTAATTTCGCTACTGTTTTGAACAACCAAAGAAAGAAGGCGTTAAATCAGTATGTAATTAATACAATGGGCGTGGTCTGATAAAAGTCCTGAGCAAGGATATTGTCATGAACTCATCGCAGAAGTAGGTAATTAAAAATGTGGGCGTTTGCTAGTAGGCTGTGTAAGGCAGACAGTGTTGTGTTGCGCGTTGTCTCTGGATTCTGATAGTATCACACAACGAAAGACTATTTTTTCAGGCTTCCTTTACTCGTTTTATTTTCGAGGAGGGAACTCAGCAGTTACCAGTTCTTGAAGTAAGCGAAAAGAGAGTAAGAGGGTTGGAGAAAGAGAGAGAGGGAGAGAGAGAGTTGGACAGCGAGAAAGAGGGAGATATTGAGAGAGAGAGAGAAGTAAAACGGTTGTCGACAGAGAGGCCAGCTATATATCATGACGTTGTGGCTAGTATCCTGGCTGAAACTGTGGCACTCAAAGGTATCTGGCATGGGAAGTTTCGAATGTTTAACAGAGCTCTTTATTTCACTACTACCGCAACCGTACGGATGGTACTCACGTGTTTAGCTCGAATGTCCACAGGGTTCAAAGCACCTCACCCACCAATTCGTGTAGTCAAACGTTTTTCAATGCGGTAGCTTTTGACATTTCTGTCCAGCCTGATTGTTCTCTAACAAGCGCCTAAAAAGACCCATATTTTGGGGACTCAGTGCTAGTGTCAACAGCTTTCTGGATAATAGCTCTCTAGTGGGATCACCCATATCTGTTGAAATTTATCGTGATTTTGTTTTACAGACATTGTATAAGAAAATTAAGGACATAGTGCAAAACCTTTACGCGTGACGCCCTTTAGGACTCCATCAGTTTACAGATATCTTTACGTTGACGTAACTACTTGGATATTGTATCTGCGCCCCACAGAAATTTAACTACTTTTTTTTTTAGTTTTGAAAGACTGATTCTCGACGACGAGTTTTTTTTCTGCTCATATGGTGACAGATATGATGGATTCGTACTTTTCCAAACTATATATGCCCGAATTCCAGACGAATCTATTAGATTCACTTATGTGCTAATACCCTTTGGGAAAAAGTATGAATTTTCTTCATGTCCGCCCAGCTATGGGTAAATAGTAGGACAGACCAAGTACTAAAGCCTTGGATGACAACTGGTCTCCCGCAAAAAGAAATGGCAACCTACTGCGAGAAAAAAAACTGCCTCGTCAGTCATGTATCGAAAGATACATGATCGCCTAGCGTGTATCACGCACGGCACATAACTGACTGATATGTCCGTAAATGAATGTAATAAATTAGGAATGAACTCGGACTGTCTACACTGATTTATCGTTCTGAACAGCTAACTTTCATCGTAGCTGCACATCAAACTGAAAGTGGGAAAAACATTTCATTTTAAACAAAAATACTCGGCAACCCAAGAGAAGAGAAGTTAACGATGCTGGAAGTAATACATTTATGTTAGAAATACTTTGGTACTAAGAAAGGCTGAAACTCATAGAGACAGATAGTAATTAAAATTGTGCATTTATTATCTGAGTTAGGTAATTAATACTTCAAGATTAATCTGGCAAAACTATTCAGAATTCAGCAATACTCTTCAGGAAACATGATGTAGTATTGCGGCTCAAGGAATGACTTAACATCATGGGTATATATGAATACGTTTAAAATTATTGATTGAAGTTAAAACTGACAAAACTATGGATTCCTTTTGTAACTCTTAAGAAAAGGCCCAAAAGTGGTGTTGGAAAGATATCATAATTGTCAAATACGATATAAATATCTGATACCTCCCAGCTTAGAAAAAAATCACCAACATGTGAAAATCCTCACCAGAAAAGATGGCGATTTGATAGGGCCAACCAATAGTTGTACCTAATATTATATTGGGAGATAGGTTTCGATTAGAGGGATGCCATCGGTCATCATAAAAACGGAAAGATGAAATAACAGAATTGAGTGGTTTGAAATGTTTAACGAACGTAATGAATTATCAATTAGGATAAGGTGAGTTATTTACTCG
This sequence comes from Acanthosepion esculentum, assembly GCA_964036315.1. Classification (NCBI taxonomy): domain Eukaryota; kingdom Metazoa; phylum Mollusca; class Cephalopoda; order Sepiida; family Sepiidae; genus Acanthosepion; species Acanthosepion esculentum. The sequence continues at coordinate 93,662,611 of OZ038502.1, read as the reverse complement.
TGAAAGATGTTTCTTGCTCAGACCTTTCAATTATAAATTTTGCTTCTTATTTAACATGTTGGACTGAAACTGTTTCGAATGAAGAAGAGAAATAAATTAATAAATAAATAAAAGTGGTAAAAATGTCCTTCTCTCTCTCACACGCACAAACTTCTCTCTCCTTCACTGAGAAGTAGTCGTCAACAAAAGCAGTCAATTTAGACTATATTCATTGTGCGGTTTAACTAAATACAAAAAGATTTCTAACGTGAAAAGTTATCTAATTTGAAATTCCGGTGAAAAGATGTCTATTTTTTATTTTTTGAAGAAGTGGCAGGGACATATGAGTACCAAATTTAACAGAGTGGTCCTGAGAAAGCCGTGAAAACGAACGTGATGACGCAACCGACGCGGTTCACGTTCGAACGACAGCAATGGGTGCCAAACCCAACTTTGGAACTATTACGATGATCACCAGTCGAAAAAAGAATTTGGATGTGAAACCACGAACGTGCATGAGAATACCCAGCTGCAGTATAACATATTGTGATAAAGCTACAACGATCTAAATTAGGGCGATGTAACTTATCCTGTTTGTTTAAGCCGAAAATGTTTTGAGTAGCCGGGTAGAAACATAGCAAAACAAGGTAATTAATAATGCTAACACAAACTGACAGAAGCATTGGCAGATAGCTTTGAAGAAAGAAACATTAAAGTAATTGCTACTCCAACCAAGGTAATAAAGCCACTAAGACGTAAGTGCTTTCTGAGTGCAAGGAGGGAAAACAAAAAGAACAGGGAATTAAGAAATCAGACGATAACAATTTGCATTACATTTGAACCGTTGAAGGTCAAACGTTACTGGGAAGCAAGAAGCAAGAAAAGAGTTCCACAAGCAAAACGTACAATAGAAGCTATTTGCATAGAACTTACGGTTACATCTAGCCTAGTCGTGGATATGACCATAAACTACACCCGGCAGCAAGACCTCTGAAGGTTTTGAGGTTTAATTGCTGTTTATTTCAGATCCACCCTGACCCGAGGTGGTAGAAGCTGTTAGGGTTCCACATATGGTCAAATGGTGACTCCTCCAAACAAAAAGAAACACAATGAAAATATAAATATATATTTTTATATTAAAATTACCAGCAATACATTTTTTACACAATCTGGTCAACCATATTCTTTTCTGTAGTCGAAGGCATATAATTGCGTTGATATTATTTAGATTTCAGCACTAAATTACCCATAGAGGTGTTGATATACCACTAATCAAAATCAACCAAACAACCAACATGAAAAACGTTTCATAGTGTCAATCCATATAATATTCTACAATTTCTTAACGAAATCAAACTGTATTCCAAAAAACATAAAATATACATATCCCCACATCTAGTAATTGTGGCCATGCAAATATGTATATGCACAAAAGCGGAGTAGTATCTACCATGTATTCAATTGTGAAAACAGAATAACATATTACTTCAAAGCGCCCAAGACAATTAACTTTCGGCATTAAATGACAAATAAGGAGCTGATATGCCGTTAAACAAACTAATCAAATCAAAGCAGTCTTGGGAAACTAGGGAGAGGAGAAACTATTTTTCCTTATTCCATTTTCAGATATCTTGACAAAGTAGAGAAGGTTTTCTCACTGTTATGTCACACTGGTTGACAGTGACGAGCTTGACTGACCATTTGAACTAACCATTCAATCATTATTTACACCATTTGCACGCAGAATATTGTACTCATCTTTGTTGTTATTATCACAAAATTTCGGCCGTTGAGTTCTTCGACCTTCATCAGGTGCATGTCAAACGGTTTAACCTACAAGGAATTATGAACTGAACGCTTTAATTTACGATGTTAAATTCTTCTCGTTTCAGTTCCCATGTCTAGAGGTATCACGTCTAGTTCGCATTTTAGTGCTGCTAAGTTATTCCTGACACTGTTTCTACTAAGTCCAAGTATACACTGCTAGACCCAGGGATTGAACTCACAATTAATATGTCACCATATTCACAAATCAACGCAATTCTTAAAGAAATCAAACATTATTCCCCAAAACTTCAATAAAACTACAAAATAAAATAAACATATGACCACGTCTAGTAATTATATCCACACAAACATATAGTCAGACACCACACAAACATGTATATTCACAAAAGCGGAGTTTCATCTACCATGTATTCAATTGTGAAAGTAGAATAACATATACTATTTTTATTACTTCAAACTCCCAAGAAAATTATATTTTGACATTAAATGACTCGTAATAATGGAAATGTGTTTAAATATATCAACCAACCAATCATCCAGCCATTTCAACTGTAAAATGATGATACCTTGACACCAGTCTAATTTTGCGAAAAAATTCCTAAAGTCTGGCTACTATAGAGGACAATCCATCAGTTACGATGAAAGTATTAATAGAAAAGACACATGGAGGTCAGGTTACAGGGTGGGATATGACTGAAACCCGATGCCAGGTCAGGACTAGTAACATTGCAGATTCTTCTTTGTATTTTATTAAGAATTTATCTGAAGGTTTAGTAAACCTCGCAGAAAGGAACTGACTGAAGCTGTAGGCAATTAACAGCGTTAGCTTAATAGTAGAAATCTGGTATGAAACCAGATAGAAACGAACTTATCAATGCTGTAGGCAGTTACTAAAATTTGTTTAATTTGACAAAACCTTAGACTGTCAGAGATAAATGAGACGTAGTTAATTAATAAGGTTAGGTTAATCTGTTAAAAGCCTTGAGCAGCTAGAGAACATACTAAAACTGATAGTAATTAATAAAGTCGTCTTCATCTGATAAGGTTTTTGGCAGTCCGCGTTTAACGATCTCACGAAATATGGACGCAATAAATAACATAATCTCGAGAGTGTGGGTCATCCGGTCGGCAAACGGTTTCACGAAACCAGTAGGCAGTTAATAAAGTTGGAATAATCAGATATGAGTTTTGTCGAGCCAGAAAGTATTGACGTCAATTGATTTTGCACTTTAAGAACGATCAAAGTAAGATTTACGAGCTGCCATAACTTTGTAATCACCATGAGACTCATCAAACTCTTTAGGAATCCTCTGCACTGTCTTCAGATGGACACCTAAACACTCTGAAATATTTGTGTTGGAGCTTCCGGCGCAAATTCCAAGGAGAAGAGCATGCCGTTTCCTAATTTCCGGTGGAGTGAATTGAGTTATTGCGGTCTTTTTCTAACAGACGGTGCCCAACTGACCCGACTTATAATGTGCAGTAGACGAAATCAAAGTTGAACAACATGCATGCGTGAAATTAAAACTATAAAATGGCGATAATTTGCCCATTGCATCCTTTGTGTGCATATATATATGTGTGCGTTTGTGTATATATATGTATGCGTGCGTGTATATATATATATATATATATATATATATATATATATATATATATATGTGTGTGTGTGTGTGTGTGTGTGTGTGTATCTGTGTGTGCGTCGGTAACAAACAAATTCTCAAGTTACACCTTGAAAATGTGGGATCATTAGGTTAGGTTTTGAGGATCAGTTTTCATATTTTATATGACTACGTTCCGCTTGGGTTATATTCCAACGGATTTATTAACTGTACTATATATATATATATATATATATATATATATATATATATATATATATATAGATATATATATATATATAATACTGACCAGAACACTACGGCAGTTTTGAATGCCAACATTTCGTCAGTCGCTTTACTCAGGTCGAGTCGAAATCCGTATATCCCGTCAGCGTTTTATGTTTTTAAGATATTAAATCGCTCAACAGGTTTGAGTTTTTTTTACTTGTTGAGCATTTTTTTCAACGCGTACGATTTTAACAACTATTTTAGTGTTTGTTTATTTCGGAGTATATATATATATATATATATATATATATATGTATGTATGTGTATATATATATATATATATATATATATATATATATATATAATTGACGTCACATATTATGAAATGGACAAAGTCTGACAATTATTTTTTAAGACATTTTTATGTTTATACATTCTTTTTATAGATACAAATATTTAAGTAAATGCTGTTTATAATAAACAGTATTAATAACATTTACCGGCCAGAAAGTCCGCAACACTCTTCTGTGGCAGAATCGGTAAAAGCCCGTCAGTTTATATGACATTTCCGCATGGGATATAGGTTCGATTCCTGTCGGAGACCGAATATTTTCTATGAAAATTTCTCGGACATTCAGGCCGGTAAATGTTATTAATTAGATATGTACCGGTTTTTTGTTTCACCACACTTATCTCATGAATGGAAATTTTCAAAATACCTCCGTATTATTCTGATACTAACAATTCTTTTATATGCCACGTTCTTTTCGATTCAAAAGGTCATAACTCGCCAGAATTTCTTATCTCGTGTGGCTCTTAGCAGTTTATTTCCTTTTACTAAAGCTCTCGCCCCGCGTTTGGCCATCCATTCACAAAAGATCGTAAGGTAAGTGTCTCTCTGCCTTCCCCTATATCTGTTTCCCTCAATATGCCGCGTGACGATCAAGTTTTCCAAGTTATTGCTCTTCTTTTTGTGTCCGAGGTATTTCACCTGTCTTTTCCTGATTCTCTCTATAATTGTTCTTTGTGTTGCTATTTTCTTTAAGACTTCATTATTGCTTACACGCTCCGTCCATGGAATTCTCAGCATCCTTCTATAGAACCTTATTTCTGCTGCCTCTGTTTTTCTCCTCATCTGTCGGGAGATTGTGTAGCGTCAACTACCAGATAAGAGGATGAATATCACATAGCACTCCAGAAATCTTTTCTTTGGTTCTAACGAAATCTCCATTTCTCAGCTTAGCTTTTGGAATGTTTCTTTCTCTAGTCCAACGTCTCTTCGGAACTCGGTGTCATATTTTCCATCCTCCGTTAAAATGCTCCCTACATAATTCTACATCTGTTTGGTGCTCATATCTCCAATTTGTAAGTCGCATCTTAGGTCTTTTGTCTCGATGACTTTCACGCTTCTTCCAGTTGACAGGTAATGCTTTTTTCTCGCTTTTTTTCTGCCACGATGCCAGATTTATTTTCGAGTCGGGCATCAACACAATATCATCTGCGTATCTTATTACGCTCGGTGATAATAAATCCTGTTAGAGTTTCCAGGTCCCTTAGGATAGCGTAGCCGTAAAGTTTAAATAAATCTGGCGAGAAGATGCATTCTTGTCTCACGCCTCTTTCTATTTTTCTATAGCTACTCTATATTCTATCTGTTTTTCTCCTAGTATAAGTTCTAGATTATTCTAGAATCCTTTCCAAATCTCGTTTTCAGAAGTTGTTTCTACATTCTTTTTATTTTTTCACTGCCGATGGGCAGACGTGCATTTTATTTCAAGTTCTACTCTTGACTATTATTTTCGGATTGCGTCTAATCAATACGTTCAATGTATCATTTTTATTACTGGATTAGGTCTTCTTCAACGTTTATTTTCAACGCTCTTATCTCATGAACGAAATGTCTTAAGCTATCTCCGCATTATTATGATATTAAAATTTCTTATTCTAGGTGCCCCGTCCTTTCAGGACCTGGGCGATAAATACTCTTCACGACTTTTTATCTCGTGTGTCTGTTAGCAATTTTTTCCCCTTCTCCTATGACCCTCGTCTGCCATACATTCACACATGCTCGTTAGGTTAGTAGTTCGCTGCCTTCCTATCATTCTGTTAATGTTTCCATTTCCTTATGATGGCGTCACTGTAATGGTTGGATAAATCTGGGGAGAAGATGCATCCTTGTCTCACGACCATTTCTAATATTTCTATGGCTACTCAATCTATTTTCTATCCGTATGCAAGTGGTTTCCTTCCATTATTAGTTCTGGGTTATTCTATAATGAGGATGCACGGTGGAGTAATGGATAGCGGCTCGGATTGAGGAATCGGAGGGGCCGAGTTCGAATTCCAGTCGAATCCATTACATTCACTTACGTGCTAATACACTTGGGAAAGGTGTGAATAGACTTCTTCTCCCTCCAGCTATGGGTAAATAGTAGGACAGGTTGGGTTCAATAGCCTTAGATAGAAACTAGTCTAGTAGAAGGACAATATCCCGCCCAGGATATATAGCCTTGGATGGCAACTGGTCTAGGAGAAGGACAACTCTGAATTCAAACCCGCAGTGGAGCCCCGAACCAGGCGGATGGACGGCACTTTGTGCTTCCTTCGGGCAACTCCTGCAGGCGCGTTGGTACCAACTGTATTGGTTTATCCTCTCCTTTGGACTCTGCTAGCAAGGCCGAGATGGGTAACTAGACGTCTGGGCAGCTCTAGTTCTCCATATATGCGCTACTCCAGACGGACGGATGCCGATGCCGATTCTATAATCCTTTCCAAATTAATCCAGTTTTCCTAGCAGATAAATACACCCTTTGTGCAAATTAATTGAAACAACCGCTTCAGTTTCCTTTCTTTCATCATACCAGAGTGACAGGGTGTAACAGATTTCTATTTTTTCTTCGGATTAGATCATTTGCTTTGGTGTACAGTAATATAAATCTATTTGGGGAGTTTATGATGAATTTTGTCCTTTAAAAATATTTCGTCCTCCGTGATTGAATCAGATTTTCATCACGCTCAGAAGCTATTGTTTCGACTGTCGATTATTTTCATTCAACCATTTTCTGCGTTATTCCAATGAAGCGTACAAAAATTGTGACGCTGCCCGAACACAATGACATGCCTTAATAGGGAGCCAATCAAAGTACTATCGACTAACTCGGAAAATCTCCTGATCTATATGCAATCGAGAATCTGTGTTTAATCTGCAAGGAAAGATTTCGTGGAATGGACGTACAAAGTACTTATATGTGCACAAGGTCATGTTTCATTGGAAAATTACGAAAAAAAAAAGCAAATACTAACGGAATGATTCGTTTTGTTTTAATTTGTACAAAGGTGTAGATTCTTGTGTCGTATCTTGTATTGCCAAATTCTAAGCTGGTGTTTCCTTGATTGTATCATTTTGGCGTATCTTAACATTGTTTAATTATCGCCATTTTCTGGTGGATACGAATATGTTTTAGTGAAATAACACCCTCAAAATAAAATAGTAAAAAATAAAATATTAGTAATACTAACATAATGACTTATGTTAATAAAATGTTGTCATTACTGTCTTGGTTTATCCTCTCTTTTGGACTCTGCTAGCAAGGCCGAGAGGGGAACTAGACGTCTGGACAGCCCTAGTTCTCCATATATCCCGCCCAGGCTCTATAGACTTTGATAGCAACTGGTCTAGGACAAGGACAACACTGAATTCAAACCCGCAGTGGATCCCCGAAGGCGGATGGACGGCACTTACATTATTATGTAAGGATGTTAAAGAAAATATACGTATCCTATGGGACAGCCTCATATATGACCGACTAAAAGAAATATTTAAAAAGTTAGGTTGAAATTTACCTACTCCAAACTACGTAGTTCGATTTAATGTCACGTGGTGTATGTATGCAGAAATCAACCTTTCAGTGCAATGAAGCGGCTACTGACGCAGTTTTTTTTTGTTTAGAGATTTGCCATGGAAAACATTAACAATTACAGTTAAATTATTTGCTTATTTGAGAAACATTGTTTTCTCAAACCAAATTCCTGAGCGCTACTTAAGAATATAAAAAAAAAACAGGTTGCGTTCTTTGAACAGAAATCTAGAGTATACCAATTGGCGTTAAAATAATTACATTATGGTCCGCTCGAAAGGTTTCTCTCCCTCAGCAGCTCTTCTATTAGACTCGCTGATTCTTTTTTTTCTTTTCTTTTTAAGTGCCATGTCCTTTCACGACTTAGGCGATTATTGCTCTTCAGCTCCCTCTATTCCTTTCAGCTTTCAACAAGTACCTTCCCTCTGCTTCCTCCCCCAGATCACGTTCTGTCATCCATTTGCTTAAGTCCGCCAGGTATGTCACCACATTGTTTTCCCTTGTTTCTCTTTCCCTCTATTCAACCCGTGAGTATCAGATTCTCCGGGCCTTCCTTCCTCATTACATGTCCCAGAACTTCAGCCGTCCCTTTCTGATATTAAGAATAAGCCTCCTTCTTGTTTGCAAGCTCTCTAAGACCTCATCGTTGCTCATACGCTCGGGGCCATGATATCCCTAGCATCCTTCTGTAGAACCACATCTCCGTTGCCTCGAGTCTCTTCTTCATCTTTGAGGAAATCGTCCAACATTCGCTGCCATAAAGAAGAACAAATGTCACGCAACAGTTCAGTATTCTTTTCTTTGTCACCAAAGTTATCCTCCTGATTCCTCAGATGTCTCAGAATGGAAGAGACGGGATAGACAGCGAATTCTGTTACGAAACTCATAAACGAAATCGCACTGAAGCAAAAATTACCTTCGAAAAGCTAAGTAAATTGTTAAGAAGCAGGACATTTTCATCAAAAATACAGAAAAGAACGTTCAATTGCTATGTAATAATCGGTCATCCTATATGGCAGTGGATTCCGTCGCAGGTGAGAATAGAGACAATGGGGTTCTACAGAAATAATCAGAGAATACTATGGATGTGATTCTACAGAAATATCCATAAATATCCGGAAAGTAACAATGAAGTTTTAATGAAAATGGAAACAAAAAGGATAATTATACATAAAAGACAACTGAAGTTTCGAGGAATGTAGGCTTGGAGAATTTGACACCCACAGGATATATTGAAGGCACACAGGTAAACATAAAGGAATCTATCTAACGAGCCTGTGTAAATAGATAACAAAATTCACAGCGGGAGAGATGATAAACAGATAAAAATTGATATAAACCAATAAAGATAGGAACTTGTGGAGGGCTATGATCGCTCAAGTCCTAAATAGACTTGACACACAAAAAATAATTTTATATAAGCGTGGAATCACAAGACCTTGTTCCACATCCGATTTGAGCGTGTGTGGGGTTAAACACACTCCCTCATCCGATCACCGAGCTGTAGGTATGGATGAGGATATCTTAATGTTTTATGTGTGAATTAAATTGCTTGCTCATATAATACAAATACTTTCTCGTCCTAATAAATTGAGGGGTTTCTAATTACGAGCGGGTAACCTCTTTCCAATTCATAGTTTGAGAGTGAAAATAAGTAGGTTATAGCAAACACAGACGTCGAGAGGGTCAGCCTGAAGGATAAATAAATATTAAATTCTAAGATTTGTGATAAGTGGATATCCTTGATTAAAGATGTCCCGGAAAGGGATATATTTGATCCAAGTAGCTAAGTGGTTTTGGCTACTGTAACCAAGTATTACAACCTAGCAGGTAACCATAATCCACTGGTACTCGTCGTAGTCGCAGGCAATATGCTTAGGCAATAGGTGTAGACCAATAGGATAGCCAATGGGCGTCGTAATAGACTTAACCTCTCTTACACATCCGTTTGTATTTATGACTGACACCAGCCAATCCTATTCCAGTGAGGGGGGACACAGGTGTATTCATATTTCCTTATATCAAAAGAAAATGAAAAAATGAAATTCCCCACCCCACATGGATTTATGGGTGTAAGTGGATGAAATTGTAGAAAAGCAAATTTAAAAAAAATTGTATTCATTTTAAAATGTTCATATACAGTGCTATAATTAAAAGCGTCGAAATAAAATATCAAATGTCAAATAAACTTTTTTTCTGTTAAAATCTTTGTGAGTTGAAAGAGTTTCTCTTTTGTGCAAGTGATTTTTCCACGGGTGATTATGTTTAAGTTGAAAGCGTATCTTCTAACGCCTCCGCCTAAAATCTGAAGTTTTATTAACTATATTTTTCTTAACAGGAGTAGACAGATTCGCCTATCATCCGGTTCAGATATCTCCCGAGTCTTTTGAGGAGGAGTAGAGGTTCATCGGTTTTTTGCCTGATTAGGATTTGATTTCCTCATCCTTCTAATGTCCTTTCATTCTCCATCACTCTCGGTATCCCTTTGCGCCATATTGGCATTATCTCCTTGCTTGGGGTGAATTCTGGCCTATCCTCGCCTTCACGAAACTCCCCGGATTTTTGAACAGGAGTAGAAGTTTATTCCTAGTTTCCTGTTTAGGATTTGGTTTCCGGTTCATTCTAAAGTCTTTTCATTTTCCTTTACTCCCAGTAGCCCCCGGCGTCTTAGTAGCATTATCGCCTTGTTTGCGGTGAATTAAGGCCTATCGTCGGATTCACAATTCTCCCCGGATTTTTGAACAGGAGTAGAAGTTTATTCCTTGTTTCCTGTTTAGGATTGGGTTTCCGGTTCATTCTAAAGTCTTTTCATTTTCCTTCACCCCTAGTAACCCCCGGCGTCTTAGTAGCATTATCGCTTTGTTTGCGGTGAATTAAGGCCTATCGTCGGATTCACAATTCTCCCCGGATTTTTGAACAGGAGTAGAAGTTTATTCCTAGTTTCCTGTTTAGGATTGGGTTTCCGGTTCATTCTAAAGTCTTTTCATTTTCCTTCACCCCCAGTAGCCCCTGGCGTCTTAGTAGCATTATCGCCTTGTTTGCGGTGAATTAAGGGCTATTGTCGGATTCACAATTCTCCCCGGATTTTTGAACAGGAATAGAAGTTTATTCCTAGTTTCCTGTTTAGGATTGGGTTTCCGGTTCATTCTAAAGTCTTTTCATTTTCCTTCACCCCCAGTAGCCCCTGGCGTCTTAGTAGCATTATCGCCTTGTTTGCGGTGAATTAAGGGCTATTGTCGGATTCACAATTCTCCCCGGATTTTTGAACAGGAGTAGAAGTTTATTCCTTGTTTCCTGTTTAGGATTGTGTTTCCGGTTCCTTCTAAAGTCTTTACATTCTCCTTCACCCCCAGTAGCCCCTGGCGTCTTAATAGCATTATCGCCTTGTTTGCGGTGAATTAAGGCCTATCGTCGGATTCACAATTCTCCCCGGATTTTTGAACAGGAGTAGAAGTTTATTCCTTGTTTCCTGTTTAGGATTGAGTTTCCGGTTCATTCTAACTTTTTTTTCATTTTATTTCCACTCCACCCGCCAAACTGAATCTAAATATTGAATTACTTTTCTAAGTTTCTATTCGCTAAAAATTGTATTTAATTTATTCTTTATTTCATAATTTAAGCGGCAAAAGATGTAAGATTTGAATTTCTTTCGTCCTTCAATATTTCCAAAGAAGGCCGTCTGCAAGTGTCATAAAATATGGCGACTATTTTATGGCCCTCATTGGTCCAAAAGAGAAACGGTGGAATAACACGTAGCGACTTGTATTGAGGAATCGGAGAGGCGAGTTTGAATTCCAATCGCCATTCAATTGCGTGCTAATACACTTGGAAGAGGTATAAATATCTCCTCCTCCGAATATGGGTAAATAGAACGAGAGATTGGTCCCTATATTTTTGGTTGGTAACCAGTTTGAGACGAATGAAAACACTGAATTCAAACTATTCCTTTTATGTCCTGCCTGCTAAGGTAAAGGCTAGAAGAAGGTGACGTCATAAACAAATTTATCTCGCATGTCGCTTCGAAGATATCAACTGATCGCGATTGAAAATAATGACCACTTTGGGTTTTGTACAATAGTTCGGACATGCACAAGACTGTGACATGGCGACGTTGACCTCTCTGATTTCGGACATGTCGCCCATGGGGGTATCACCTGCGACACTTTAGAGGACAACGATTGGTTAAAAAGTTTGAAACTGGGGAGTATGAAATTCTATAATTCTGGAGACTCCCTCTGTACAAAAATCATTTCTGTAGGAAAAATACAAGAGATTTATAACAGTGAAGTGTACCAAAAATGAAATTTAAGAAATGTATTACACAGAACTATAAACATTATTGTTACAAATACTGTGAATTATTTTGTATCTGTCTATATTTCTGAGATGAGGTATTATGTACACTATTTACATTGTTCGGACTATCATCTTTGTTGCCATATTTAATACAACGTTTCGGCCTTTCAGTATCTGTCTATATTTCTGAGATGAGGTATTATGTACATTATTTACATTGTTCGGACTATTGTCCTCATCGTTGTCGTCATCTTTATTACAACGTTTCGGCCCTTTGGTATCTGTCTATATTTCTGAGATGAGGTATTATGTACATTATTCCACTGTGCCAGTATGCCATGTGTCCTCAAGGACACATAGCACTATGGATAAAGGCGTTAGTTAGATCCAGTGACAGGGCCCAAAGATTGCGAGTTCAATACCCGGTTAAGGCAGTACAGAATTTTCAGAGGGAAATTAACTGGAGATAACTGATATCCATTAAACATGGCACGTGGAACTAGAACAGTCTACCCCAGTGAGCGAAATAAAGGGTTCAGTTCGACATTCCACCCACCTGAAGAAGGCCAGAGCGTACAACGGCCGAAACGTTGTAATAAATATGGCGACAAAGACGAGGACAATAGTCCGAACAATGTAAATACTGTGAATTATTTTCCTTTAAAGTATAGAATATCATCATTGAAATCATAGCAGTCCAGTCTTCCACAACTTCATCATTTGTTACGAATTGTAGTCGAAATGTCAACCTGTATCTATCCTACATATTCTTATAATACGCACGTTATACTTCCCCCTTTTCGCCTTTACAACAACATCATTCATCAACCCTATACCTTGAGTGGCTCTTGAGCTTTGCCTTAAGAGAACGATGAAAAAACAAAAGAAGAAATCCTGTCTCCTAGGTTACACCTCTCCGAGTGAGTGAAAACTGTGGGTCTTGGCGAAGAGCAAACTTTTCCGAAACTTGTGAATAGGCAATACAGAATCACTAACGAAGAACCGTACCAAATAAGAGAAATAGCTTCATTTGCGAAATTTCAACAGCACCAGCAGCTAAAATGGAAAGCACATGTAACTCACAGAGAAAATAATGACATAATCAATATTTTGGCATTCCACACTACTTCAAACCAAAGGTTAAGAAGGAAACTCCTAACAATAGTGGAAAAAGTGATAACAATTATTGGATTGAAGAAACCTGAAAAACATTTTTAAGAGGAAGTTTTTATAAATTTCAACCGACAGCAGTACTGAGTTCTCAGCCAACGAATGCCGAACGTTTTGTTCTAAGGAAACGGCTGAGATTACCATTACCACTTTATTTAAAGAACAGTGTTCATGGAAATCTGCTGATGTCTGTGGTATGCCAAAGACAAAGCAGAGGAAAGTAGAAACAATTTCCGTTCATTCCTACCACGCGTAAACTTTGGTCTATGGCACGTTGTGTCTCCATACTAAAAAAAAACAAAAACAAGGCTCGATGCCACATCCATCCAAAGTAGGAATACTTATATCATTTGGGACTCATTCGAGACAGTCATGCCTCAAGAATTGTTGTGAGACATTTTAACAAAAAGGAAGGCGATAAATATCTGGAGTAATAGATAACAAGAGAAAAACTGTACAAATCGATAAAAAAAAAAAAACAGCGTGAGACACACAGATGAGTGAATACAATCTTGTTAATATGGCAAGGGAAGCGATAAGTAAACCCACACACGCACGCGCGCGCGCGCGCACACACACACACATATATATATATATATGTGTGTGTGTGTGTATGTGTTTGTGTTTTATCGTGGATTATACGATATAAACAACAAAGTAATCCCGAGTGGAAAGATTACAATAACACAAGAAATCAGGTAACAAATAACAATGGTTTATTGTACGTAAAGTACAAATGAGCAAGAGTTCGTAATACTAAGGAAAACAGGAGATAAGTCACGGAGGTTTGTAAGGGTCGCCTTGGCTCTCTCTCTCTCTCTCTCTCTGTCTCACTTTTCCTCTTCTTCAGTAGCTCGTCAGTCTTTTATAGACTGACCAATCCATGTCGGGGTGTGCCATTTTGTTCCACTATAACACCTTCCCTGAGCTAAATTCTTCCCTAGAATTTTGCTTTCAATATTTTTTTCTCTTTGGATTTGGACATAGACGTGGAGTCCTCTTCCTTTTTCTATCATTTTTTCTCCTACCATTCCGAGTTGGTGGATTTTTTGATTTTTGAAAATCAGTGATTTTTGGAGTCGATGTGACCTCCATCGGTACTTCACTATTTATGGGGGGTTGGATTTGGAATTTGGATTTGTATAACACTAAATTTTGTGATTACTTTCGTATAATTTTTCTTTTTCTTATTTGGTAACATCCTATCGAACACTGAACGTGTTTTCCTTGTAAACATAATTTCTGCAGGTGATAGATTAGCGTTTGTATTCTGATTTGGTGTTATCCTATATATCGCTAAAAACTTTTGTAAGCTTTTTTCTTCAGTGTCGATTCCGTTATTTTTTCTTAATGCTCTCTTGAATGTGTCGACAAACCTTCCTGCCTGTCCATTTGATCTAGGATTGTACGTCGGCGTTGTTACGTGTTCAATTGCCAACGAATCACAGTAATCTTTGAATTCCTTCCCGGTAAACATAGTAGCATTGTCGCTTACAATTGTATTTACTCCTCGAAAACGACTAAATACTTCGTCTAACGCTTTTATGGTGTTGGAAGCTGTCGGGTGTTTATACCTATAAACCTCAGGCCATTTGGAAAAACTATCTACGATTACTAGATAATAGTATCCCTTTAATGGTCCTGCATAGTCAATATGAATACGTGTCCACGGAATGTCCGTTTTTGGCCAGGGTTGAGTCCTTATCGGTGGAGCTTTGGCTGCTAACTGACAACCTTTACATTGTTTTATCATATCTTCTATATTTTGGTCCATTCTAGGCCAATAAACGTAACCTCTCATTAGCGACTTAATTCTGGAGGTTCCAGGATGGGCCATATGAAACTCTTTCAAGACTCTTTTTTGTAGGACACGCGGTATTACGACTCTATCCGCATACATCAGCATTTCGTCGCATATCGAAAATGGAGACACGCTTAAACCTTTTTTCTTCTTTTCGTTCCACCTTGCATGTTTCTTCATGTTAGTAATATATGCATCCATTTTCGCTGCTTTTTTAATTTCTTCCAGTGTCACTGGTAGCTCTCTAACGGTGTTAACATGTACTTCCGCTAGTTGTTTTTCCTCTTTTAGTGCTGCTATAACCGTTTCTTCCAGCAATTCAGAGTTTTTGTGGATTAATCTAGATAGACCATCTGCGTGTGCGATTTTACTTGATGGCAAGTATTGCATTTTGAAATTGTAGTTGAGTAAAATAATACTCCATCTCTGTAATCTATTTGCAGTATGGATTGGTACGCCTTTTTTCGAACCAAAAATCGACAGTAGTGGTTTATGGTCCGTTTGCAAAACGAACGATCTACCATGAATAAACCTGTGAAATTTCTTAATGGCTTAAATTATTACCAGACTTTCTTTTTTTATATTACTATAATTTTTTTCCGCAGTTAATAAGGTTCTTGATGCGTGTGCAATCGGTTTCGTTGGTCCGTCATCTAATTTGTGTAAAAGTACCGCACCTACACCGTATTCGCTTGCATCTGATGCTACAATTAATTCCTTTTTCGGATCGTAATGTGCTAATGCTAAATCCGATGATAAGCACTTTTTTATTTTTTTAAATGCTTCTTCACATTCTTTTGTTCAGCACCGTTTCTTACCTTTCCTTAATAACTCGTTTAACGGAGCTCTCAACTCGTGCATTTTAGGAATATATAAACTATAATAATTTGCTAAACCCAGGAATGATTGTAATTTTGTTACATTATCCGCTATAGGCATATTTCTAATAGCTTCTGTTCTATTTGGGTTAGGCTTTCTTCCTTTATGATCAATTATCTCACCCAAATATTCAATTTTGTTCATGCAGAAATTGCATTTGTCAAGGCCCACTTTAAATTCGTAATTCTGTATTATCTTGAATACTTCTCGAACATGATTTTTGTGCTCTTCCAAATTTTGGCTCTTTATCAATATGTCATCTAAGTATGCCATTGCGAATTCAAAGCCAGCATCGTATTCATAATTTGTTGAAACACACTTGGGGCTACCTTCAAGCCGAATGGCAAACGTTTTAAGTTGTATAGCCCTCTATATGTATTGATAGTTAGATACTTTGTACATTCTTCCTCGACTTTGACTTGTAAATAAGCTTCGGACAGATCAATTTTCGAGAAAATTTTTCCTCGATTCCACCTCGAGAAAATTTCTTCAGGCGTAGGAAGAGAATAGCTGGGGTCCTTTAGACATTCATTCAACCCCGTTGAAAAATCAGCGCATACTCTTATTTTCTTATTTTTCTTTTTTATGGACACCGTGGGTGACGTCCACTCAGAGTAATCTACTTTTTTCATTATTCCGATCTCTTCTAGTCTTTGTAATTCTTTGTCTATCATTTCCAATGCCGAAAATGGTACCTTTCTTTTCTGCTTAAACACTGGTATTGTATTATCCTTTAACACGAACTTTACTTCAGTCTTAGTACAGCAACCTAGTCCGTCAGCAATTCCTTACATTCCTTAAATTCATCTTTTAAGTCTTCAACAGATTTTTCTGTCTGTTTGCTATTTTCTATATTCGACACATTTAAGTTTCTACAAAACGTGTTAATTGGTTTTTCACATAAATTGAATAACACAATCCAGTCAATACCAAATAAATTTGAATTTCTTCCAGATATGACGTAGATTTTTGCCTTGTACGTTTTATCATCAAATGACACTAACAATAACACATTTCTAAAAACATATTTCGATTCGCATATTTCGTCTCCCCTACTACCTGGATTTACGAAAAACAAAATAATTTCCATGCCTGAGGATGACTGTGTGTACAGTTGAAAGTACTTTCAGATTACAAAAAGACCTTATGCAGCTTGTAGTTATTAAAAAAAAGGATCATAACATTCATCGAGTGGTTCGTAGGTTAATGCAACTTTAAAATTTTGTTTGCGAAGAGTTTTCGCGTTTTTATATCATTAACTTTACTAATCTACTTTTTGTATGAATGATTCATGTAATATAAATTGAACTGCACCACATATTTGATATATATATATATATATATATGTATATATATATATATATATATAATCATTTATTTAAATATTATAACATAAATATGTTATAAAATCACTACAAAAATAGCCATTTTGTTTCAACACTCCCAGTGTCTTATCAAGTGATGATGTTGAATGTAGAATAAATGTTTTTTGTAGTGATTTTATAACATATTTATGTTATAATATTTAAATAAATGATTATATCTGCTCTACTCTGTATTGAGCACTCTTTAAAGAATAATAATTGTTGGTTATTGGAATTTACTCCGTATATACCAATCTCACAATTGGGTATATATATATATATATATATATATATATATATATATATATATATATATATAATTTTGTAAGAGTTGATAAGCCGAAAAAAATCAGACAACCAATCTGGTGTGTATTGGATTATGAAATTCCCATATTTAATTACATTCTGTTAACCTGCGGTTAATCGATTTTGGTATCTGTTTGATTATAGAAGGCGGGTGGTTGGAAGATGTGTGTATATAGAGTGGTTTATCATTGGGTTTTCTGTATGGTTTGTATGTGCCTTATCTTAGGTTGAAGGTAACATCTAGAAAATCTACTTCGTTTAGGTTAGTTTTTATATCTATGTCGAATCCGTTATTTTTGAAAATGTTTATTATTGCTTTTCTAGTTTTATCTGTGTTTTGTTTGTTACAGTTTCTTAAGATTATGAGACCACGGTATAGAAGACAGGAAAAAATCATCAGCCTACAACAACCTATCAAAAACTTGCAAACTTTGCTTGGTGGAAAAAATAGCTATCATTACCTTCCCAGACCAAAATAAATTATTAAATAAATGATCCGAGCTAATCTCAAAATGCAGACATGAAAACAAATTTTTATTACGCAACTTAAAATCGAAAAATAAATAAATACATAAACAAACAAAATGACAATAAAATAAGCAAAATAAATTAACCCAAACAAATTACCAAACCACACCTGTTAGAATAGATGAAATAGAATAAAAAATAAGGAACAAAATCAATAAAGTAAATTTAAACAAATTACCAAACTATTATGACCAAAAAATTAGACTATAAAAATCAAAACAAAAAATCGGACGGTAAATAGTTATAACTGTTATATAACGATAAAAAAAAATATACTGCGTTACTTATAAATCGAAAACCAAAAACAGAAAATATACAGTGTAACAAATATATAACAACAAGTATAATAAATTGATCTAAACACATCCAAATATATAAATAAACTAACAACCGATACCGATAAACTAGCTGTTTAGAAAAAACAAATAAAGATAATCAATTCAAATAAATAAATTAAAAACTGTTCCCACCAAAATAATAGTCAGAACAAAACACAACATTCAACCCCAAAATTCAACAAATAGCTTTAATCAATAATAAATAAACAAATATATAAGATAAAAAATAAAAATGAAAATAAATAAAAACAAGCAAAACAATTTGACCCAAATAAATAAGCAAATAAACGACTTCCAGTAAATGACCGCCATAATAGACTACCAACAAGAAGCTATATAAACAAATTTTTATTACGTTAATAAAAAGCACCGATCAAAATAAAAGATAAATAAATAAATAAATATATAAAATAAAAATAAAATTAAATAAAACAAGCAAAATAATTTGACATAAATAAATAAACAAAAAAACGACTTCCGGTAAAAGTAACCGCCAAAATAGACTACCCACAATGCACCACTGACCCTTATATATAAATTGCCTAGAAAAATAACAGCACTATTTGCTTGACGGTTGCATCTAGCATGAAACAGACTGTCGCGTCTAAGTGTTGACTTCTATATTCACTTTTATATTTACACACGCTCTATCTCTGATATTAAGCACTTTATCCCATAAATATAGCACACTTTAAGACTATATTTCTTCCTATACACACACACACACACACACACACACACACACACACACACACACACACATATATATACATATATATATATATATATATATATATATATATATATATATATATATATATATATATATGTAAGCCCGTGGCCGAGCGGTTAGAACGTTTACATCCTGACCATGAGACTCGATTTCGATTTGTCAGGAAGGACTTCCTTATGTTAGAGGACTGGAGAAGACGATCCCAGGTGCCTGAAAAACATACCACGGGTTGACCCAAGCGTTATGAGTAAAATTGGGTAGATGAAACCATTGTGGGCCGTGGATAGCTGTGCTAGCACGAACTCACAAGTCATCGTGGCCGAGAGCTTGAGCGTGCTGGCCTTGTTCAAATTGTTGATCACACTAGATAACACGCTCTTTCCCAGAAACTGTAACTAAGGTCTGCTAATAATAGTTGTAGTATCAACCACAGGTGATCTCTGGTGGTGTTGAATAAACACAAATGCGTATGAGCAAGCGTCTGCCATAGAGATTGGGTAGCCGCCTTAGCAGACGGGTACCCTCGAATACGAGTAGCCAGCTACACACACACACGCACACACGCACATAGGCCCTAAAGTTATCTGTTTTTCTTTAAATTAAATTATTCGCTCTGAATTAACTTTGAGCTGTCAGGATTTCATCCTCCTTGGGATTATCCATACGGATTACCAAGATTTTTGTTACTTATATATATATATATATACATATATATATATATATATATATATATATATATATATATATATATATATATATATATATGAAGAAATATAGTCTTAAAATGTGCTATATTTATGGGATAAAGTGCTCAATATCAGAGATAGAGCGTGTGTAAATATAAAAGTGAACATAGAAGTCAACACTTAGAGGCGACAGTCTGTTTCATGCTAGATGCAATCGTCAGGCCACGTGTGTGTATATATATATATATATATCTGCCGACTCCAAGTTTAGCAGAAATTATCTCGCTCATCAAGGATAATAATACATTAGATGACAAAATTCGCATAAAATATTACAAAAATAATCCCATATGAGGGTGTGCTGAAAAGTTAATAGGTTCACTATGAAGGAGTGAGTCTATAACTGTCAAATGCATTCATTTCAATTCTTATTAATGACAGCATTGTTTCTTTCACTCATTCTTTCTTTCTTTCTTTTCTGATTTTTCAGCGTCTCTGATATGTCTTTTCTTTCTGCCAACCGCAAAGTACAAAAGGAATTGCCCATTGATTATCTGACGAAATGGCAGGGCGTAATGTTGATGAATCATTCTCAATTTAATGTTTGAATAATCTTCTTGCGAAATCTACTGCAATAAAATCGCTAAAGAAATTCCCTTGGCGCATCGTTAAATATTTGAGCCTAACAACTTTAACAAACTCTTGTAATAAAAATTCTGAATATGAATTTTGGTTCTTATTACATATAAGTAAGAGAGAACAAATGAAAAGATTTGAAATTGAAAAGTCTTTCCATTTCACTGAAGCAGATGATAAATAAACATCGCTTCCGCTCTCTTTCTTTATGTCTTTATTTATTTCACTGAAATCAATCAACATCTCTAATATATCTTTTCTGAATTCCGTTGTAATTAAAACGAAATGGTTCATTATTTATAACTTACTGACAGGACATAACGTACGGCTAAGGAGGAACGGTTTATATGTAAGAGAAAAACCCATGAAAATTTCACAGTTTTCCTATTTTAATTTTCTGACAAGTCTCAATTCTTAGTTAATGACTGAATAAGCTAATGGCGAGTTGTATGGCAATAAAAAAACCGTAGAAATTTCCCTACCACTTCATTAAGAATGTGAGCTTAACAACTTTAACAAAATATTGCAATAAAACTCATGAACAGATTTCAAATTGACAACGTTTTCCATTCTTTAAACAGTTTTAACTATCCCTCTGCCTTTCTCACTGAAATCAAGCATCGCCATTGATAAAATCTTTTTACACAATCAAAATGCAGTCTTCACCGATATATAACACAGAATTATATATATATATATATATATATATATATATATATATATATATATATATATATATATATATATATCATGAATTAACTGGCTTAAAAATTCAAAAGCAGAAACTAAAAACTTCAAATTCAATTATATAACTAAATCAAAAACATTAGTTATGTTTCATCTTCAAGCACATTTTGAAATAATTTATTTTAAAATTTACTGAGTTTTAATAGCATAGACATTCATAATTTTTTGTTTCCAAGGATACAGATCAATCCAATCATTTAGACAGGGCGGTAGCGTTGTTTTTTTTATTAACTATTATTTTATCAATTATGATTTACGTTCGAAAAGAGGTTAAGTCTAGATAGACTAGGGTATCTTTTTCAACGAATTATGACATCCGTTCAACGCATCTCGTCTGTTGTTTATTTATCTATGGCAAAATAGATTTTTGGCATTTTATTCATATTTTTAAATCAGTTAATTAATAATATTTATGCTCTGTGAATTTACATTGAGCACTCTTTTGTAAAAAATAAAAATATCAATAAGAACACCGGATTATATATCTCACTGTTCTTTCTTTTTTTCTAACTATAATACATATATATATATATATATATATATATATATATATATATATATATATATATATGTAAGATTAAAATATGTTAAAAAGCGCTACACAATTGGTTTTATGTTTCAGCATTCAAATTGTGCCTACTCAGGCGATTTTAAGTAACTGGTGAGTAAATAAATATTTTTAAATTTCAAATAACGACAAATCAAAATTATAAATTGAGAGCTCAAAGTTTTTATAATAAACAGAGCAAAATACTTCATACAATTGGAATTAGCATACCATTATGTAAATGTTTATTTTCACCTATACAATTAAATTCACAGAATTCGTCAAAGAGTCAATGGATGATAAATGTTTTAAATGAATAATTAGGTCATCTTTTTTCTCTCCTTTCCTTCACTTGTTCTCTTCCTTTCCCTTCTGACCACCACTCATTTCAAGATTTACACCACGTCCTGTTTCTTTTGCCGCCGTCCCTTCTGCTATATTCTTCATCTTTTTTCCTCTGGTTTTCCTCCTTTATTTTCCTCCCCTTTGTCTTTTTTTCTTTTCTTTTTTGATTTCGTGCTATCTACACTCTGTCTGAAAATAAATCTATCTGTGCAAATAGAATTCCTCCTTAAAAAATCCAAAAAATAATTCCTCCTTAAAAAATCCAAACGCCCTTAATCGGCATGAGCCACGTCTTGTTAAGTTTTACTTTTAATTATGGCGGTTTAATTAGACGTCATCAATTCAAATCGTGACGAAAAGCGAAAATGAAATCCAAAAATTAATAAAGAATTGTTTTTTAAACCTTTCACTTCATTCAATATTGAAATATATATATATATACAGGGTGACCCAAAAAAGCGGGAACTTTTTAACAATCC
>OZ038502.1:93622803-93632803 GCA_964036315.1 Acanthosepion esculentum | reverse complement strand
TATTGATTAAGACTTTTATTGTTTTAGATGTAGTTGTGACAAATTTTATTTTAATTCTTTTCGGTTTTAGTTGGGATAGATTTAGTGGGTGGAAGAATCTATTTTTTGATTCGTTGGATTTATCAGGAAAGTTTTTCTATTTTGGAATATTTTATGAACCTTTTGTTTCGCATTGAATATGAAATATGTTATTGAAAGTTTATGAAAGTATTTTTGTATAATTCTCCTCTTCGTGCAAATATTGAGGGCTGCAAATTCTGAGTGCTTTTCAGGAGAAGCCAATGATCATTCTGTATTTTATTTTGTTATTATAATGGGAATAGAAGTTTATTAGGTCATTTTTATTAGATGATTTTCGGTGAACACGAAGTTTTAGGCTGCTGTCATCTCGGTTTTACGTGATGTCTGAGAAAGTTTCATGCGCATGTCTAGTCAAGAAACCCAGTTCGATGAATTCCTAACGAATGAAACGTATCACAAATGAACTTTTTTCCATTTTGTCTTACAATTTCCTTAATATTGTTCTTGATATATAAAATATATATCATTATGCATATATATATATATATATATATATATATATATATATATATATATATATATTTGTGTATTTAGGCAGCAATCCTGCTTTCATGCACATTTCATTAAAAACGACTGACAAGGTGCTTTTATTTAGTTTTTTTATATAATTTCTCGTGCGATCTAATAAAGTTTTTCTTTTCAGATGATAAATTATATAAAAACTCTCCGAATGTTCTTTTTATCCGAGCGCTTTCGGCTATACATTTAGCCATTTTCAAGGATTATATTTCAACTGTTAGAATTAGAAATAGTTTGTTATATATATGTTTTATAAAATGTTTCATTTTTTTGTTTCAAAACACGGTCAAGATATTATGTCCATGTTCAAAGTTAATATTATTAAGTGTTGGTTTGTTTGTTTTTATTAATAAGGCTTCCATTATTTTTAACATTTTTTTGCATGTGGATGATGCTATTATATTAGTGTTGTCGACAAGTATGTTCCGAATAGTGTCCGGTAGGTCTCCATGAATATTTAAATGAGATCTAATTGAGCTATTGTCAGAAAGGTGTAAATTCACCTCCTAGAACAAAATTAAATAGAGCAAATATTATTTACGAATTCAAATGCCCATTAAGGAATTGTATTCCTCAAGAATCAACTTTCGTAAATAATTATATAGGCCACACTACAAATTGTTTAACACGCAGACTAACTCTACAGCTTTCTGACAGTAGCTCAATTAGATAGTGTCCGGTAGGTCTCCATGAATATTTAAATGAGATCTAATTGAGCTATTATCAGAAAAACCTTAATGTAACTATAACAACAGAGATATTTCGATTTCATTTTTGCCTTGAAAAAGTCGGAAGACGAAACGCGTCGGCAAAACCTAAGATTTTTCCAATTGTCATTTTATACGAATCTTGTCTTGTCCACAGAATTGATCTGGGGAATTTAACTGTATTGTCGACATGGAAAAAAATCTCTTACTATAAAGGTAATTTACATTAACCAGAAAAAAAAGTCTTCTACAGAAGCGTCTATCTTTTTAAATTTGGATTTTTAATGTAACTATAACAACAGAGAAATTTCGATTTCATTTTTGCCTTGAAAAAGTCGGAAGACGAAACCCGTCGGCAAGATCTAAGATTTTTCCAATTGTCATTTTATACCAATATGTCTTGTCCACAGAATTGATCTGGGAATTGAACTTTTCCTTAGATATGCAAGTACTTTCGACGGTTCATCTCGTCATCATTATGCATGGAAACTATTTCGTTTTTGGTAAAATTCAGGTATCATCGGAGACGAAAAATATAATACAAATCGAAATATTTTTTGTTTTTTTAAATGTGTTATTGACAACAGATACAAACTTGTTGAGCGTGCAGTCGCAACGCTAAGTTTTTTTTATGACATACGCAAAGTTATATTTTTAATTCTGACCTTATAACCCACTTCAGAAAGTAAGTAACGATTTGTTTTTAAATTTGCCTAATACATCATTTTTATTACAAGTTATCTACCATCGTCTGAGGGAGTACAATCATAACTTGAAAGCTTTTGTGTAGTCATGTAAAATGTTTTATAATCTATTATTATAATGATATTAAAATAATTGAACCGTGGATTTTTTTACCCCACCTGTTCTTTCTCTCTCATATATATATATATATATATATATATATATATATATATATATATATATATATATATATATATAAGTGAACATAGAAGTCAACACTTAGAGGCGACAGTCTGTTTCATGCTAGATGCAATCGTCAGGCTACGAGTGGTGTTATTTGGAAAAAAAATAACAGCACGCGTTGCCTGACGATTGCATCTAGCATGAAACAGACTGTCGCCTCTAAGTGTTGACTTCTATGTTCACTTTTATATTTACACACGCTCTATCTCTGATATTGAGCACTTTATCCCATAAATATAGCACACTTCTAGACTATATTTCTTCTCATATATATATATATATATATATATATATATATATATATATATATATATATATATATATATATATATATATATGTGAACATTTTACAGAAAAAAACACAGGTAAAAAACAAATCCAAATAACACGTCAACAGGAAAAACATATATTGTATTGTAAATGGCTAATTATATTCAGATATTTTCACTTAATCGGCATTTTATGAAACAATAATTTTATTTATGTATTGTTTTAGTCATTGTGAAATTCCCAGTCAAAATGGACAACCGTCTCCAAGGGGAAAAAAGGATATAAACACGCACACTATACAAATGAAAAAAACAAAACAAAAAATACACACACACACAGCATTGAATAAGGAAAAGTAATAACATTTTTAATACGTTGAATATTGTAAGCGCGCGTCGGCGTTCTTTTTATGCGGGTCCCATGAATAAAAGCTGTCCTGGAACTAACAGAGTCGTCCTGAGTGTAACGGTTCAAACAGATGTGATTACATGGTGCGTGTTGTTTTTCATTATGTTCTCCGTTCTGATGCGACAACAAGAATATAAATCCCTCTCTTTAGTCCGCTAGTAACCGACCATTTTCTGAGCGGGATCCATAATCGTTTGTAGTGCCCACCAAAAAGTGACGCAGACCCCCCGCCATCACATTCTCAATATATCAGCGCTAGAAGGTCATCAACAATTCCCTTTCTAAATTAATTTTTACCAATTCCAAAGATATCTGCTTAGCTCTTTTATGCTTGAGAATAATGGATCATGTTAAGAGACTGGAAGTGAAAATGTTTTGATTAGTCACCCATTAAAATGGCGCATTTTTATTATTTTTAAAGAAGTCTTTAGTATTTAGGCCCGACAACTATTACGCCCTAATTTAATTGCGATGTTTTCTTAGTAAACTAATTAACTAGGTAGTCACTAACACCCTGTCTGGCATTTTATATCTGTTTATAAGGCACGATGGAGTAATGGATAGAGACTTGGATTGAGGAATCGGAGTGCCGAGTTCGAATCCTCCTCGAATCCATTACATTCACTTACGTGCTAATAACCTTACGGAAGGTATGAATCTTCTTCTTATGCGTAAATTTACCCTTATGGGTAAATAGCTAGACAGACCGGGTTTTACAGCCTTGGATGGCAACAGAAAGAAATGACAACCTATGGCGGGAAAAAACAGCCTCGTCAGTCACGTATCGAAAAATACATGATCGGCTAAGCGTATATCACGTATGGCACATAACTAATTGACTGACTTATATCTATCTATCGGTGTATCTGTCATTCTATCTATCTCTCACACACACACACTCTCTCTCTCTCTCTCTATATATATATATACATGTGTGTGTGTGTGTTGATTTTTGTCCGTCGGTGTGCCTACCTATCTATCAGTATTTATTCGCTATTTCGTCTGCCTTTATATCATAGGCGGTGCGAGCTGGATTGTAACGGTTATCTGTTCGGAATGAGATCCGCGTTCGACTTCCAGTCAGGTTCGTTTCATTCATTTACGCACTAATACCATCACTTCACCGCCCCACACACTAGATATGTGTTGAATAGAAGCTGAGACTACAGCCTTGTTTGGCAACCAGTCTGCTGCAAAAAGAAATGACAAAGTACTGCGGGGAAATCTTCTGCCGAGTCAGTCATGAATCGAAAAGGAGATGCTCGCCTAAGCGTGTGTCAAGTATGCTACTTAACGGACAGATTTATCGCAGTCGATTGGTCAAACTATTTTTTTCGTCGCCTATTACGTTATATTGTGATTCCGGTATATTTCTTTCCAAATATCCATATATCTATTTATCCATCTATCTGTCTATTTTTGAAATTATTTTACCGCCAGCTATAAAAACCATTAAGACGCGATACTGAATGAAACCGAAAAAATTCGTTATTGAGGCAAAAGTCAATAAGAGAACATCATTCAAGAAGATAGAAGATGGCGATTAACCTTGCATTTAAAGTTTTGATGATCGCAGTTGCCCGGAAAGCAAGAAGCAGGAAAAGAGTTCCATGGGCGACAAGTGCGAGAACACACTATTAACTTGCAATTTCATCAGGAAAATGATGCGACCTCGAGGTATGAAAGAGTAAAGCTCATCGGTACAATTGCCAGGAACCTATTTAGGAATATAAGGCGGCGGGAAAAGACTGAAGCCGAGATATTAAGTCGGTTCCAATAACGTTGCAGATTCATCTTCGGATTCTGTTAAGAATATCTAGGTATATACGAAATGCACTGGGGATCATGTGGCTGCAATACTCAATGTACGAAATAATTCTATCTATCTACCTATCTATCTATCTCAATCTGCTCATATCTATTTATCTATCTGTCTATCTCATTCGCTTCATATATATATATATATATATATATATATATATATATATATATATCAATGTGGTCATGTCTATCTATCTATCTATCTATTTATCTATCTATCTATCTCATTCTGTTCAGTTCTATCTATGTATCTATCTCATTCTGTTTAGATCTACACCCTTTATTCTGTTTAGATCTATCTATCTATCTATCTATCTATCTCATTCTGTTCATATCCATATATGTATGTATCTATCTCATTCTTAACTATATCAGTATTCTCATTATCTATCTATCTATCTATCTATCTATCTATCTATCTTAACCTGTTTATGTCTATATATGTATCTATCTATCTCACTCTGTTAATAACTATATCAGTATATATCTATCTAATTATCTAGCTCATTCTGTTCAGATATATCTATCTATATATATATCTATCTATATATCTATCTATCTCATTCTGTTTATATGTATGTATGTATGTAAAAAACATTATTAATAATCTTCACTCCCCATAAAAATCGATATTAAAAAAATATTTATTAATCAATAAAATTTCTGAGTTTAATAATTCTAACTTTTTACTTACTGTGATCCGATTTTTTCTTATAAGTAACCTAACGTAAATTAATAGAACCCAAAAGCTTTGTGATTCTTTCCAAAATATTGTCCTCCTACTGATTGGGTTCTTCTGCATGTGTAGCATGGTGCAGGGTCCTGTTGCCAGACATATGGTCTTCCACCAGTTACTGTCTTCACTCAGGGAAGCACCACCTCCTTGATATAGGCCTACTTGCTGGTTCTTAGGCCCTGCGGGAAGATAAATGGACGCATATTGTCGCCATCACTAGTGATCGTTCCAAACGCATTCGTAATCACCATTAGACTCATTCAACTCTTTTCGAATCCTCCGCACTGTCCTCAGTGTGACACCTAAACACTCTGGCATGTTTGTATTGAAGGTTCCGGTGTGAATATTTCATGCCGTTTCCAAATTTCTGGCGAAGTTAATTGCGTCAGGATGTTCTTTTTTCTCATAGACAGTGAGAAAAACTAACCCTACTATACTATGTAGTCGAGAAAATCGAAAACAAACAATGCGCATGTGTGAAATAAAAAAAGAAAATGGCGACAATTTACACACTGAACTTTGTCTGTGTTAAGTTAATCTATCAGACACGGTATAACAAATAGTGAAAGAGATTTGTTTTATTTTCAGTCTCCCATTAACCATAATATTTTGTATGGCGCGTGGATTTTGTCTACTAGTTTCTTTAGGACTGCTATTATTAGTCATGAACAGATTTGATATTTTTCATTTTTTTTAGAATAAATAATCGGATATGTTTCTTAAAATCGACGGGAGATATCTTTCCAGGTACGTTATTCTTGAAAGTTATTTCTTTCTGCTTGTAACTGGGGTACATCTGGTGATAACAGAAGTTTATCTAATTACTATTTTCTATATATGTTTGTTGTGCATATGATAATTCCGATTGATATTATTAGGAGTAATCTATATTCATTTGTCGATAATATGGTTGGGGAACGCATTCTTAATAAGATTATGTTTGATGTTGTTTAATTCAGTTCGAAATAACCTGTGAGATGAGTAGAATGTTGTTTATAATTGTGTTTTTAATAACAGCTGTGTAGTCATTGGGTGTTGAAAAATAATGAGATAAGTTTATGAGCAGGTATATTTATTTTTTACAATGTGGTAGTAAAGCGGTCACTGTAAGAAATCGATTAGAATATCTATGAAAGGGAGTGCCGTGTTTATGTTGTATGGAAAACTTATCTTAGCCGATGCGTTTCGTACTTTGAGTGACTTTATTAAGGCAAACGCTTGGTAAGTTCCCTCAGGGAACGAAACGTCGGCTAAGATAAGTTTTTTCTTTTGTCATTACTCGTATTCTTCTTTTACAGATATACGCCGCCATCTGGAATTTTCACACACCTATACACCTACACACACACATGCACACCTACACACACACGCACACACACACACATATATATATATATATATGAAGAAATATAGTCTTAAAGTGTGCTATATTTATGGGATAAAGTGCTCAGTATCACAGATAGAGCGTGTGTAAATACTCGTGGCCTGACGATTGCATCTAGCATGAAACAGACTGTCGCCTCTAAGTGTTGACTTCTATGTTCACTTTTATATTTACACACACATATGCATTTCGGCTATTCTAATACTCATTATAAAGGAGTATTTTCATTTTATATTTATTTTCAACTGAGTGTGTAAGTTTTTATAAGTGCATGAAGTGTTATGGAAATGCTTTTTTTTTTCAAACACGGTCAGCACATTGCGACCTTATTCTTAGTTGATATTATTGAGTGTTGATCTTTTCCCTTTTTTATTATAAATCCTTGCATTATTTTTAGCCATTTTTTATATGTGGACGAGGATATTATATTTATATTTTCGACGAGTATTTTGAGGATGGAATTTAGTAGGTTTCTGTGTGTGTTTAAAGGAATCCTAATTGAGATATAATGAGAGAGGTGTAATGTGAGACTTCCTGATAGGCATGTAGTGGTATGTCCAATGTATTTATAATTAATTTGATTTGATGTTGTACGCAGTTGCTTAAAAGACATGTGAATTCATGGATACTATTTGTTCGCTCTCATTTGGATCTGTGAGTTGTTGTTGTTGACGTTAAGGTTAGCTGCTTAATATTTTTAATAGTAGATAATTTAATTTTCTTGTCCTAGCGTGGCATTCTTTATAATGTGTCTAAGGGAAAATTCATCATGTACACACACACAAAAACAGGCACACACACACGCACGCACACACACACACAAACATATATATATATATATATATATATATATATATATATATATATATATATATATATATATGGTGTAATGGATAGCGACTAGGATTGAGGAATCGGAGAGACTGTCGAGTTCGTTCCATTCCCTTACGCACAAACACCCTTGAGAAAGGTATGAATCCATCTCCTCTCGCTCCATTTATGGATTAATACCAGGGTAGAGCGAGTTCTATAGACTTATCTGGCAACAGGTCTAGGTGAAAAACAAATTCAAATCTTAGGATGGTCGTTTGAGGTACCTGTGGCACTCCATGTGCATCCGTTCTCTGTATTCGCATCTTCCAAAAAGTGTGGTTGGTTCTTCGATACTATAATCAAATCTTATGCACGAATGTTGGGTTCTAACAATTGAGTTGCTCTGCCCTCATACACGTAGGAAACGACAGGAAACTATATATATATATATATATATATATATATATATATATATATATATATATATATATATATATATATATATAGTGGATAAATGAAACGGCAAAATATAAGCACGCGTGCACGCGTGTGCTGGTGTGTATACGCAGCCAAGCAAGATTATCTGGTAACACCACCCAGCGACACTATAGTCACATGCCAAAACGTAGGTATGCGTATATGTACTAATCAATATATATATATATATATATATATATATATATATATATATATATATATATGGTGAGTGTGTATTTTGGCAGCATGTTTTCATTTAGGCAAGTTTCGTTTAATGGTTTAGACAAATGTTGTCTGCTTATTTTCAACAGGATCCGTTCATATTCTCGGATGAGATTTCTGGTGTCGGTATTAAAAGAAAAGAGAGAAAATTACCCTTTTGGTACATATTGTTTTATTCCGAGTACTTTCGACATTAACACAGTCTCATCATCAGGGTGTGATTCTAAAACAAAAATGTAGTGTTCATTATCCCCCCCACAAAAAAAAAAAATTCGTATGTTCATATGAAAGATATAAATTTACATGTCGAGTGAGGACCGCTAGTCTTCGTGGCACGCGGTGTATTTTTATGCTCTAGCTGCCCTTACATGCAAAAATATAGTCAACACAATTTTGAGGGTGAGGAATTATTCTCCAGCTGATAACTCCTTTCCCATAGACGATATGTCGCAAGCTTCACACTGATCTATCAATATTTCTATGGAAAATGTTCAAACGATCTACATTCCTTAGTTGCAAACAGTTTTAACCATCAGGGTGAAAACCCACCATGCTAGGCACATTGAAGTGAAGTGCACTCATTTCTTTCGGATTTCATTGTATGTTCCACTCAAGCATGTTTTCCACACGAAACACTGCCTTGTGGAAGCAACTCCCAAGAGGATGCTTCCCTGATCACTACACTCTAAACCTGTTCAAGTCTAGGTTCAACGATTAACTTCCTCACATATTCTTATAAACCGTTCCTCTTACTCTGTAACATTCGACATCGAGTGGCTCTTGGGCCTTGCTCAGGGTGAAGTCATTGCATAAAAATCATAGACATTAATCAGATACTACTGTGTTTCCCTACTGTCTGTTTCAAACATAGATATCATAACAGTTTCATCCATGTTGATAGTATCCTTTCATTTATACATGTTTCATTGAATATAGCTGCCATGGAAATCTTATTTATTTTATTCAGTGCTTCTAAAGTCCATTTATCATTTTGTCATTTATCGAGACCAAGAGAGAAGTCCATAGTTATTGATATACAAAGAGCAATCGACCAGTTAGTCATTAGAAATGGCTTCGTTGTTAGTATGTTTTCCTCTGTTCTGCTTCTAAGTTTTATTGCGTACAAGTAGTCGTAACTCTAAGCTGTGCTAGATTTGGATGCAGTATTTCCATGTTGATGATGTTATTAGGACGTGTTGTCTCTCCCCTTGTCAGATAGGGAAAGGACGAACCTTGGTTTAAAACGCTTCCTTTTAAATACTTCAATTATCAATAGAAACCGTATAAAAATTGAAGAAGTCCTAACTTTAGGCTAAATTCAGTTGCAATCAGTCCATATTATACACAACAGATTTCTTTTTAATTCCAAGGTTGTGTAGCCCAAATGAAGCTTGTTGGACAGAACTTTGATGAATAGTGCTACATAATAACAAAACAAAGAACTGGACCAAATAACAGAAACGACATGACTTAAGGACTTTCAACAACAGCGACGACTAAAACGGATTGCACATACGAAATAATGACATAATAAAATTACTGACATTATAAACCACTTCAAACAAAAGGTTAGGAAGGAAGCCATCAAGACTGGAAATAATGATAACAAAATATTTTAACTGAAAGAATTTATAA
>OZ038502.1:93615303-93617803 GCA_964036315.1 Acanthosepion esculentum | reverse complement strand
ACAAGAGAGAAATATGAGAAGAGAAACTATTAGTAAAAAGCATACGGTTATATCTATCTGTTTCAACTGCAAAATGATGAGACCTTACGGCCAATCTAGTACTGCGCTTAAATTCAGAAAGCCTTGGTCTGTAAAAATTATTTTGCGTAATACACAGAGGAAAATTCATCAGAACAATTACCATGAAGTTATTCATCAAGAAGGCACACTTGAATTTGTGAGATCTTGCTTTTACCAGTCTAGTACTCTGCTTAAATTCTTAAATTCTAGGTACCACAGTAAACAATTGCCAAAAATTGTTCATCAGCTGAATTACCATGAAAGTATTTATAGAACAGGCACATGGGACCTACTTAACAGTGGTGGAAAAGTATCTGAAGCTGAGATGCCAGGTCAAGACAAATACCATTGCAGATTATTCTTTGTACTTTATCAAGAACCACCGAATATATACCAGGAGTACCAGGCTAGATGTGGCAACAATATTCCAAACATAGAAGAATTGTAGACATATAAATATGTAAGATAGATCCTGTCGAGAATAAGCTGTGTAGCACGACACAGTTAATCAACTTTCTTTGCTGCAGACCGAGCAGTGAAATCAATATAGTTTTTCACTTCATATCAGTCAAGAATGTTAAGTTAGAATCAGCTGTGCTTGTGGGGTGTAGAATGTCATCTTTTGTGATGAATAAAGAAAAGTTTCGTTTTGGTGGCTTTAAGAGTACGAAGCCACCTCATTGTCTCAGTTAACAACAAACTGTGGCACTTTCCACCTTCCAAATTCACCTCATCAAGCTGATCAGCCTTATTATCGAAACAGGAGTAAATGGTTGTGTCATCAGCATATATACATAGTATACAACTGATGTTATCAACAAGGTTAATGACGAAAATTAAGAACAAAGTAGGTACAAAGATAGAGACCTTGGAGACTCCTGCATTAGCATAAAAAGATCGAGAAGAGTGGCTGTTCAAGACAACTTTCATTTCAAAATTAGATAAGAAAAACTGAATCAGTTCAAAAGTTCGTCTGGAAATACTAAACCTTTAAAATTGTGGAGACGACCGGTATATCAGACATTGTCATAAGCTTTTCAGATATCTAAATCAACAACCCTAACTTCAACATTCTTATCTAAAGCTTGATAAGTTTTTCAGCAATTATCATTAGCCCATCAGCAGCTGACCTCGAAAAGTTTTACACACACACACACACACAAACACACACACACACACACATATATATATATATATATATATATATATATATATATATATATATATATATATATATGTATATATATATAATTGATTTTTTAATATGATTCCATCGCTACAGAGGAATTACCATGTTTCAAAATCATAAGCTAAAAACTTCCAATTCATTTATAGAATTAAATTAAATTAAAGTACCTAGTTCTGTTTCATTTTCAAGCCTGAACATTGATAATTCCTGTGTAGCGATGGAATAATATTTTTTTTTTAAATTATAATCTAGGCTCTATTTGTGTATCGAGCATTATTTTAAAAAAATAAAAACAAAAATACTAAAGAACTTCAGATCATCAATCTAACGGTTCTTTCCTATTTTATCAATATATTTGCATATATATATATATATATATATATATATATATATATATATATATATATATATATATATATATATATATATATATATCTTGACTTGGCTTGGCTTGTATCGGTTTTCACTCTGGTCGGGTTGAACCGGCTTCCTCCCGAGCAAGTACAGCATCTCGGACCATCGCTGCCCACGCCCGTCGATCCTGAGCCAGGTCACACGAAATGGCGAGCCACTCGCAATTCCATCGTCGAAGACCAACTACTTGCGGACCCGATAGTACTGCTAGGTCATCCTTGATCGCGCTAGCCCACGTCTTCAGCTGCCCACCGACACGTCTTCGCCAGCCAGGAAGAGAAGGAGGGAGAAGTACATCGCGGATGAGTTCGACGCCCGGAGGGGATATATATATATATATATATATATATATATATATATATATATATATATATATATATATATATATATATATATATTAAAAAGAAGAGAGGTACCGCAAACTTTTTTGGTTGTAATGTGGGTTTTTTTAAAAAATATTATTCTTTATTTTTCATAGTTTTACAACACGTGTTTCTGGTCTTACGACCGTCTTCAGGTAAAGGGTGGAGATTTCCACATATTATTAAAAATAATTATTAAAAATAATTAATTTTTTTCCTTTATGTTTTTCAATGTTACATCTTCTCTATATGAGACATTCTCTCTCTCTCTCTCTCTCTCTCTCTCTCTCTCTCTCTCTCTCTATATATATATATATATATATATATATATATATATATATATATATATGACCGCCATGAAAAGAAAAAAATTATTTTTATTACCACTCATAATGACAATAGATAAAAAAGTAAATCTGAAAAACTGGCTAGGCTAAGCGGTTTCGAACCTCGCTCAACAGAGCTAAATCGAGGT
>OZ038502.1:93590303-93610303 GCA_964036315.1 Acanthosepion esculentum | reverse complement strand
ATAATATTAGATATTGATAATATAGATAGATAGATATTGATAATATTAGTGTTCAATATATATACATACATATATATATATATATATATATATATATATATATATATATATATATATATATATATATATATATATATATATATATATTCCCAAGAGGATAGAATCCAGGTAGAACTCAATGTCCAGGACAGAGTAAGAATATAATATAAAAGGCTCAAACACTAATATTTCATGGAACCATGAAATATTAGTGTTTGAGCCTTATATATATATACATATATATATATATATATATATATATATATATATATATATATACAGTGACACGCATAAGTATTGGATACATGTTATTTTCTGTTATAACTCTAGTTTATATTCGCCATTTTGCCTGATATTTGGTAAGTAATATCTCGTAAAGTTGTTTTAGTTGTATGTGGAAGGAAAATTAAAAACTCATGGTTGAATCCATTTTTTTTATCAAAGTTCAAAATTACCCTATGCAAAAGTATTGGATACATGACACTTTTTTCAAATTTCCAATCGAAACCTTGTATTTTAAAAGATTTTAAATATTCAAATTTTCGATAGTATTGGAATGTTATCTCTGACTAATCAGAGAAGCACACAATTGTTTACAAGATAGTGCTACTAATCATCTCACTGCATTCTGCAATTCAAGTAATAAAAATGGCAAAAACTAAAGAATTATCCAGAGATATGCGAGATAGAATCATTGAACGTCACAAAGGAGGACAAGGTTACCGAAAAATTAGCAAAGAAATGAATCTAGCACTAAGTACAGTAGGAAATATCATCAGAAAGTATAAGAATTATAGCGACGGTACAGCAAATCTTCTAAGAAATGGAAGACCGAGAACAATAAATGAGAGTACTTCAAGGTGGATCAGCAGAAATATGCAAAAGAAAACCCTTCATTACTCGTTCTGAAATTAAAACTGATCTTGAGGGTGCTGGAATTAATGTAAGTAAGGGTACCATTATCAGAGCTCTATATCGCACAGGCTTTCATTCAAGATCACCAAGAAAAGTGTCTTTACTGAAAACCAAACATGTCAAAGACTGATTAAAGTTTGTCGAAACTTATGAAAAGAAAGGTATGCAGTTTTGGGAAAAGGTAATCTGGTCGGATGAAACGAAAGTTGAACTATTCGGAAGGAACACAGCGACAAGTGTTTGGCGAATAAATGGCACTGCCTTCAACAAGCACAATACCATCCCCACAGTTAAGTTTGGGGGTGGTTCCATTATGATATGGGGATGCTTTTCATTCAAGGGCACTGGTGAGTTACAAGTTATCCATGGTAGAATGAATGGTAGCATGTACAGGGAGATTCTAGAGGAGAACCTTCAGAAATCTGCAACTTCTTTAGGACATGGTCGGAATTTCGTGCTTCAACACGACAATGATCCCAAACATACTGCAAATCTTACAAAGGAATGGTTTGAAAATAATGGTATTAGTACTCTCAATTGGCCAAGTCAGTCTCCTGACTTGAATCCAATTGAGAATTTGTGAAATACTTTGAAGGTTAAAGTTCATAAGCGGAATCCACAAAATATCAAGCAATTAGAGGAATTATGCAAGGAAGAATGGGGTAAAGTAAGCGTGGATCAGTGTGGAAAACTTGTGGCCAACTATAGAAAGCGACTGGAAGCAGTGAAACAAAACAGAGGCTGTGCAACAAAATATTAAATTGATGTTTCCAATACTTTTGCATAGAGTAATTTTGAACTTTGATAAAAAAAATGGATTCAACCATGAGTTTTTAATTTTCCTTCCACATACAACTAAAACAACTTTACGAGATATTACTTACCAAATATCAGGCAAAATGGCGAACATAAACTAGAGTTATAACAGAAAATAACATGTATCCAATACTTATGCGTGTCACTGTATATATATATATATATATATATATATATATAGATAGATAGATAGATAGATAGATAGATAGATAGATAGATAGATATGTATAAAATACGGATACCTGTAGGAAAAAAACAGTTATTCAGAAGAGTTCTTCTCTGTGCTGCACACGGCTCGGACAAAATACCATCTGAATATTTTAGAGGCTGTACTGATGAAAACACCGAGTCTGGCTTTGTGCAGACAGAGAACTTAAACGTAAATTAGAATTTATTTGAGGAATCAGTGACTCATTATGGATGACCACCATTTTTCTCCTCACCCCTCTTGTCCTTCTTTAAGGTCTCATTTTGAGAAACCATTTTCTTTATTAATTTAATTTCCGGCAGTTTATATACTTCTGACGTAGAGTCGAATGAAAGGCGCCTTAGGTTTATTTAGGTTATTCGACTTTAATTGAATTTACATTAATAGTAAGTGATATTAAACTATGATCCCCATTTTAAATGTAGTCATATATATATATATATATATGATCGACTCTCCCGTCGAATTCGACGTATGAGGGTCAGGCAGATCAGTTCCTAGAAACTGAAAGCCCGACACCGACACATGAGATTTGATTATAGTGGTGATGAAGGTTTCGTGCAGGACCATCCACACTTTTTGGAGGGACGAATACAGACACCTGGTGCAGCGAATGCCACAAGGTCCCCAAACGACCCTCCGCAGGTTTTGAATTCAGAGTTGTCCTTCTAATAGACCAGTTGCCATCCAAGGCTATAGAACCCAGTCTGTCCTGCTATTTACCCATAGTTGGCGGGAGAAGAAAAGGATTCACACCTATATATATATATATATATATATATATATATATATATATATATATATATATATATATATATATATATATAAGTTCCTTACATATTGTTTGATAAGGTTAATAACATTATCATTGAAAGACAAAAGGAAATCACCATATTGATACATGTTTAAATCCAATCTAAGCTTTCGGCTTACATAAGCCTTTATTAAAGATGACAATTACATTTCAATATATCAACCAATACACGGACGAAACAATAATGATAGTCTGTTTTTGTTGCATGAAAAATTTCAAAGCAACGACAAACTCGTGTATACGAGACGCGGAAACGAAAATCGCGTCGCAGCTCGCGACGTTACACATGACCACATATTAGTGACAGTCCAAAGAATCCATCATAAATAAAATAAAATAAAATACATATGGTTCAACCGACTTTATGAGAAAAAGGTGAAACAAATATTGAAAATATATATCAAGCACAACGGAAAAAGCTTCCAAAAACTGAAGCAAATTGCACAAAATATTTAACATAGTCTAAAATTATAAATCGTAAAAGGCGAAAAGCTAAAATCAACATCTCCGCGGCTTACGGTGGGATTGGATTATCATCTCTCCGTTGCATCTCTGTCTTCGAGCAGTAGTGGGACTCAGTTGTGGCCCTGTCTGCGGACAGTCACGCAGCTGGGAAAAGTAAAATACTGTGAGGTACTCGGTCCCAGGGAACAGCTGCCCGGGTACGCACCATCCATTACACTAGAGAGGTGTCAGATCGGTAGTCATACCGATACCAGCGTTGCTGAATAGGGACATTTTTTGTTCCTTCAACATGATCTTATACACTATTATTTCAACCTAGCTCTAGTGGGCGGGTGGCTAAGTGATTACCACGTTTGCTTTCAGTCCGTGAGACACAGGTTCGACCTTATACATAGTCGTTTCCTTATCACTCTGGGGCAGCGATCCCAAACTGTGGAAAGTGAAAACCATAGCGGGGTTTGATAAAAGTACTGTAAGTGCAGTTGGATTGAAAAAGTCGTTCATCGAAAGTTGTGCTAGCACGAAGTTACAAGCCATCGTGATCGAGGGCCTGAGCGTACTAAACTGCCAGACAATATACTCTCTCCGAGAAATTGCATTTTCAGTCGGCTCAGCATGTTCGTTTCTATGTACACTGTCACTTCAGCACGTTGGCGAGTATGGCTCTCCACAACTTCCTGTCCTTTGTAGCTTTTAGTAAATATTGTCTTTTTGCTATCTTTCATAAACCCTGTTCTAACATCAACCTCTTTAGATGGGCTATGCGTTGCTTTCCTCTATCTTTTTTAACTTCAATATCTTCTGTGAGTGTTACATTTTCTAAACCTTCTTTCCTCATTATATGCCCAAGAAACCTCAACTCTCTCCTTATAATTTTTAAGTATAGGTGTTCTTTTTGTTTCCATTTTCTCTAAAATTTCATCGTTGCTCACATCTTCAGTCTATGGCATTCTCACCATTCTCATGTACAACCGCATTTTTATTGCCTCAAGTCTCCTATTCCTCTGTGATGTGATTTTCCAGCACTCAGTCCATATAGGAAGACTGATATTACATAAGTGTTAAGCACTTTTTCTATGTTTCTAACGACATGTTCCTGTTTCTTAATACTTTTCTTAGGTTTTGGAAGGCATCTTTCGCTATCCCAATCATTTCTGTTCTGATTTCGGTGTCACCCTTTCAGACCTCTATTAAAACATCATGCATTCCGTCTTCTTGTAATTGGTCTAAAAAGTTTTGAGTTCAATATCTGGCTTCAATTCCTGGAGATAACTGATACTGAGACATTTGAAAGAAGCGTGCAACTGAAACAATCTACCCCGGGGGACAAAATAAAGGCTTTTTGTTCGAAATTCCAATCACCTGACGAAGGCTGGAGCATACAAATGACGAAACGTCGTGAATATAGCAAGGAAAAATGAGGACAATAGTCCGAACAATGTAAATATAGTAAATTAGTATTTTTCTGTTGGACAGTGGAAGAAGAAGTTTTACATTTTAGCAAACTTCTCTCTCTCTCTAAAATAAAATAATGTATAAATATAAATAAATTAATAAAAAATATTAAAAATAAAATATTAATAATTGTTGTGGATTCCGGGGATAGATTCCTGCACAAATAAATAAACAACTGTAATTGAAAGTGTATTAAACGTAAGAATACAAACTTGAGATGAAGATTAGTTGTCCAGGAATGCAGGTTAGTAGAAAGTATATG
The DNA here is from genome assembly GCA_964036315.1 of Acanthosepion esculentum. Classification (NCBI taxonomy): domain Eukaryota; kingdom Metazoa; phylum Mollusca; class Cephalopoda; order Sepiida; family Sepiidae; genus Acanthosepion; species Acanthosepion esculentum. Next base: position 93,605,329 of record OZ038502.1, on the reverse strand, counting down.
TACAAGTCTCTGTAAGTGAAGCCGTATCTCTCTCTCTCGCTCTCTCTCTCTCTCTCTCTCTTTCAAACATTTTAATTTCATGAGTTTTCTGCTGAAGATTCGACTATCAGGGGGTGCCTCAATATCTTGAATACAATATGTTCCCCTTCGCTGATGAAATACAAACTTCCAACTTCGTGACTGGAACAGCCATGCAGTCTCTAATATTCGTGATTAAAATAACTTAATCTCTCTCACGTTTTCAAATTTTTAATTGGTGTCTAGACAAACTAAAGAGACCAAGAGATTATTTTGCCCAACAATTAGCTGTCGTGTATGTATTTTAGGTAAACAGTAAGTTTATTAACCGGAAAAGAACATACGGGCATCTCTTGCTCCAAGTTTGAATTCACGAATTTCTGCACCAAGTGAAATCATAGGCTTTAATAAGATCGTTATAAAATAATAGGCATTAATAATATCAAATTAATTAAAGTTTATTCATTAATAAATTTCATTAAATAATAATAATAATAATAATAATAATAAGAAGAAGAAGAAGAAGAAGAAGAAGAAGAAGAAGAAGAAGAAGAAGAAGAAGAAGGAGGAGGAGGTGGAGGAGGAGGAGGAGTAGGAAGAAGAAGAAGAAGAAGGAGGAGGAGGAGGAGGAGGAGGAAGAAGAAGGAGGAGGAGGAGGAAGAAGAAGAAGAAGGAGGAGGAGTAGGAGGAAGAAGAAGAAGAAGAAGAAGAAGAAGAAGAAGAAAGAAGAAGAAGAAGGAGGAGGAGGAGGAGGAGGAGGAGGAGGAAGAAGAATGAGGAGCAGGAGGAGGAGGAGGAGGAAGAAGAAGAAGAAGAAGAAGGCCACGCAACCAGATCCTATCATTTTCACATAATCAAGAATAGAACTAACCCGAAATACAGGATCTGCGGAAAATAAGATGAAACTGACGACTATATTATCTCTGGATTTCTGGAACTAGCAAAAAAAAAAAAATAATATACTCACAGACATAACAATGTAGCGACATATGTGCACTGGAATATATGCAAGAAACCACCAACCAGAGACAGTTACCCAAAATAACGATGTAACTATCCTCTGGGACATGCCAATTCAAACTGACAGCGAAATAAAAGCCAACAGACCAGATATTATCATAAAAGACAAGAAATTCAGGAAGTGTATGCTTATTGACATAGCAGTACCATCTGAGAGAAAGACCTCCATGAAAATTATCGAGAAATTGTCCAAATACAAGGACCAGGAGATCGAGATTAATGAAGACTGAGACTGTAACAATAGTAATCAGAGCTCGTGAGAAAAGTAATAGAAACTTTTACTAACAGTGTCCCAGGTAACATCAACCTACAAATTGCCCAGAAAATCACCCTACTAGGAACATATAGTAAGAAAAGTGCTATCAATTAAATGACAATTCTCCTATAGGACCTAAGGATCATAGTCTGGACCCAGCTCTGCAGGATACAAAGCAGAAAACAGAACACACAATCTATAATAATAATAATAAATATAAAAAAAACTCGACATGATATTGTGGGCCAATGTCTACACTGGAACATCTGTAACTATTACGGCAATGAAACTGCAAGAACCTGGTATGAACATCATCCAGGCCCAGTTACAGACATAAGACCTGTACAAATTTGTGGAACTTTACAATACACGAAGAAGGGACGCATCGTCGTCCCTTGAATTCGGAATGCCATGAATTATACTAACGTTGTTTTAATAAGTCAAATGCACGTGTAGCCTGATTAAGCATTGAAAATCAAACAATGCAAAAATAAAAATACCAGAATTTCTTTCTTTTTTTCTCTATATCTCTGTTGTGAGACCGATACTTCCCTACATCATGGACTCTCCAAGTACTATATTATTATGTGAATCAGAGGAGTAGCACCAGTAATGCGCAGCCGCGTACGATACCAATATCGGACACCACTGGATAGTAAGCTCTGCTTACTCTTACACTATTCTTTGTAGCTTTTCTGTTTAATATATCTAACCCCTGTTCCGTGTTTTTCCTGCCGTGGGCCCTACTTCGGGTCCACATCAATCTCATTCCCTGATGAAGCTTTAATAAAAGTGAAAGCTGTTAGATTGATAAGCGTTTCCTATTTGTTCTTTATCATATAATTCCCTTGAATTCTGATATATATTTGATCTGTATTTGATCCATCTTCATATAAATATATAGATTTTTACACACATACACGCACACACACACAAATATATATATACAGATAATTTTATATGAAAAGAGTACTTCGACTTCGAAGATTCTTGGTAAAATGTCCTTTTTTCAGTTGTTGCCGTTTATATGTTAAGTAATCTTTTCATCTATTATAAACGTTCTATTTTTAAAGTTATTTTAATATTTTTAATATGAGCACTATATATAAAAATATCTGCTTTTTCTTAAATCTTAAATATATATTTATATCTATATTTTATATCTATATCGATATATATACACACATACACACTTTCATATATATATATATATATATATATATATAAAAATTTATACATACATACATACATACATATATATGTATATATATATATATATATATATTAATAAATATACATGTATTCGTCACAGGTAGCACAACTTGGAATCGAGTATATATATATATATATGTAATCATTTCTCAATAACTAGCAGGCCTAACTTTTCTTATTTTTTCTATTGCATATAATTATTTTGACGATTACACATCTAATGTTTAAATTTTCCGATATTTACCATTTTCACATTATTTATACTGAAATTTTGAAGATAATGCTGCGCCAATATTTCACATTGCTTGCAGCTTGGATCCTTCAGATTCACTATTTAAAATCCATGGTTTTATTGACGTTTTGGCAATGATATATTATAAACACATGTTTCATTTTCCGAATGCGCCAAGAGGAAAGATTATAGAACCGACCGCCCTGGGTAAGACGATAAACTACATCCTGGTTCTGGGTAAGACGATAAACCAAATCCGGGTTTTGGGTTAGACGATAAACTACATCCTCTGATCAGGAAGCTTTTGGGAGCGTAGAACCACCTCTCAATTGCTGGTGTTCCCTGGTCCACCCTGACGCCGAGTGGTAGCACCTGTTAGGTTCCCACCTATGGGCAAATAGTTAATCTGAAAACTGTGGTCAAAACGTGTTTTATTACCAGCAATATATTTTTTGCAAAAAACTATTACCAGCAATGAATTTTTGAAGAAAAATTTATCAGCAATACATTATTTAAAATACTAAATTAAAATATTATAATTTAAAATATTTTACTTTTACATAAAAATGCAAAAGTTATCTCCCTTGCATAACTAAAAAGAAATCGAATTTGAAACGCTGTAGTGTAAAAGAAACAGTGAAAAGTATTTTACGGAGCTACTGTATACACATCGGCATGTATTTTACCACCCCACTGAAGATTGTCTCAGATGAGATTGAAATTTTTGTTTACAATCAAAAAGAAAGAGTTGACATTCAGGATGCATATTATGTGGCAAGAAGGATAAGAGAATTTAACACTCACATGCACGTGAAGCAAGAGTAAATAGCGAGTAACATTATTATCAAGTTAGAACAAATGCATTATTATCGTTGAATGGCAGAGCAAGAACCAAACATGGTTCTACAGGGTCAAATTTTACTTAGAACTACAAGTTACCGGAGGTTGTGGAGAGTCATGACTAACCACGTCCTGATAGATCATGATATATAAAAATAAAACTTTAGTGACAACTCCGATCAGGAAGTGAGCGGATACACGTTTCCCATTATCGAATCGGCAAGACACGTACGATTTAGATACCTGTTAGTGGGTGAACAAAAATACTCGCATCAGAATCAACCAGACGTCACTGATATATAAAAGTCGAATCAATATTTGATATCAATGAAGCAATAAACACTTCGGAGCTTCCTCAGATGTAACAATTATATTTTAAGTTCACTAGGCATTTATTACACAGGAATTCTCAGTGCAATTGAGTGTCTGCGAATAACAGTTTTGAAAAGTATAATTAATATTTAAAAGAATACCTCAGTAGAAAAATAGTTTTGCCGTCAGCTTAATTTCTATTCTTTTCATTACGGCAACCACATCGAGAGACCATTTCGTAAAATCATGCAAAATACCGATGTAGGTGTTGAAAGTTTTAGAAATATAGACAGGGTGATTGAAAAATAACCCCTATTTTATTTTTACAAGCCTTATCTCTGTAACTGGGCCTGGGTGATGTTCATACCAGTTTCTTATATATATATATATATATATATATATATATATATATATATATATATATATATATATATATATATATATATATATATATATATATATATATATATATATATATATATATATATATATATATATATATAAAGACATTTTCTATGTTTACACGTTCTTTTTATAAATGTATTAAAATATTTGTCGGATTTTGTCCATTTCATAATATATATATATATGAGGATGGATAACGGCTTGGATTGAGGAATCGGAGAGCCGAGTTCGAATTCCAGTCGAATCCATTACATTCACTTACACTTGGGAAAGTTGTGAATCCTCTTCTTCTCCATCCAACTATGGGTAAATAGCAGGACAGACTGGGTTCTATAGCCTTGGATGGCAACTGGTCTAGGAGAAGGACAACTCTGAATTCATAAACCTGCGGAGGGTTGTTTGGGGACCTTGTGGCACTCACTGCACCAGGTCCCTGTATTCGTCCCTCCAAAAAGTGTTGATGGCCCTGCACAAAGCCTTCACCACTATAATCAAATCTCATGTGTCGGTGTCGGGCTTTCAGTTTCTAGGAACTGATCTGCCTGACCCTCATACGTCGAGTTCGACGGGAGAGTCGATCATATATATATATATATAAACATGTATATATGTGTCTGAAGTTAGATCAAATATATATCAGAATCCCAAGAAATTTTTGTGTTGTTTGATTTTCAATGGTTAATCAGGCTTCACTTGCATTTGACTCATTAAAACATCGTTAGTTTAATTCATAGCGTTCGGAATTCAAGGAGAAACGCGCGTTCCATCTGAGTGTATCGTAAAGTTCCACAAAATTTGTACAGGTCTTATCTCTGGGCCTGGGTGATGTTCACACCAGTTGCTTGTAGTTTCCTTCTCGTAAAAGTTGCAGATATTCCAGTGTAGGCATTGGCCCACACTATCATGTCGAGTTTTTATATTTATTATTATTATTATTATTGTTTGTGTGTTATGTTTCCGGCTTTGTATCCTGTAGAGCCGGGTCCAGACTATGATTCCTTAGGCCCTAAAGGAGAATTGATATCAATAAATCAATAAACACTTTAAGTCGTTGACACGTGTTCACTCGGCATTTATTACACAGGATTTCGCAATGCAATTCAGTGTCTGCGAATATGGGATATTCCTCGTAGGGCATTTTTCTGGGCAACTTGTATATTTATGTTACCTGGGACACTTTTAGTAAAATTGTCCATTCCTTTTCTCATGAGGCCCAGAGCTCCGATTACTATTGGTACGACAACCCCAGTCTTCATTCCCCACCTCCTGTTAATCTTGATCTCCTCTTCCTTGCATTTGACAATTTCTCGATAATTGAGTGGCCATCTAGAAGTCTCGACTTAAAACCCTGTAACATTTTTCTTTTGTTTTTACTTATTTTTATTTTTATTAAAGGAGCAAGTTGTTCTATGCCAAAATAAGACTTTGGAAGGCGAATACAATAAATTATGTCTTCCTTGCATTATTTACGTTATTCCCACTCGTATCCTCATCTTTCTTGGCATATTCACAACGTTTCTGACGTTGTACGTCCCGGCCTTCTTCAGGTGATTCACGTACACATGGCCCAGTGGATAAAGATGTTGTTTAGATCCAGTGACTACACTCAGAGAGTTATGAGTTCAATACTAGGCCACAGCAGTGATGAACCAAAAACTAGGTACGTTGAGTTAAAGGAAAATAACTGAGACATCAGGAAAAGGTATGGCACGTGGAACTAGAACAATCTATCCCGGTGGACGAAATAAAGGCTTCGGTTCGAAATTCCAGTCACCTGAAGAAGGCAATGAAAATGTGAATAACTGTCAATAATAATGTAAATAATGCAAATAATTATAATACCGCATCTCAGAGATATAGTCAGAGTATGTCTTCCATACAACAAGAGTTCTTTGTGAAATGAGTTGACGCGATTCTTGGACGGCTCGAGAATCTGGTAGCGAAATGTCGTGTCCATATCGACTTTTAAGTAAAGCCTCATGTTAAACCCTTTCCTTTCATATCCATTTCTTGTAAAAAATATAGTTAATAAATTATAAGCCTTTTAAAATGGGGATTACTTTTCAATCAGCCTATATATGTACCTTCGTTCTGATGAATTCTACTAATTAGCTTTCGTAGTCTAATCAGTTAATAAGGAAAGACGACTTGGAGAAGTTGACACTCACAGGACATGCTAGAAGCAGAAGAAATCCGTGAGAAACATACCTAATTAGTTTGTATTATTTGGTAGCAGAACATGAACAGGAAGAGATAATAGGGGTCCGTTTATCTCGAGAGATAAAGCTAGCACCCTATTTGGTCAAAATGCTGTCCTTTGGTGGTGAGACTGGAGTGACCTCTCTAGGGCGCTGGCCTGGGCAATTCTACTCCGAGGCCGTGCGCTGCTTAGGCTATATACCCTACACCCTCTCGGACAAAATCGAAAGAAATGATCGACTTTCCTGCAGGAGTTGTCAAAAAGTTGTCAACATTAACAGCCAATTTCTTTCGGGATTCCACACCGGGTTTTCTTACTGGATTTACTTTCATAGTCATTTTTTGTGTTGGGATAGGACCGCAAGGCAGCGGAGGTTTATAATAAGAATTTTCCTTCTCCTAGATGAACTACTTTCCTGGGCTGTCAAGCTCCACCTACCCGAACAGAAATAAATATTGCTTAGTGCTACAAGAGATTGGAAATTTTTATCGCTCATGTCCTGAAAGGTTAGGGAATATAGAAGAAACAGACTCTAATAAAAGTCGAATCATAAGATATACCATCAATATTTGATATCAATGAAGCAATAAACACTTTGGAGCTTCCTCAGATGTAACAGGTATATTTTAAGTCTTTGACACGTGTTCACTCGGCATTTATTACATAGGAATTCTCAGTGCAGTTAGCAGAAGAAATGTAAAAAAAAATATGATGTGTGGTTTTCAGAGATGAAAAGTATATAATGGTATGGATACATTTTAATGACTCCTACTTGGTAGCCTTCGTAGCCAAATCACGAAAAACCGGCATCAAATAGAGTGAATATGTTCAAATCTCGCTCTGCTGGAAACAAGGAATAATTCTTTGAACAAGAATAACGTTATGTAATAATGGCATCTGTTTTATAATAAGAGTAATAATAATGATGATGTTCTCTAAGACTATAAACTACAATAATAAATATAATAATGTTTACTAAGACTATAAACTATATAATAATAATTAGTATGGCTACAATAATAAATATCTAGGATAATAATATAACTATTAATAATATCTTCGAAGTATAAACAACAATAATAATAATAAGTAGAATCATAAAGCTTTCTCAGAGGATAAACTGTAATTATAATAATTACTATAATAATTATATATGACTAGGATAAGAAATAATTTATTGAACCAAGTAACTAATAATAACAAAACAAAAGTGTTTGATTGCTGCTTATGGCTATTTGCTAACGATCGGTGAATGACGACCTGGGAAATATGAAGATGAAAGAAATAGTAAAAACGGAAGATAAGTATGAATGAGTGTTTTCTCATGTGTTAATTCACTTACCCACTATTCTTCTTTAAACAGAACCCAGGGAGATGTGGGTTCATGTTTTTTTCAAAAGATATATATATATATATTTTAATCATATCACCCCAAGCAAGGCCGGAGGCCACTATCGAGCAAGGGGTTAAAGAAGGGTTGGAGGAAGAGCAGATAGGAGTGGCAAGGGAGGGGATGTGGAGAAAGAGAAAGACAGTGGGTCGATCAAGGCAAGGGGGTCACAAAAGATCCGGAGCGAGAGCAGATAGGAATGAAAGATGAAAGGATGTGGAGAAGGGAAGTGGATAGATCAAGGCAACTGGAGATGTCGATTGACGCTACACTTAAACCGTTGGAGATTGTATTCGTCAGGGAAACAGTAATAGGGAAGGGAGTTCCATAGGCGACATGTGCGAGACATGAAGCTATTGGAGTAGAAGAGACGTCTACATCTAACAGTTTCCACGGTGTAGGGGTGGGAACGGGATGCCAGCTTGGTGGGGCGTTTAAATTGACGAGGCCTGGGGACAAGCGAACGCAACTCCTCAGAGCAATTACCGTGGAAGTACTTGTAAAAAAGGCAGAGCGAGGCAACATCGCGTCTGTGAGAGAGTGACTGCAGACAAGATGACAGATCGGGGCCAATCATGTTGCCTATCCGTATTAAACGAACGCACTTGTAGTTCTGCATTCTCTCGAGTTAAAAATTACAATAAATTTGATTAAATCTGCCGGTTGTTAATAACTTATCCGCCCGAATAAGTTTAAGTAATAGCTTCATAAATGAAACAATTTACATTTTCTTTTGTTAAAACACCTATTAAGGTCATTTGTTGATAAATAAAACCTTCCAAAATTTAAATGCGGCATCAATCGCCATCTTCTTGAACCCCGTTCATCGTTTGCATTTTCTCAATCCTCCCCATTCTCAGTATTCTTTTTCATTTCCTGTCAACCCGCCTCCCCCCTGTGTACTAGTTACATTACCGTCTTGATGAGGCTGAAATTATTTTTTTTTAAATAAATAAAAAATAAAATCCAACAAAAGAACAAAATACATTTTAGACGACGATTACACTCGGCGAAAAAATCAGTTAATTTTAAAGATTCGTCTTTCAAAATTGACTTGATTATTTAGACCAAATTAGCATGAACCACCGAGCGGGTCCTGATATAAGACATAGGCTAGTAGATAAAAAAAAAATAAATAAATCCGCACGACATTGAAATTACACTGATACGAAATAATTCCAAATATACACAAAAAAATTATATATAAGTATTTGTTAAGGTTTACAGCGGTCACACACACACACACACTCACACACATATATATATATATATATATATATATATATATATATATATATATATATATCTATATATATATATAAGGCAGGATGTGTACGTGTGTGTGTAACGAATGCACGGCCGCAATTTTCGACGGATTTGCACCAAAATTTACATGTACATGCTCTAAGTTAGCGGGAAGGCCAAGACCCCATTTACATTTCCAAACTCCCATCGATAGTGGAAATAATCGATTTTTTCAGGCTTCTACGGTAGTTTTCATGTAGTTTGCGGCCATTTTCTACTGGCCACAGTGAGAGCCTATAGCTGGCTGCCACGAATAGGCAGGAAGATTTTATTGGCCAGCGTGAGAGCCAACAGCTGACTGACACGAATGTTAACTAGCATGTGAGCATGCAAACAAATCGATAGCTGCATTCGTCACAAGTGGGAAAAATTTAAATCTGCATCTGTCTTTACTCCAACTGGCTCATTCGCTTGCTTAAACTCAACGTTGATTCTGATTCCACAGAACTGGGTTGGGTGTGAAAAAGTAATTGTTGTTAACATTCTTTTTTCATTCGATTTTTCCAGTTACGAGTCCTTTTTAAAGCTTATCGTTTTGTGTTCATTTTGTTTAGTTCTTTTTTCGTAACAGATTTAATATTTAGTATAGATCTTAGAAAATATTCGCAGTGTAAGATAGGCAAGAAGTAAGGCATGTAGCAACCTCAGCACGGCAAAGGGCACTCCTTTAAAGGCAAGGAAGGGCAAAAATATTTTAAGTCAAGTGATAGCGATTGCTGTATGAGTCGTACGATTTTTTAATCAAGCATGGGCAACGCCGGGCCATGCTGGTAGTATATATATATATATATGTATATATATATATATATATATATATATATATATATATATATATATATATATATGTGTGTGTGTGTATGTGTACAAATGTGTTTACTAATTCCTCGTAGTGAGACAGTGTGTATGTATGGAGGGGGGATGTACACACGCATGCTGACAGAAACACACGAAAATGTAAATAGATCTAAGAACTCACAGAGGTCATTAAAACATTAAAAAATAATATACCGACAGCTAATTCATCATTTCCCGGACCAACCTTAATTGTTTTATGACCCTTCGCGCAGAACTCTTCACTGCCATTTCAAGAAAGACATTCGGATTACTAACACAAAAACAGAGAATGTCTCGTATCGAGAATATTTAACATTGAAAAACATAAAGGAGAAAAAAATTAATTATTTTTAATAATATGTGGAAATCTCCACCCTTTACCTGAAGACGGTCGCGAGACCAGAATCTCGTGTAGTAAAATTATGGAAAATAAAGCATAATATTTTTTTTAAATATCCACATTATAACAAAAAACGTTTGCGGTACCTCTCTTCTTTTTAATATACACACTTTTCTCTCGTTGGAACCACTATAACATATATATATATATATATATATATATATATATATATATATATATATATATATATATATATATATATATATATATATATTCAATTGTATGGATAGGATTTTGTAACCGTGAAACTGTAATGCTAAATCTATCACTGATATTGAGCACTTTCCAATAAGTACCGCGCGTATATAATATATATATATATATATATATATATATATATATATATATATATATATATATATATATATATATATATATATATTTGTGTTTTTAGGCAGCAATCCTTCTTTCAAGCACATTTCATTAAAAACGACTGACAAGGTGCTTTTATTTAGTTTTTTATATAATTTCTCGTGCGATGTAATAAAGTTTTTTTTTTCAGAGGATAAATTATATAAAAACTGTCCGAATAATCCTTGAAAATGGCTAAATGTATAGCCGAAAGCGCTCGGATTAAAAGAACATTCGGACTGTTTTATATAATTTATCCTCTGAAAAGAAAAACTTTATTAGATCGCACGAGAAATTATATAATAAACTAAATAAAAGCACCTTGTCAGTCGTTTTTAATGAAATGTGCATATATATATATATATATATATATATATATATATATATATATATATATATATGTATGTATGTGTGTGTGTAAGTATATAGAAAAATAGGAAAGAACCGTTAATAATTTGAAGTTCTTTAGTATTTTTGTTTTTATTTAAAAAAAACAAAACAGTGCTTTATACACAAGTAGAGTGTACATTATAAATATTTTTAAAATGATGGAATCATATTTTAAAAAAAATAATTATAGTATATATATATATATATATATATATATATATATATATATGTATGTATGTGTGTGTGTGTGTGTCTGTGTATTAATTGATACATATATGCGTACCTACGATTTTGCCGTGCGAATATTGTTTTGCTGGGTGGTGTTCCCAGTTCATCGGGCACGGGGTCTATGTTGCCGGAAGTAAACAAATTTTACTGCTACATAGTGCATAAAAATAAAGTTGCACAGGAGTGTGCACGCCTACTTATATTTGGCCGTTTCATTTCTACAACTATATATATATATATATATATATATATATATATATATATATATATATATATATATATATATATATATATATATACAGGGGTTGGACAAAATTATTGAAACACTTGTTAAATTCAAAAAAATTTATTTAATATGGAGTTGGTCCTCCTTTAGCCTCACATACAGCTTTAATACATCTAGGAATGGAATCATACAGCCTCATGACTTCATCCAGACGAATTTTCAGCCATTCTTCCATTAACACCTGCTCCAGCTCTTTAAGACACGACGGTGGGGGATAGCGGCTCCTAACTTGTTGCTCCTAAATGCACCACAAATGTTTAATAATATTGATATCTGGAGATTGGGGAGGCCACTCCATATGTTCTAGCTCACTTTCATGCTCTTCATACCAATTCTTAACCACTCAAGCGGTATGTATTGGAGCATTATCGTCTTGGAAGATGCAGTCACCATCAGGAGATAAAGTCTGGGCCATTCGATGAACATGATCACCCAAAATGTTCAGGTAAACTTTGCTGTTGATTCTACCACGCTGTGCAACTACTGGACCGAGACATTTCCATCATATAGCGGCCCAAACTATCACTGATCCACCTCCATGCTTCACTGTTGGAAGAAGGCAGTCAGGGTTGTAAGCTTGTTTGGGCTGCCTCCACACATAAACTCGCCCTGAAGTTGGGAAAAGAAGAAAAACTGGACTTGTTTGAGAATATGACTTGCTTCCATTGGTCTGCAGACCAGGCATTGTGATCTCTGCACCACTTCAACCTTTTTTGAATGTTGCGAGTGGAGAGAAGAGGTTTCCTTACGGCGGCTCTTCCATGATATGCAGACTTATGGAGCTCACGACGAACTGTTTTAGTAGAAACTGGATTATTCAGATGATTATTCAACTCGGCAGTCACTTTGGCCGAAGTAGTCCGATGATTTTTTGCCTCATTGCGTTTCAATGCACGTCGGTTTCTGTCAATAAGTTTGCAAGTTCGGCCCGAAATGCTATGCTTGCTAGAGGTTTTGCCCTGTTTCTTGAATTGCGTCATTGTTCTTGAAAAAACAAACAGTTTAGCAACCTTAGTGATCGACGCTCCTGCCATGCGAGCTCCAATAATTTGCCCTTTTTCGAATTCAGAGAGAACACGCATTTAGCTTAAATTTGACTAAATTCTGAAAATAAATAAGCCAAAGACAGTAAATTAGATAAATAAACATAATTACAATAGATATAACCTGCAATTACGAAGTTTTAGTTAAAGTTCTTAATATAATAGGTCTTTGCAAGATAGGAGTGGAATTTGCACCTGTTCCAATTATCTTGTCCAACCCCAGTAAATATATATATATATATATATATATATATATATATATATATATATATATATATATATATATTAATGCCTGTTTCATTAAATAATATAGACACGTTTTGTCTATTTATTTTAAGTAAGTTCCTTTCATATTGTCTGATAAGCTTAAACACATTATCATCAAAAGACGAAAGGAAAACACCATATTGATACATGTTTAAATCCAATCTAACCTTTCGGCTTACATAAGCCATTATCAAAGATGACAATTTCAATATATCAAACAACACACGGACGAAACAACAATGATAGTCCGCCCTTGCTACATGAAAAATTTCAAAGCAACGATAAACCCGTTTATACGAGGCGCGGAAGCGGAAATCGCTTCACAGCTCGTGACGTCACACATGACCACGCGAGAGTGAAAACACGTAGTATTCAGTATGGGAAGCCGTTGGTATAAATTAATGGCTTCTGTTATAAATTATAGGCATTTACGAACTTTTCTGGAGATTTCATAGTTTATTTTGTTCAGGTTAGGTTTCAACTGTTTTATGTATATAACTTCAAGGATTTTAATTTTTATTTATTGTTTTCATGTTTAAGTATAGTTGTGTTGTCAACAAGGATTTTCCGGAATTGAGTCCGCAGCCAGGCATGTTGTTTTAAATGCCTAAAAATGTTAGCGTTATCATTAAAATGAAGAGTCAATCGCCGTGAAAGCGAGTTTGTGGTGTGACCAACATAAATATTATTTAATCCATTGGTGATACAATCTCCCAAAGGGCACTTGTATTTGTAAACTATGTTGGCTTTTGCAAAACACTAACGGAGAAAGGGGAAGAATCATTGCGAATAGTTAAGTTGGAAATACTAGATTTAGTGTAGTATATGATTAACCGAATTTTTTTGCTAGGATCTGTTGTAGATATATTAGTATATACTAATTTTTTTAGTATATTTTCATCTTGTTTATAATTAGTATGCATTTGACTACGATAAAAGAGATTAATAATTTGGGAATTAGTTGAAATTTTCCATGCAGCAAGGGCGGACTATCATTGTTGTTTCGTCCGTGTGTTGTTTGATATATTGAAATTGTCATCTTTGATAATGGCTTATGTAAGCCGAAAGCTTAGATTGGATTTGAACATGTATCAATATGGTGATTTGCTTTCGTCTTTTAATGATAATGTGATTAAGCTTATAAGACAATATGAAAGGAACTTAAAATAGACAAAACGTGTCTATATTATTTAATGAAACAGGCATTAATGAAAAATTGCTGCCTAAATATACACAATAAATATATATATATATATATATATATATATATATATATATATATATATATATATATATATATATATATATATCCAGGTAAGATGAGATAGCATCTTTAGTCAATAGTTGCATACTAATTTACCTAGTAAATGTAAGGATTTAAATTATTTCTCTACACGAATCCATCCACATCCGCTCCTATTTGGCGTGTGTTGCTTTCATGACCAATTTATGAAAAATAATTTTTGCTCCTTCCTCTAGATTAAATTTAACGCAGGTGTTATTTGATTGGTTGATCTAAGCAAAGCCACAAACATTATAATGACCCTTCCTCTTTTCTTTTTTGGTAAAAAGAGGCTGTATTTTGCTTTTAAATCTGATTATATCGTTCACTCGCCAGTAGTTTACAATCGCCTGATGAGACGCTTTGTATGCACATCGAAAAAATACTGTAATTGTGTAGCGATTTTGCCATGTTTTCGATGTAATATATATATATATATATATATATATATATATATATATATATATATATATATATATATATATATATATATATCATGAGAAATGGATTAAATCCGACAAATATTTTAATATATTTCTTCTGTTTATACGTTATTTTTTTGTAGTGGTACTCATACATCCATATCACACCGGAACGGCTCCAAAAGCAACGTCTTCGGATAAGTGATAGGCATTTTTGGAGATTTGAATAATTTCTTAACATAATTCATCGGATCAAGAACAAGAAACATGAACAGAATGCTGCGCCATATTGAGTCGAATTAATTTCCTTTTGGTCACTGATATCCGCTCGCC
>OZ038502.1:93560303-93585303 GCA_964036315.1 Acanthosepion esculentum | reverse complement strand
TATATATATATATAGATAGATAGCTAGATAGATAGAGAGAAAAACAGACTGATATAGAGGGGTAAATGGTCTGTTTATATCAATCTATCTATCCATCTCTTTCAGTCTGTTCATGTCTCTTAATCTATGCTGTTCGTTCGGGTCGAACACTGAACACGAGATGAAATATTTGACTTACGTGTATGTGTGTGTGTGTGCCCGCGCACATGCGTGTACGAATATTGTTTTTGAATACTGGCTGATTCACCAATATATCTACGTGTATGTAAAAATGGAAGTGGTGTTTTAAGCCCACACCCCCCCGCCTTCAATGATGCCACATTTCCCCGATCCCTGCGCCTGCATGTTCTGACATAAAACGATTTCAAAACAAACCTAATTCTGTATTTCATCCGAAGAAATAACCCGTGATGTTCCTCATGTTAAGATCTCCTCCAAGACCCTCGATGAGAATTTAAAAGAAGGATAAAAAAAATTATAAGACAGATATATAAAATTCATAGCGGAAGTTGAAAAGAAAATCTCAGGGTGACTCTGATTAGATTAACTTCAGAAAGAACATTTACTCAAACAGGAATTTCCAGTGCAGTACCGGTGGGGAAAGACTTGATCAGTTGCGGGTGGGGGTTGTTCGTTAAATTAGACAAAGAACGGTGAGTGGAGTATGGTAGGGGGATATTATATTTTATGGAGTGATAGAATGGATACTGTAAATGTAGAGTATTTGGAGAAGCAGAAAAAAAAGACAAACGGAGGAGGAAGACGAAGACGGAGAGGGGAAGGAAGACGGAGAAGGAGAGGAGGAGGAAGACGAAGAAGGAGAGAAGGAGGAAGACGAAGAAGGAGAGGAGAAGGAAGACGAAGAAGGAGAGGAGGAGGAAGACGAAGAAGGAGAGGAGAAGGAAGACGAAGAAGGAGAGGAGAAGGAAGACGATGAAGGAGAGGGGAAGGAAGACGGAGAAGGAGAGGAGAAGGAAGACGAAGAAGTAGAGGAGGATGAAGAAGGAGAGAAGGAGGAAGACGAAGAAGGAGAGGAGGAGGAAGACGAAGAAGGAGAGGAGGAGGAAGACGAAGAAGGAGAGAAGAAGGAAGACGGAGGAGAAGGAAGACGAAGAAGGAGAGGAGGAGGAAGACGAAGAAGGAGAGGAGGAAAATATGAATAGAGAGAAAAGGATAGTGGAGATGCCGAATGTGAATTAACCACTGAGAGTAGTTGAGGACGAATATGTTTATTTGAAGGCAGTGAAAAGAAAGAAGCACGTCGGAAAGAAGAAGAAGAAGAAGAACAAGAAGAAGAAGAAGAAGAAGAAGAAGAAGAAGAAGAAGAACAAGAAGAAGAAGAAGAAGAGCAGCAGCAGCAACAACAACAACAAATTGAATACAAAGAAAAAGAAACAGACGACGAAGAAGAAGAAGAGGAAGAAGAAAAAAGACAAAGAAGAAGAAAACGAAGAGACGACGACGAGGAAGAAGAAAAAAGAAGACAAAGAAGAAAACAAAGAAGAAGATAACGACGAAGAAGAAGAAAAAGATGAAGAAGAAAAACAGCAACAACAACAAATCGAAGACAAAGATGAAAAAGAAGAAACAGATGACGACGACGAAGAAGAAAAAAGACAATGAAGAAGAAAACGAAGATGAAGATGACGACGAGGAAGAAGGAAAAGGAAGAAAAAGGAAGACAAAGAAGAAGAAGAAGAAGAGAAAGAAGAAGAAGAAGAAGAAGAAGAAGAAGAAGAAGTAGAAAAACAACAACAACAAGAAGAAAACGAAAACGAAGAAAAAGAAGAATCTTTCAAAGTGACCGAAGGTTTTGTAAAGATCATTGTGCTTTATTATAATTAATTAATTATAATTACTAATATTATATATTATAATATTAAGTAATTATAATTCATTATTAATGAAAACTGTTTGGTACAAGGCCATAACTACTGGGATCTCACTGATACTTAAATTCCTTACAGTAATAATGGTGAGCCGACTAATTTACATTTGCAATTGTTCCATAGAGTGTCATCCATATTTGATACGAAGGAAAGATCTTGCGGTTTGCAGATTTAAATTGATTTGAAAATCACAACTTTCCTCCCAAACAATTAGTTATTATTGTAATTCAAGGATTATTATTATTATTATTATTATTATCATTATTATTATTATTATTATTATTATCATTATTATTATTATTATTATTATTATTATTATTATTATTAAAACGAAGAGGCGTTTACAGGAGGAAGATTGGACGAGGAAATGGAGTCTGAGACAAAGCAAATCTAAGAAATAAACTCCCGTGCTTAAAATATTGGTAAGAAAAGAAGGAAGTCGTGATAAGTAGATTTAACTTGAGAAGAGAATTTGAAAATAAAGGAAAAAAGAATCTTGGAGTCGAAATAAAGAAAAGAACGAAAAATTCCTGATAGAGAAATCGATGATAAGGAGAAAGACAGAAAGAAAAGTTCACTTTACAATAATGAGAGAGAGAGAGAGAGGGGGGGCGAATGTAAAAGGTAACGCGGGAAAGAAAGAGAAAGGAAAGAGAAATAAAGGAAGACTCGAAGAAGCGGGAAAATGATAGGAAAGGAAGAAAAGAGAATGAATGCAAATTGTAGGAAAAAGTAAGGGTCCAAAAATGAAATGAAAGGAACGCTAAAAGAAAGAAAAGACAGAAAAGAACCCGACATAAAAGAAACTTAAAAAAAAAAAAACTGAAATGAAAGAGATGAATGAATTCGTTGGCACCTCTTTGATCGTTCGCCGTAAGTTTCTTCAAAGAGCGACTGCAACTTGAAATAAATGGGCCCTTCTCTCTCAGTCTCATTTACACACGCGAGCGAACGCAAACCCCCACACATATACACACACTGAGCGGCTTTTTATAGAGAGTCAATGTTTGGTATCACAAGTTGAAAAACCAACATTGCCGGTTCGGAAAAATCGCTATTTGCCAGTTCACAAAATATTTAGGCTTATAATCACATCACGTTGAAACACCGATTCCCGTAGGATCAGCGAAGTTAAGCAACGTCGAGCCTGGTCAGTACATAGATGGGTAACCGCTTAGGAATGCCAGGTGTTGTAAGCTTGAATGTGCTTTAGTCTGCCTACCCTATGTGAAGGGATTACCAGAGAAAATATAAAGGATCTGTAGTCCATATAACATCAGGACAACCTTCAAAAGTGGCTCAACAATTCGCAGGCACCTTTTCCCAATAAGAACCTTATATAGAGGAGAACATGACTAAAGACAGTGTGTGCGCAATTCCGTGCTGTGGAAAGAATTAGGTCGCCGCCTTAAGGTAAGACTACAAGAACATCGTCAAGCGGTAACACGAGGGGAAATAGAAAAATCAGGTATAGCTGACCACATATGGAAGGAAAAAAGGAGACAGCCCTCTGTGGGATTAGGTTGAAATAATAGACAGAGAGGATCACTGGAAAATCCGAGAACTTAAGGAATCAGCACATATGCTAGGCCACACAAATCTCCTGAGCCGACCAAGCATAGAAATGAATCCAATATGGGAACCAGTAATAAGGATTGCCAGAGAAAAGCAAAGAATCAAAAACAAAAATTGCAATATGAGCACTGAGACAATAAGTTCCAAAAATCCATACGCAGATTTCCAGAAAGACTCACGGGCCAGTAGATAAAGACGTTGGTTAGATCCACTGACTGGACCTAAAGAGTTCAATACCGGGCTACAGCAGTTGTGAAAACAAAACATGGAGAGTTGAGTTAAAGGGAAATAACTGAGACATCCGGAAGAGGCATGGCACGTGAAACTAGAACAATCTAACCCGGTGGACGAAATAAAGGGTTCGGATTGAAATTTCAATCACCTTAATAAAGCCAGGGCGTACAACGGTATAATCGTTGTGAATATGACAATGAAGATGAGGATAACAGACCAAATAATGTAAATAATTCAAATGACCTACTTATATTTCGATATTGTTTAAAACATTTGGATTCTTGTCTATAGCATAAGACATAGCATGGAAATTGTGTCAGCCTAAACACCGCTCGACATAGATTTTAAGAATTACGTCTCGACCTAAATTTTTACCCGTTTCTTTTAAGTAACTTTAGAACATACAGGGTGCGATGGATACATTGTCGCCATGTTAAGTTTTCAATCTCGCGCATGCGCGTTGTTTGTTTTATTTCGTCGACTGCACAGCATAGTAGATTCAGTTGAGCACCATCTATGTGAAAAAGAGTCCCATGACTCGATTCACTCCGCCATTTTTTTTCAGAGTGTTTGCGTGTCACTCTGAGGACAGTGCAGAGGATTCGGAAAGAGTTGGATGATATGTCCCGTCAACATTATGGTGTTTGGAGTGACCACTAGTGATGACGATGTTATACATCCATTCATCTTCCCTCAGGGCCTCAGACTCAACACGAAGGCCAACATCAAGTGCCTTGACGAGGTAGTGCTGCCCTAGATCAAGAGAGTGGCTGCTTGAAGACCCTGTGTCTGGCAACAGGACTCTGTACTATGCCACAAAAGCACGAGAACGCAGTCATGGCTGTTAAATAATTTCTGCAACCACATCACCCTTTACATATTGCCATTTCAATCTCTAGACTGTAACCCCTTTGATTATTATATGTGGGGCACAAATGAGCGAGACACCAACAAAAATCCGTGTAACACCAAAGATGAACTGAGGGCAAGGATTATGGCAGCATTCACCAACTTAAACAAGGAGACCGTCCAGAAGAGTTGCAGGAGATTCCGAAATCGTCTGGAGGCTGTGGTTGAAGCCAATGTTGATTTTACTGAACAAATCTACTCTTTCGTATTTCAACATAGTTTTGTGTAATTTTGGTAATTATATCTCTTGAAATGTAATGTCAGTATTATTTTAAAATTTGCGTAATTTAGACGACAATTTATCCACCGCACTCTGTATTGCCTAATTACCGTCCAAATGTTTTAACGTTCTGTCTCTTACCGTCCGACAGATATTTTAACAATTCGGATTCTTCATGTCTACCTAATCAATGTCTGACAGATTTTTAAATATGCTTAATCATTTCCATCTAATTAAGGCCTGACAGACATTTTACGCCTTCTCTGTCTGGTCTTCCTACTCACCACTCGACAATTTGCAAGCATTCACACGACTGTCGGCCAAATTACCGTTCGCCAAATTATAAGTATTCTGAGTTTTCTCTCAAACTGACGAACCAAATTTTCTTAGAATTCTTTTGTCTGTCTACCAGCATAACCACATTCACGTCGAGTTTTCCTTTCCTACTTACCGCTCGAAATTGTTTGAAACATTCACAGTCCTATCGGCTTACTTTGCAAACTGTATTCATGTTAGCCGTTTTGAATCGTGTCTATTTGATTACCACCCGAGAGATATTTTAAGAATAGTCTCCTTTTGACCTAAATCTCGTTCGATATATTTTAAGCAATCTCAACAGTTACTGTACATAAGATTTTATCTTGTCGACTTAATTAGCCTGCCCTAAAAGACATTTTAATTATTCGGTGTCATATCTACCTAATTAACGTTCAACTGACTTTTAAGCATGCTGGATCATTTTTGGCTCTACAGCCATCATCACCTGCGGAAGGCTGGGGAGTACAACGGTAGAAGCTTTGTGATAACACAAAGACGAAGACAACTGTTCGCTTACCCGAGAAATTATGAATCCTTTGTACTTCATTAACGCCTGACAAACATTTTAAGCAGTCACTCTTCTGTGATTAATTAGAGCCTGAGCTCAATCTTTTCTACCTAATTACCGCCCGACATTTTAACATTCTAACCTCTGCCTAAATGCCTGAAATTTTATAAGTATGCTGTCTACCTCATTATCAGAGTCCTCTCTCCTTATTTATCGCCCGCGACAGATTTAACTCATTCTTTTCAGTGTTTAATATTTGGTGTCTACTTAACGGATAGATAGATATTTTTTTTAAAATCTGGATTCCAGTCAGGCTCATTACCGCCCGAAACATTTTAACCATTCTCTGCCGTATCTGCCTCTTTCACTACTCCAAGGAAAAATTTTGCCTTCTGAATCAAGTCTGCCTCATTAGACATTAATGAATACTGTAATGTACCTTACACTATTACACCCCGAAACTTTATGTCGTCATTGGTATGACAATAAACTAAATCCGACAGAAAGGCTTCTGATCGGGAGGTTTTGAGGAGCGTGGAATCACCTGTTAATTGCTGTTGTTTCAAGATCCGGGGTGGTAGCACCTGTTAGAGTTCCAACTACTGGCATATAGTTAACCCCCTAAATACGGTCAAAATGCTATGAAAGTATAAAAAATAGTTTTTTTATAGTAAAAATACCAGCAATACATTTTCAAAAAATATATTACCAGCAATACATTTGACTTTCGACAAAAAAAAAATCTTTACAAAAATATCTCAATGAAACATGTTCCAGAAACTGATGTTTTTTACAAAGAATATATATTCTATTCTCACGAACATATCCTAAAATCGTGTCAGCATTAAATAACCCATTGAGGTGTTGATGTGACATAAAACGAAATAAACTAAACCTCTGCCTAAATTTTACAAGCATGCTGTCTACTTTATTATCCAGTGTGAGTCCACTTTCCCTAATTATCGCTCACGATAGATTTTCAAAAAATCGGTCTTGCGTTTACCTATTTGGTGCCTACTTAACAGAGAAATATTTTTAAAATCTGGAATGCAGTCGACGTAATTACCGCCTGACACATTTTAACCATTCTCTGTCGTGCCTGCCTATTTCACCACCCCAAAAATATTTTTACATTCTGAGTCATGTTTACCAATTGCACCATTGTTTTGCACTATTATATTACGATATAGAAATACATTTATATCTGTCTGAGTCCTCTTTCTTTGTCCAGTTACCGAAGAACAATTTTCCTTCGTGTCTATTGGTTACAGCCTAAGAGAATTTAAGCCATCTGAGTCTTTCCTACTTAAAAGTTCATCGACAATTTTGTAATCATTTTTTAACCTGTCTGTCAATTTTACAAAAGCTTACAAAAGCTTACTTCTCGACTATATTACCGCCCGATATATTTAGATACACCCTGGGCCATGTCTGCCTAATTACCGCCTGATTTATATTATGAGTACTATCAAACAAATTTGTGCCAAAGTTAAATAAAAGGAATTTCGAGAAATGTCAACCGAATCACCGCCCGACAGGCATTAGTCTTTTTTCGATATTATTAAAGCCCGAGAGTCATTCTCCACATTTTGCCTAACAAACTGAAACTCAAAATATATTAAAGTATTTTGCGTCATGTAAAATCATTCTCTGTCCTGTCTACCAAATTGCAGCCCGAGAGACATTAATACATTTTGCGTCTTGTCGACTTTTTTACCGTTAGACAAACATTTAACCATTCGGCGTCTTTTTGCTTTAATTACCGTTAGACAAACATTTAACCATTCGACGTCTTGTTACTTTTATTACCGTTAGACAAACATTTAACCATTCTCTGTTCTACTTAATTACTCCCTGACAAACTTTAATACATTCTGAATCTTGTCGATTAATAATCACCCAGCATTTTTTAATCTCTGTGACTCCTCTTTACCGAGAACAATAAAAGAAAAGATTAGATAACAATTGGTATTACCTGTCTATAGTTCTAAAATTACGTATTGCAATTAGTACACTATTTACATTTTTCTGGCTGTTGCCCTCATCCTTATTGCCATATTCACAAGGTTTCGGCCGTTGAACGCTGCGGATTTCTTCAGAACCTGTCTATATTTCTGAGATGCGGTATTGTAACTACTTACACTATTTACATTCTTCGGACTGTTGTTCTGATGTTTATTGTCGCATTCCCGGTCTTTCGGCCGTTGTACGCCCCGGCTTTCTTCAGATGATTGAAATTTCGTCCACCGGGATAGATTGTTCTAGTTCCACGTTCCATGCCTCTTCCGGATATCTCAGTTTTAGTTATTTCCCTTTAGTAAATCAACTTTCTAAGTTGATGTTCACCTCTGTTGCGACCGGGTATTGAACTCATAACTCTTTGGCTCAAGGCACTGGATTACTTCAACTTCATCCATTGGGACTCAGAGGTATCCTGAAGAGGCACGGCACCTGTAACTAGAACAATCTATCCCAGTGTACGAAACAAAGGGTTCGAATCGAAATTCCAATTACCTAGAGAAGGTCGTAGCGTACAGCGGCCGAACCGTCATGAATATGACAACAATGATGAGGACAACAGTCTGAACAATGTAAATAGTGTAAATTGATATTGCATTTTAATTTGTGAAGATTAAAGTTGTCTGGAAAGCATGAAGCCAGGAGAATGGTTCTACCGGCGAGAAATGCGAGAGAAGAAACTTTTAGCATAGAACTTACGGTTACGTCTAGCCAATTCAACTGTAAAATGATGACGCCTTGTTGCCAATGTCATCCCGCGCTGAAATTCATAAAGTCTATGTAGCAAAGAGGACAGTTTACCAGAAGAATTAATATGAAAGTATTTATAGAAAATCCAAGGGTAATTACAATCGGTGTCGGATAGATATTTATGACAAATTCAGATCCCTTCTTTATAAAAGAGTCCCGCCCATTTCGGGAACTTCAAAATTTATAATTGGAAACTGATGTCAACCAAGCTTTAATTTACACGGAAATTCCAAAAAAAATCTGAGGTCAATATACTTGCAGCTATGACGAAAGAATAAACAGCAAAAGTTCAAAATCAGATGTTTGAATCTTTATGTCATACCGACAGCTTTTTTTTCTTTACGATTGAAAATCGATTTCATTTTAATATTTTCTTACAATTCGACCTCCCAAAATGAGAATAAAAGCTATAATAACGAAACAGTACCAAATAAAGAAATTCAAATTCGATAAGGCACCTGACTTTTACTCGTCAAAGTTAGACGCTTTATCTACTAGCTTTTCCTTTAGATCTTTCTAGTGTGCAATTGAACAATTCAGAGCCACATCCTTTATCCATAAGTTGATCCTACTTTGTCAGAAATGTTATTCTAGGAACAGATGTCGATAAAATCATAACCGTAATTGGACGTAAAGAGAAATGAAAGCAGTGAGTACACTATTTGCGACCACTGCTGCTACGATGGGCGAGAAAGCCACAGAGTCCAGATACTTTAGTCTATCGGCGAATTGAAATCACTTAGCTTTGTAGAAATGTTATTGCTGGATAAATTTATAGGAACTGATTTATTGCGTATAAAAGTAGCATTAAGAATTGTCAACAGCATACAAATACACAATTCGATGGGGTTACTTAGTGGACAACGTATTTCGCATACGTGAAACACTTAAAATCTTGAAAACTTGATTTGACGACATCTGTATTTCCATCCATTTCCGTTAGCATAATTCCCCATGTATAATACGCCTTCATCCATAATACGCACCCCCAAAATTGTGCTGAAAATGTGGGAAAATGCTTCTACTCACGCATAATATGCACCCCTTGTTTGCTAATCAAACCCGATAAAATGCACCTCTCCAATTTCATTACGGTCAGCATTTCCTTCTCTTATTCAAGCTGTAATTGAAGTTATTTATCAAAATTTCCGATCATCACGATTCGAAAAGGAAACGGAAATACCTATATTGTGCCTACTGCGCAGACTCAAGCTTTTTTGTTCGATAAAATGTGCAAGCTACCGGATCTGTATGTAGTTTTTCACAAAAATGGTTTTGAACATAGAATATTATTATTCAAATTTAATTTTATGATAATTCTTATTTTGTTTTACATTTGTAAGTATTGCTAGGTACGTATGATTGTATTTGACATCCTTATGGGGTCGCAATCGCCGAATGTTAGTGCCAAATTGACGTATGTTTGTGGTGAGTAGTCATTTCGCAACTGAAATCGACCGATGAACCGGCAAATTTTTGAAGATTTTTTGTAGCTCTTCATAATACGCACCCCTAATTTTACTTATTATTTTTTAGAAAAAAGGCGTAGTATACATGGGGAATTACGGTAATTAAAAAAACGGTTATGTTAGATTGTTTCAGTAATTTCAGATAAAAATACAAAAATATATTTTTCACGCGTAAAGTAATTGTTTATTCACTTCTGGACTTAGATTTAACTTCGGCTAATGAAGTAGTGGTATGTGGTTGCGGGTCTTTCTTCGAACGTTCGATCTTTTTTGCTGAAAAGTGTTTGTTGGATTCTGTCGTTTGTCTCGTTGCTATAGCTTCCTCTCATCTGATTGTTTTTTGCGTGTACATCATGATTTCAGCTAATGTCACTTCCCTTTTCTGTTCGAGCACACACCAACAGGAATTGGGGTTCGATTCTGCACTTAGTGGGTTCGAGGTTAACTTCTAGATCAATCCTCGATGTACCACGGTCTGGAGGACACCGAATACAAAGCTTAATTTAGTATTACTATGTATATAATGTGGTCACCATGGATCAACTATTCTTAGACCA
Organism: Acanthosepion esculentum; assembly: GCA_964036315.1. Lineage (NCBI taxonomy): Eukaryota > Metazoa > Mollusca > Cephalopoda > Sepiida > Sepiidae > Acanthosepion > Acanthosepion esculentum. Next base: position 93,574,855 of record OZ038502.1, on the reverse strand, counting down.
AAGTTCTCTGGTGATCATTTGATTTAGAGTTCTAGCATTTCTTGCTGGGAATCACATATTGTTGTGGTGTCCCCCTCTAAAGAGTCTATGTTGGACTCTTCCGCCTACTATAAAATTAGTAGGAGAGAAGGCCTTGGGGGAACAGTCAAATAGATAGAACACTGGGTCAACCGACACACACTCACTAGTCATGTAATACTCTTCTGTTGTACTTACAGTTAATATATGATATATCTGCAGTACTTGTAATGGTTAATTATTTAACCATTTACTTGGTCACAGCACATACAAAGGAGTTTTATGTCAACCACTTATATCGTTGGTTTTCTTTAAGTTTTCGTTGAAAACAGCGCTTCATTATTTATTTCTTCTTTTCTTTTTTTCTTCGTTGATATATGTAAATTATGTTTTATTTTTCATTTTTAAGCGACATTATGAAGATTAAATATTCATAAGTTGATATAAAAGAGAAATTGGCGAAATACTTTTATTGTTCAGTTGAAATAAACAAACGGAAATGTATTAACTTTAAAGTTAAAAGGAGAATAAATTTATTTAATTATATTTAAATATAATAATTAAATGATAAATGAAATGTGAAATGTTAACTTCCAATGGGTACTCAAAAGAAGTTCGTTTCGAACAGGTATTCAGAAAAATGTTAATTTTCAACACTTATTCAAATAATGCTATTAATTTTCAGTCTGTACCAGAAAAAATATTAATTTCCAGTCTGTATCCAAAAAAAATGTTAATTTACAGTAGGTATCCGAAAAAAATGTTCATTTCCAGTAGGTATCCGAAAAAATATTCATTTCGAGTAGGTATCCGAAAAAAATCTTCATTTCCAGTAGGTATCCGAAAAAATATTCATTTCCAATAGGTATCCGAAAAAAATGTTCATTTCCAGTAGGTATCCGAAAAAATATTCATTTCGAGTAGGTATCCGAAAAAAATCTTAATTTCAAGTAGGTATCCGAAAAAATATTCATTTCCAGTAGGTATCCTAAAAAATCTTCATTTCCAGTAGGTATCCGAAAAAATGTTCATTTCCAATAGGTATCCGAAAATATATTCATTTCCAGTAGGTATCCGAAAAAATGTTAATTTCCAGTAGGTATCCTAAAAAATCTTCATTTCCAGTAGGTATCCGAAGAAATCTTCATTTCCAGTAGGTATCCGAAAAAAATCTTCATTTCCAGTAGGTATCCGAAAAAATCTTCATTTCAAGTAGGTACCGAAAAAAATCTTCATTTCCAGTAGTATCCTAGAAAATCTTCATTTCCAGTAGGTATCCGAAAAAATCTTCATTTCCAGTAGGTATCCGAAAAGATCTTCATTTCCAGTAGGAATTTTCTAAATCGGGTATGATATACCCATGGTTTGTAGTGGCGTAACTTTAATTGACGGTTAGTTTTCTAGGGTTTTGAAATATCCTCCTTTTGCCTTGATTACTGCAGCACACATCTTTTGCGCAGTGTTGTTGCATATGCTCTAAAAATGGTGAAAATGTCCGCACTTCATTGGGATAAGGAGAAGAGGAAAGTACAGATAGAAACTATTTTAATATACACACACATTAATACATTGTTATTGACTTGCTAGCTTAACAAATTGTATGTCGTAGTTATTACAATGAAGAATTACTGATATGCACTATAGTTCAAAAGTTTGAGTCCATCTCTGGTATTTTTTTAAATTGGTCCAAAAATTAGTTGTTTCATACTTTAAGTCAGAGAAAATTATTATACATGGTTAAAAAAAAGTAAGACATGATTTCTTATTAGAAATTTCATTCTGACAAAAAAGAACAAAGGCATTTCATGATTCAAATTTGCTCTCGTTAACCCTAGAACACTAAACATGGTATGTAGTACCCAGCACAAATTTTCCTATTTTTACTTACAATTTTCAGTACCTGATTTTCTTACCTAAATGTTTTTCAGTTCCTATTAATGTTAACTCAAAGTACAAAGTTTGAAGTGCCTGCATGTAAAATATTTCAAATAAAGATTTATATTTAATATTCTTTTTTGATATTTTCTAAATCGGGTATGATATACCGATGGTTAGTAGTGGTGTAACTTTAATTGATGGTTAGTGTTCTAGGGTTAAGAAAGCTGAATCAAAGAAGCATTTGATTATTAACTCAGGTAATACATTTTAATAGATTTGGAATCTAAGTATTATGGAAATCGTTCTGTTACCAATACCATATGGAATTACAGCATCCATAGACATTCGATCAACAACGATAGTAAACACACGGAGCAGCAACATTGTTAGAACTAACAATAAAATAAAAATATATATAAACTTTCCATGTAAAATCTATGAAGAGCTTGGATGACCTGCAACATTTTTGTGGGTTTACAAAGGAGAAGTTCACTGTGGAATGGGCTTATCAGAGATACTTACAATGTTGCTGAATATTAGAAATCAAACTTATTTGCAATGTGCCTCGAAAAAGCTTACATGATTTATAGTGATTTTAAACAAATATTGGTATACGTTAGCAATATTTGAGTGCTTCAATATTATTTTCGTGTTTTAATTAGCTGAGATGTTTTCAAGTATGTGTAAGGTTCTGTATATGGTATATTTCTTTGATCTTAGATTTCTTTAACAGCAGACATAAACATTGACTTCTCTAAGTTGTGTTTGAAAGCATGATAATTGACAAGTGATATTAACAGATTTCTGGTGTTTATTTCATAAGACCAACCCCCATTCTTAAAAAACTTCTACCAACTTCGGTTATTGTAACTACGGATATTATTTCAGATCTTTCCACTCTACACAGGCTTACGTTGCATTTCAATTTGCTGGGAAGCAAAGAGAGGGAAGAAATCTCGACAATTTAGAGGTGCGATAGAAGAAACAGTTATCATAGAACTTACGGTTGTATCTGGCCATTTCAACTATGAGAGGACGAGACATATCTAGAACTGTGCATAGATTCACAAAGTCTAGTTACCATAGAGGGAATTTCATCAGCAAAATTTCCATGAGAATATTGATAGAAATGGCAAAGGAAAATTACGATAGAAAGGTGAGAAGTGACGGATGTCGAGATGCTAGATTCTTCTTTGTAACTGATAGATAAGAAGCAGGGAAGTTACGATAGAGTCTTGGGAAAGTGTGTGATGTCGATATGCTATATTCTTCTTTGTAATTTTTAGACATGACGCATGGAAGTTACGTTAGAGTGTTTGCAAAGTGACTGATGCCCAGATGCTAGATTCTTCTTTGTAATTGATAGACAAGACACAGGGAAATGATGTTAGGGACTTTGGAAAGTGACCGATGTCGAGATTCTAGACTCATGATGAATTTCTAAATATATAGGAGGAAACATCCCATCAGATTTGGCGGTGAATGGACGAATTGTAGACCGATGTGTAAGACAGATTCGGACAAGAAAAATTGTCTAGAAGGATACATTGAGACATCTTTCTGAGCAGCAGACCTAAGAACAGATTCGATATAATTGCTGCAATTACTTTTAGTGTAGAAATCTTAAACAGTGTTAATGAAAAAATAAATAAATAAAAAGAGGAGGTGTTACCAATATATGTGATATTTGATTTCTGGAAAAAATTATTTTTGTAAAATATTTCATATTGGCGGATGCAAATCTGATGAAGATAGCGACCACCAAATCGTTGATCTCAAGAAACAGACAAACCGAAAACGTTCTTTCCATCGATTGGAAACGTCTTCTCCATGGAATCAACGAGTCGAGGGGTCAGACTAATCAGTTGCTATTTATCTGTATAATCATAGCTGGAAAATTGATTTAGGAAGAAAAAGAAAATTACTGGCCATTCAAATAGAATAAAAACACCAGCTAGGCAACTGCGAGACTTGAACGCGCATTCATTTGAATTGGATAATACGTCATCTGCTTTAGGCGTCGAAGACAAAGGCGAAAACGGTCTTCTGCTGTTTGGAAATTGATTTTTGCCGAAAATCCTAATCAAACAGAATGAAAACAGTGGCAGCCAATAGATTACTCAGAATATCTGCTCGGGTAATGGTCATCGTGAGGTTAGCTGTTTCCTGATAAGGAAATCTTTAATATGCATTCACAGAACATTTATCATTAGCGTCAACTGAATTTTAGCAAACATTTCTTAGCAAGTTTTTCAGGAAAATAAGTTTATGAAGTCCATTGTTATCGCTCTTTCTAGTATTAACGGGGGTGTTCTTGCTAACAGTGTATTCAAGGTAATATGGAAGGTCGCCATCTTTATAGTGAAAGCCATTTTAGTTGTTGCCTTTCTTGAAACTCTTCAATGAAGTTTTTGTTATTTGTGATTCTGTGGCGCCAGAAGGAGAGTCCTCTTCAAAACCTACAGGATTTTATTCGCTTGAATCCGTTTTTAATTATTAATCTGAGAAAATAGTCGTTCATAGCTGATAGTTTCGACGTTTATGGACAAGTTGGACGTCATGCATGACATCCGTATGAGAGTCTGGCAAGTGAGAAATATTTTTAGATTGTAATTTTTTTTGGAAAATAATGATTTAGTAGTACAAGTCTTCATTAGTATTTTCACGTAACTGAATATTACGAACCCAACGGGAATTGGAACTTGGCTCTCCGATTAACAATTCTGAGCCGTTATCCGTTACACCACCCGCACATTCGACCTTATAGCACCTGGTGTTCTTAAGTAGTCACCCTTCTAGATACTGACGTTGCTTAACTTTGGTGAGGCCGTATGCTTGGTTTTTCGTGTGGTGTAATGCATAATGGCTCGAGATTGTTAATCGGAGATCCGAGTTCCAGTTATATTGAATTACGCGCAAATACTCTTGGGAAAGGTAGGTATACACCTCTTCTCCTCGAGATATGGGGTAATTCGTAAGACTTATATCACGAAATCATTATCTCAAACGAAGTCTTACAATCTAAAAGCTATTTTCTGGCTTTAAACAACTTGCAATGACTGATAAGATTTAGAAACTTAATAAATCAATTAATAAAAAAATTACTCTACGATGAAATCTGTCTTTATTTTCTCTTTAAAAACCTTTTTTTCCTATATAACTTCATTAGTAATTCTATTACATTGGCTTGTTAGTTCCTTTCTTTAGAATGTTCTCATATTCTGTCTAATTTGGGTTTCAATTTCCATCTTTTTACTTCCTCGTTTTCCTTGTGTTTCTTTCGTTGCGTCAATTTTGTTTTTCTGCCTTCTGTAATTTGATTTCTTTCCTTTACATTGTGTCGTGTCGGTAGAGGTTATCTGCCCCTAAGTTCCTTCCTTCACTTCTTCACTGTCTTCTGAAACTGATTTACACGTTCTTAGCTTCCTGTTCTTTAAAGAATTCAAATGATTACTGACATGTCAACTGGGTCGGAGATTCTCTTAAAGATATATATGTATTTTGTGACTACTGCTACGTCACTGCATCTTTAACCAAAGAACCACCATATCAACGCAGGAAATAACTAACGATACCAGCGTCGCCATCAATACCATTAATACAATTCGACCAATACCATTAATACAATTCTATCAATACCATTATTACATTCCATCAATACCATTAATACAATTCCACCAATACCATTAATACAATTCCACCAATACCATTAATACAATTCCACCAATAACATTAATACAATTTCATCAATACCATTAATACAATTCCACCAATAACATTAATACAATTTCATCAATACCATTAATACAATTCCATCAATACCATTAATACAATTCCACCAATAACATTAATACAATTTCAGCAATACCATTAATACAATTCCACCAATACCATTAATACAATTCCACCAATAACATTAATACAATTTCATCAATACCATTAATACAATTCTATCAATACCATTAATAAAATTACATCAATACCATTAGTACAATTCCATCAATACCATTAATACACTTTCATCAAAACCATTAATACAATTTCATCAATACCATTAATAAAATGTCATCAATACCATTAATACAATTGCACTAATGCCATTAATACAATTCCATCAATGCCCTTTATACAATTCCATCAGTGCCATTAATACAATTCCATCAATACCATTAATAAAATGTCATCAATGCCATTTATACAATTCCATCAATACCATTAATACAATTCAACCAATACCATTTATACAATTCCATCAATACCATTAATACACTTTCATCAAAACCATTAATACAATTTCATCGATACCATTAATAAAATGTCATCAATACCATTAATACAATTGCACTAATGCCATTAATACAATTCCACCAATACCATTTATACAATTCCACCAATACCATTTATACAATTCCATCAATACCATTAATACAATTATGTATTTTTAATGGCGATGTGTGTAGTTCCGTAATAAATCACCGAACTAAGCAAGATGAGGCTCAAGTCTAGAAGTTAAATCGTTCTTGCCTCTTTATTCGAGTTACAAATGCTTGCATTTTCAATAAGAACTAACCACTCATGCTCCCCTGAAGATACTGTGCTGAAGGTAGAAACAAAGGGACAACTACAGGACATGTTGGCAAAGGAAAGCAAGGACTAACTATTAATTGTCAGAAAACACAAATATATGGTTGTCAACAAGAGAAAAAAAACAGTGAACTATGAACTGGAGATGTCAAAATCAAACAAGTACAGAAGGTTAACTTTCTTAAATATGGCACCGAAATCCGAAGTCGCATTGGACTAACAAAAAGTACATTCCTAAACCTAAGCAATAAACAGGAAATATTCATTAGAAACAAAGAAAATAATGCGGAACTGTTGTAAAATATCAGTTCTCCAAAAGGGCAATGAATTCTGGACAATTTCCTCACAGATAAAGATTGGTGGCAACAGAAATGTAACTCTACTGAAGGATGCTGAGAATACCATGGGCGGAAAGCGTAAGCAACGGGCAAGTGAAGATATAAACAAAAAGAACACGTACAATGGGAATCAGAAAAAGACAAATATTTCTTGGACACGTAATCAGGACTTGGAGAATTTTGACATTTGGGATGGGATATATTGAAGGCACAAGATGCGGGAAAAAAGTGCGGGCTACGTACCTGATGAGTTTGTGTGATGAGTTTCACCGCCAAGCCAGGCGAGAATGCCACTAGTGCGCAGGGGGCTACAGGCAGTGAAAGTGAAAGAGAAGACTGAGAATAGGGAGGACTGAGGAAAGGACAAAAGATGAACGGGATTCAAGAAGGCTGAAGATGGCGATTGTTGTTGAATTTAATAGTCATCATGGAAGCAAGTAAGCAGAATTGAGTTCCACGGGCAGGAAGTGCGAGAAAACAAACAGTTGGAGTCGAAGTAGTGGATGCATTTAGCTATTTAGCTGTAAACGGATGGTGCCTATGTACTAATCTAATATTAGGGGGAAAAGCGCGTTAGAGCAGTTGCCATGCTAAGGGATACAATGGATAGGAGGTTGTGGAGAGCTATGATCCTTCATATCCTGAAGGGATACAGCACATAGAAGAATATAACATTCATTTGAACCTCATCCCCAGGAGTAAGGTTTTCCGGAAGATTCATTTTTTCAAGCAAAGAAAATGCATTCAATAACTAATGCGCGTACGACAGCTCTACGCTGAAGAAGTTCGTCTTGTAACCAAACTGGAAGAAACGGCGCTATCGGGATATAACCGAAAATTATTTACCAAAAAAAAAAAGAAATTCAAGAAAACTGGGGAAGAATAAAGTCAATATAAATCCAGCGTTCCTGAAATTCCTCACTATTCCCCGGAGGTATCTATTGTGTACGGAGCAACCCGAGAATGGCCGACGTTTCATGGCAAACGGGGTTTTATAGCCCTCTGGCGTTGTTCCCGCAGTACCATGTGATCACAGGCGGGAATCTTCGTGACTTCGAGTTCCGATTAAAATATAAAACGTTAAAAAAATCGAAGAAAGGAGTGGAGGATAAAAAGGAATATTTGAAAATCAATGGAAAAGAAGAGATGAAACATTTGTGAAGAATAAGGGAGGCAAGAAAAGAAATAAAATTGTGAACGAATGAAGGGAAACGATAAAAGACTGAAAGAGGAGGAGGAGGAAAAAGTGAATGACGAGAAATGGAAAGAGGGAGAAAGAGAGAAAAAAAAAGGTGAAAATAAGGCAAAAGTGAGGAAAATGTGAAAAAAGTGAAAAGCGAATGAAATGAGAAAAGTGGAAATAGAGGAAAAATATTAAGGGAATGAAAAAAAGGAAGAAAGAAAGATAAAGAAATGAGGAAAGATGAAGGAAGGAGAAAGGCAATCAAAGAATGATAAAAAATAAAGGAAAATGCTAAGCTAGAGTGAATGTAAAGTAGTGTAAAAGGCGAATGAAAAAAGAGAAAGAAAAAGCAAAAAGTGAGGAAAAAACTAGGGGGTAAGAAAAGAGGAAGAAAAGAGAAAAAGGAAAGGAGAAAAGATGCAGAAAATATGCGAAAGGGGAAGAGTGAGTAAATATTTAAAAAATGGAAAGGTGAAGCAGAAAAACAAAAGAACGAGGGAAATGATGAAGAAAAGAGAAAAGGAGAAAAATGAAGGAAAAAGAAAAAATGCAGGAAGGAGAAAAAAGGAAGAAATAAGGACGAAAATATGTGAAAGGGTAGAAGAGGGGCAAAGTGAAAAAATGGGAAAGGGGAAGCAGACAAACGAATGAAGGTGGAAAATGCTAAAGGAAAGCGAAAAGAAGAAAAATGATGGAAATAAAATGCAGGAATGAAAAAAAAAGAAAGTAATAAGTATGAAAATATATGAAAGGGTAGGAGAGGGGAAATATGAAAAAATGGGAAAGATGAAGCAAAAAAACAAAGGAAGGTCTAAATGCTGATGGTAAGGGAAAAGGAGAATAATGAAGGAAAAAGAAAAATGCAGAAAGGAGAAAAAAGAAAGAAATACCGGATGAAAATATGTGAAAGGGTAGAAGTCGGGAAAAGTGAAAAAATGGGAAAGTTGAATAAGAAAAACAAAGGAAGGTGGAAAATGTTGAAGGAAAAGGAAAAGACGAAAAATGAAGGAAAAATATGTAGGAAGGAGAAAAAAGGAAGAAATAAGGATGGAAATATGTGAAAGTGTAGAAAAGGGGCAAAGAGAAAAAATGGGAAAGGGGAAGCAGACAAACGAAGGAAAGTTGAAAATTCTGAAGGAAAGCGGAAAGAAGAAAAATGAAGGAAAAAGAAAAATGCAGAAAAGAGAAAAAAGAAAGAAATAAGGATGAAAATATGTGAAACGGTAGAATTGGGAAAGAGGTGAAAAATGGGAAAGGTGAATGAGAAAAAAAAAGGAAGTTGGAAAATGCTGAAGGAAATCGAAAAATAGAAAAAGAAAAAATGCAGAAAGGAGAAACAAGAAAGAAATAAGGATGAAAATATGTGAAACGGTAGAATTGGGAAAGAGGTGAAAAATGGGAAAGGTGAATGAGAAAAAAAAAGGAAGTTGGAAAATGCTGAAGGAAATCGAAAAATAGAAAAAGAAAAAATGCAGAAAGGAGAAACAAGAAAGAAATAAGGATGAAAATATGTGAAACGGTAGAATTGGGAAAGAGGTGAAAAATGGGAAAGGTGAATGAGAAAAAAAAAGGAAGTTGGAAAATGCTGAAGGAAATCGAAAAATAGAAAAAGAAAAAATGCAGAAAGGAGAAACAAGAAAGAAATAAGGATGAAAATATGTGAAACGGTAGAATTGGGAAAGAGGTGAAAAATGGGAAAGGTGAATGAGAAAAAAAAAGGAAGTTGGAAAATGCTGAAGGAAATCGAAAAATAGAAAAAGAAAAAATGCAGAAAGGAGAAACAAGAAAGAAATAAGGATGAAAATATGTGAAACGGTAGAATTGGGAAAGAGGTGAAAAAATGGGAATGTTGAAAATCCAAGGAAGGGGAGAAATCATTAAAGAAAGGCAAATGGAGAAAAATGTATAAATAAGAAAAAATTGAAGGGAAAGAAGAGGAAGAAGGAACGAAAAACTTTAAAGAAAGCGGAAAAGAGGAGATAATAGAAATGATGTAGGAAAAAAGAAGAAAGGGAGGAAAGGAAATGAATGAAAAATAAATATGAATTGCGACACGACCTGCAAAATGGAAATGGACATAAAAACGGGGAAAGAAGGAGAAAATGTGAAAGCAGGAAAAGTGTGAAGGAAAGAAAAACAGATTGTGAAAACATAAATGCAGAAGAAAGAAAATGAAAGCTCATCGGATGTAATTTAATGTGAAAACTGGGAAAGACAAATGACAAAGAAAAATGTGAAAAACTAAAATATGTAAAAGGAGCGGCAAACAAAGACACGGAGAAAGAAAGAAGGCGGGACTAAAGACGAAGGAAGGAAAAATATGAAAGAATGATAAGATGAAAGAAGGAGAAATGTGGAGGAAAAAAAACTAGTACATAGCAAAAATTATAACAATGAACTCGTTCTTTTTTTCTTTGTAACTTTGGAAGGAAATAATAAAGAAAGTTGGGACTAGAAATGAAAAAATTCTTGTTTCAGAAAGTAAGGGAAAAGATGAAAGAGTAAAAAAGGCGAATATTTCGGTGAGGAAAAGTATAGTAAAGTATCGTAGATTGTAATAATATCCCTTACAGCCTCCAGGAGTGCGACTCGCTGCGCTTCCTCTGACCGTTATATAGAAAAAAGTGACGCTGTCGACAATGAAGTTCGAACACAGATAACAAGATAGTAAAATGAGGCGATCCCATTTTAAATAAGAAGATCCCGTGATGGTAATGGAAGTGTATATATGGGAATTAGCGTGGCTTCTAATTCATCACTCGTAGTATTCTATCCTCTATTATTCTACGGATCACCATGTCCATTTTATCTTCTATTACTATAGGGAACACCATTTCTCTCCTATCATATGTTACTAGACGGATCACCATTTAAATTCTACCTCTATTACTTTATAGATCATCATTTCTATTCAATCATTTATTACAATACGGATCACCATATCTATTCTATCCTATATTACTCCATGGATCACAATTTCTATTCTATCCTCTATTACTCTATACGATCACCATTTCTATCCTATCCTCTATTAGTATACGGACCACCATTTCTATTCTCTCCTCTATTAGTATACGGAATACCATTTCTATTCTATCATCTATTATATACCTATAACCATTTCTATTCTATCCTCCATTACTATCTGGATCACCATTTTTATTCTATCCTCTATTACTAAACGGGGCCCCATATCTATTCTATCCTCTATTATTCTATGGATCACCATTTCTATTCTATTCTCTATTATTCTGTGAATCAATATTTCTATTCCATCCCCCATTACTATATGGATCACCATATCTGTTCTATCCTCTATTAATATACGGATCACAATTTCTAGTAAATCCTCTATTACTTTATGGATCACAATTTCTACTGTATTCTATATTATTCTATGGATCACAATATCTATTCTATTCTACATTACTATACGGATCATCATATCTAATCTATCCTCAATTATTTTATGGATCACCATTCCTATTCTATCCTCTAATACTCTATGGATCACCATTTCTATTCTATTCTATATTATTATAAAGATTACCATTTCTATTCTATCCTCTATTATATACAGATCGTCATTTCTATTCTATCCTCTATTTTACTATCTATAACCATGTCTCTTCTATGTTTCATCATTTTACCGGTGAAATATCTAGATGTTACCAGTTAGTTCTATGCTATCAGTTTCTTCTTTCGCACTTCTCCCTTGTGGAAATCTTGTTTCCCAGTCATCTTTGTTCTTCAAAAATTTAAATGCAATATCAATCGTTACGTCTTAATGTATGTTATTTTATTGTATTGTTCTGATATTCTTTTACCTACAGTAACCGCACTGCGTTATTAATGGCTTCGTTATCTTGCTTGAGGTTTAATCATTCAACAAAAAGAAACTGTTGCATAAAAATATTTAAAACAGCAAATGATACGGTAAGCAAAATCATCGGCCATCTTAGAAAAAAACAGTCCATTTTTTATTCTTTTTTTTTATAGTTATACCAGTTATAGCTATTTTTTTTGTTCGATTTTTGGTTTGATTTTTATAGTCTAACTAATATTTTGGTCATAATAGTTTTCTAATTTGTTTATTATTTATTTAATTTTTGATTTTGTAAAAAAATAAAAAACATAAAAAAATTATATACTACGTTACTTAAAAATCGAAAACTAAAAAGAAAATATACATTGTAACAAATAAATAACAACAAGTAAAATAAATTGATCTAAATACATCCAAATATATAAATAAACTAACAACCGATAACGATAAACTAGCCGTTAGAAAAAGACAAATAAAGATAACCATTCCAAATAAATACATGAAGTAATAAACAAATTAAACCGGTTCCCGCCAAAATAATAGTTAGAAAAAACTATAACAATCAACCCCAAAATTTAACAAATAGATTTAATTATCATCCCAAACAAAAACAAAACTTTTTACTACGTTAATAAAAACACTGATCAAAATAAAATTAAAAAAATAAATACTTAAGTTAAGGAATAAAATAAAAAATAAAAAAAAATACAAACAAGCAAAATAATTTAATCCAAATAAATAAATAAACAAATAAACGACTTCCGGTAAAATAACCGCCAAAATAGACTACCCACAATGCACCACTGACCCGTATATATAAATAGTCGAGAAAAATAACAGCACTAGTGGCTTGACGATTGCATCTAGCATGAAACAGACTGTCGCCTCTAAGTGTTGACTTCTATGTTCATTTTTATATTTACACATACTCTATCTCTGATATTGAGCACTTTATCCCATAAATATAGCACATCTTAAGACTATATTTCTTCATATATATATATATATATATATATATATATATATATATATATATATATGACACACTGGGTTGTATATTAATATTCCATTGTTTTATTATTATTTCATTTAGATTACTCGACTAGTTTCGGCCAACAGATATATATATATATATATATATATATATATATATATATATATATATATATATATATATACAGTGCTTTTCGATAAAAGTGACTCACTTGATTTTTTTTAATTAAAATTTCTTTCGCCTATTGTTTTTGGGGTCAAACAAACTTTTAATCTTACCAATTTAAAGACCCCTTCCCGACCCCCTAGTAAATAAGTTTACTCACCCTACGATATTCTATTGATAATTATAATTTTGGATATCAATGAGATTTAGGAAAAAAATCTGTGCAAAAAAAGTGACTCACTTATTTCCTGCAACTAGTAATCAATAGAAACATAACCGAACAGCTCTAAATAAAAAATAATAGAGGTATAATTTATTCCTAATAGGTAATATAGTTTGAAATATTTAATAATATATGGGTCCTCCTTTATTTTGAATAACCGTTTCAACCCTTTTTGGCATTGACTTGATCAGGTTCTGGCAAATCTCATCTCCAAGCATTGAATTCCATTCGGATATGAAATTCACAATCAAATCCTCTTTGTTGCTCAACTGCTTTCTCGAAAGCCTGTACTTTATAATGCTCCATAAGTTTTCTATGGGGTTGAGGTCAGGAGATTGGGGCGGCCATGTCATTACACTCACTTGCTTCTCATCAAAGTATTCCTTCATCAATTTTGATTTGTGACAGGGAGGATTATCCTGCATAAAAATGAGCTTGGTGCGGTCGATATGCACCTTTTCAGCAGAAGGGAGCAGACAAGACTCTAAAATTCTCTTGTACTGCTCGCTCCTGAGGGTCTTTTCAATAGGTTTTAAGAAACCAGTTCCATGAAAAGAAAAGCATCCCCAGAACATTATCCTGAACGGATGCTTGACAGTACTTACTGCTAAATTCACACAGCTTTCAAAGCTTCTTCTTCGGATTTTAGATCGCTTATCCTTTGAATTTAGCTCAGAGAACATTTGATAAAAAAAATCAGGTGAGTCACTTTTATCCAACAGCACTGAAAATATGAAGAAATATAATTTTAAGGTGTGCTATATTTTTGGGAGAAAGTGCTCAATATCAGAGACAGAGTGTATGTAAATACAAGGTAACCAAAAAAGTTCTGTCCGTTTTTAAAGGAAAAAAAGAAAACGCTTCACAGTATGTGTAACTTATATTTAGTCTTCGAAGTAATCGCCATCGGCATCCAGCACCATCTGCCAACGTGTCTCCAGCTGTTCAATGCCCTTGCGGTAGAATTCGGAAGTCTGCTTCATTGGTCAAAGATTTCCCACGAAGATGATTATCCAGGGTGTGGAAGAGGTGGTAATCGGATGGCGCAAGGTCAGGTGAATAAGGTGGATGGCACAAAGTCTCCTACCCAAGTTGCTGTATGGTATCCCTGACCACTGGCGCGACATGCGGCCTGGAGTTGTCATGGAGGAAAAGCACACCTTTGCGATTCACCAGTGCTGGATCCTTCTGGCGCAATACCTGTTGCATACGTTCCAATTGCTGCGAGTATAGGTCTCCAGTGACCGTTTGGCCCGTTGGTAGCAGTTCATAATGAACCACTTGACGACCTGTCCACCAGACACAAAGCATAATCTTGCGTGGGTGGATAGGCGATCTTGCGG
>OZ038502.1:93530303-93557803 GCA_964036315.1 Acanthosepion esculentum | reverse complement strand
GTTGATTTACGTCTCCTTGAAGCGGTTTTAAGTTCCATCAACTGTATCTGTGTCAATAGAAGCAGTGTTACATCCGCTGCTTCATTCTTTTACGAGGTTCCTGACTAGTATTTTGTTTTCATTTTATACTCACTTGGAACTATTTATTTTTATTCATAAAGTATTTTACCAATTTTTATTCTCGTCACTAATTACGACAACGTTTTCCTTCCGACGAAGTGTCAGTTGAAAGGAATACTCAAGCTAAAAATGTCTTCGTGTATTTTTAAAACTGCATGTGTGTGTTTGTGTGTCATTATTAATTAATTATTTTCATCACTTCTTATTTTATTTTGTATCTTATTTATTTTAGCAAAATCTATGACAAAGTGGAAAAATATTTCCGTGTGAACCGTTTCGTCATTTAAGACTACATTGGACGAAAGTGTTGTTTACGTTGATGTCATTACACCACATGCTCACGAAGAAGAGAGCACAAAGAAATTTCAGACTCAATTTTTTTTTTAAATTTGTTTTGGTCTATAGGTTTAGGTTTATTTTTATTACGGTATATCAACCTCAATGTGTTATTTAATGCCGACAGCATTTTTAGGATAGATTCGTATGAATAGAATACGTATTCTTTGATTTAGATTGGTTTGGTTTATTTTGTTTTACGGCATATCAACCATAATGTGTTATTTAAAGCTGACAACATTTTTAGGATAGATTCGTATTAATAGAATATATATTCTTTGGTTTAGATTGGTTTGGTTTATTTTGTTTTACGTAATATCAACCTCAATGGGTTATTTAATGCGGACAACATTTTAGGATAGATTCCTATGAATAGAATATGTATTCTTTGGTTTAGATTGGTTTGGTGTATTTTGTTTTACGGAATATCAACCTCAATGGGTTATTTAATGCCGACAACATTTTAGGCTATATTCGTATGAATAGAATAATATTCTTTTGTTTAGATTGGTTTCGTTTATTTTGTTTTACGGCATATCAACCCCAATGGGTTATTTATTGCCGACAACATTTTTAGGATAGATTCGTATGAATAGAATATGTATTCTTTGGTTTAGATTGGTTTGGTTTATTTTGTTTTACGGCATATCAACCTCAATGGGTTATTTAATGCCGACAACATTTTTTATTGCTGGTAATATTTTCTTTTGTCAAAAATCTGTTTCTCTTAATATTTCTCCTTCAAAATTGTATTGCTGGTAATAATTTTTTTCAAAAAATTATTGCTGGTAATATTTAATTATTTGCCCATACCTGTGACCCTAACAGGTGCTACCACCCCGGGTTAAGTTCGACCTGGGAACACTAGCAATTAAGAGGTGTTTTTCCGCTGTTCAAAACCTCCTGATCAGAGGCCCTGATACTGGATGTAGTTTATCGTCTTACCCAGGACATGTTTTGGTCTATAGTCTAACCGATTTAATTCATTTTCTTTATGTTTTTATCACTTTTGTTGTCAAATATCCCATATTGGTATAACAGATCTACCAAGAAATGTAAATGTTATAAAAACCTTGGCGTCAATTCTCTGTGGATAATCTAGTGATTCAAGCACTTTCTATCCCATTTCCATTTTAGTAAGATAATCCTGTTTTAATTTAATTAGAATGTTTTAAATCAGCCTCATTACAGAGAGCAACTAAAGCCGTAAGTGTGTAAATATCCCTTTCGTATACATACAATTTTCATTTAAGTTCTTTGAGGTTTCCACAATGTATTCCGTGTGGTAATTATTACTGGCGATACGTTGAATTCTTCTCTTAAGTTTTAGCTCATTATCATTTAATGCACATTCAAACCACCTGAAGAAGGCCGGAGCGTACAACCGCCGAAACATTGTAATAAATATGGCGACAAAGATATTATGGGCACTAGAAAGTTCAACTCTCTCTTTTTGATGTTAAGTATAAGTGTCCATTTGTTTCCATGCCGTCTAACACTTCGACGTTGCTCACACGTCCGGTCTATGGTATTCTCAGTATCCTTCTGTTGAACCACATTTCGGATGCTTCACGTCTGTTCATCATCTGTGACACATGACACAGTGGATAAAGGCGTTAGTTAGATCCAGTGACAGGACCCAAAGAGTGTGAGTTCAATACCCGGTTAAGGCAGTGGAGTACTTTCAGAGGGGAATTAACAGGAGATAACTGACAACTGGCATCCATTAAAACGTGGCACGTGGAACTAGAACAGTCTACCCCAGTGAGCGAAATAAAGGGTTCAGTTCGACATTTCAACCACCTGAAGAAGGCCGGAGTGTACAATGGCCGAAACATTGTAATGAATATGGCAACAAAGATGACAATAGTCCGAATAATATAAATAATGTACATAATACCTCATCTCAGAAACATACACATTATTATTTTGTTTCGTATTAATTAAGTCTTTTATTGTTTTAGAAGTAGTTGAAAAAATACATGTTAGGCTTAGATAAGTTCTTTTTCATGGTAGTTATGAGAGAGTTGGTTGGTAGAACAATATATTTTGATTCGTTGTGTTTGTCACAATGATCCACTCTTCTATTTTCAAATATTTTACATGCCTTTTGTTTTGAGTTGAATATGAAATTATTAAAGTATTGGAAGAGATTAAAAGTATTTTCAATGTATTCCTCCTCATCATATAAATATTGATGGCTACAAATTCTGAGTGTTCTTAAATAGAATCCGATGATAATTCCGTATTTTATTTTATTCTCATGGTTCGGATAGAAATTTATGAGATCATTTTTATTACTTGATTTGTGAAGGGCATTTATTTTGGGGCCATTGTTATTACAGTGTAAAATGATATCTTGGGAACGTAATGTATTGCTTGATTCTGTCTCGTAAGTGAATTCTATCGTATGTTCGACTTTTATCTACTATGTCAGGTGAAGGAATTTTGCAGGAAGATATTAATAGATCGTCATCAATATATAGGAAATATGTTGAGCTTTTAGGTAATAAATTTTGGAAAGAAACAGATTCAAGAAATTCTAGGAAGATACACGCTAAACCCAACTTAGAGGCGAACCCATTGTTAATCGAATTTTTGTTTATAAAAGTTATTGTTAAATGTGAAATAGCCGACCAAGCATAGAAATTAATACAATATGGGAACCAGTAATAAGGAGTCCCGGAGAAAAGCGATAATAACAACGAAAATTGCAATATGAGATCTGGTAAAAAAAATGCAATAAGACCAAAAATTGCAATATGAGCACTGGTAAAAAAAGGTTGCTGTAGACATTAGGTTTATAATACCATAAATTCACAGACAGGTGTCCTCACGGACACATGGCACAGTGATAAATTAGATCCAGTGAGTGTGAGTTCAATACAAACAGTGTGAGTAAAATACCTGGTTAAGGCGGTGAAGAAATTGGAGAGGGGAATTAACAGAAGATAACTGATAACTGACATTCATTAGACATTGGACTAGCAAACGAAATAAAGAAGGCCGGAGCGTACAACGGCTGAAACATTGTGAAAAATATGGCAACAAAGATGAGGACAATAGTCCGAATAATGTGTACATAATACCTCCTCTAGATACAGACAGATACAGTGGCTTATTATACAGTGGCTTCATCCACTGCGCCATGTGTCCTCGAGAGGGGGGAATTAACAGGCGATAACTGATAACTGACATCCATTAGACATGACACGTGGAACTAGAACAGTCTACATCAGCAAACGAAATAAAGGGTTCAGTTCGACATTCCAACCACCTGAAGAAGGCTGGAGCGTACAACGTCCGAAACGTTGTGATAAATATGGCAACAAAGATGAGGACAATAGTGAACATTATTTATTTTACTGGTTTCTTTTCAATTGTTAAGTGTCTTGCAGGTCAATTTGTTTGAGATTGGTTTTCTCAGGCAAGGAAATATTTTCTAAAAGAAAAGGAACGCTAAAAGGCTTTTCCTTTTTTTATTTATATTGTCTGTACAGATATATCGTATTCATTTCAGAATTATTACATATACATAATACTCGTGCTCCACATTTTTGGCCTTGTGCCACATCTGAGCTATGCTTAAAAAATCATTAGGCACTTCCATGTGATGTAATGGTTAGCAAGCTTGTTTCCGCTGAATTAATTTCATGAGAAAATGGTGAGTTCAAATACTCACTGGGTTGTGCTTATTTTCGGCCTTGTGCCAATCCAAGTTACGCTTAGTAAATTCTCATTCAGTAAGAAAGAGAGAAAAAGATGCATATGCATTGAGAGACAGAGAGACAGAGAAAGAGAAAGATATATATATATATATATATATATATATATATATATATATATATATATATATATATATATATATATATACACAGATGCACATGGCCGAGTTTACCGACCATGAAACTAGGTTTCGAATCTGACCATAATCGGTTTATTTTAGGCATAAGAACGCAATACCAGTAATGAAACCCATAACAATGGTTGACCCAGGATCCGTGAGAGAAATTAGATAAACAGAACTGTTTTGTTAGCATAAAGCCATATGTCATCGTGACCAGAAGCCTAAGCGTCCTCTCTTTGTTCAAACAGATGATCACAAAAAAGTACGCGTTCTCTCTCGGTAACAGTAACTCAGATGTGCCTGAAAAGATAACTGCCACAAGGATCGGTTAGCCGCCCTAGCTACGAAACGAGTAACCCGCCATTATATATATATATATATATATATATATATATATATATATATATATATATATATATATATATATATATGTGATGAAAATGTGGAAAAGACAAAGCAAAATCCGAATAAGTGAGTTTACTGTTTTTTTTATTTTGTTTTTGTTTTTGTTATTCTGTCGACGTCAGACGTTTCGGTCAAATAGACCTTCTTCATGACTATTTGACCGAAAAACAGTAAACTCACTTATTCGGATTTTGCTTTGTCTTTTCCACATTTTCATCATACCGTCGGATCTACATCCACACATTTGCTTACATATATATATATATATATATATATATATATATATATATATATATATATATATATATATATATATGTGTGTGTGTGTGTGTGTGTGTGTGTGTGTGTGTGTGTGTGTGTGCCTGTCCATTTTATATATACAGGTTGTATCAGAAGTACTTTTACAAACTTTGGGGCGGGTACCTGATACCAAAACAAGGTAAAGTGTCCATATAAACACATGTCCAAAAGAACATCGTTGTACCTTAATGTAATGGAATAACCCGCCACCCCAATGAGTGGCGGCACTATAGGTGTTAACCACCTCTAAGAATCCGTTAGGACAGCGGACAGCAGTGTCGAGCTGGGATCTGCGAGAACTAGCAGCCTTCCGATAGCAGCACGTACACAACTATACTCACTTTCGACGACCGTGCGCATAACTATTACTTCCTTGCTTGTTGTACTGGTTTCTACAATAAACCTGTTACTATTTATCCATCGTGTTTCTTCAGTCCGTATTCCTTTTAGCACGGAATATAACATACCTCAACACAGAAACTGATAAAAAATGTTCTAAATGCTCCTAGCATCCTTCTCTATACGCATGCAACCGTCGAATCATTGACCGGTCCTCCCCTACTTCTCCATCTTTCATTGTAGATGTCAGCCAGTGCATCGCGAACAATGTGACTAAAATGTGCTGGAGGCACATCATGCATGAACCACATGTGTCTTCGTGCTAGCAGGGGTACGTCCTCTAGCAGGTCTTGAAGTGTGTTCGTCAAGACGAGCTTGGGATCGTAACAGATTCTATACTATATACATCTAATATCAAGGACTATATTTCCAGCACTTTCCTCGGTATCGTAACAAACAGCAACACCATTGTGATCAGGAGTATCTCAATATTTTCTTGAATCAAGAATTCGTCTAATATCAAAACTTCTTTCCTTTTCATCTTCATAGCAAATTTCCGGTGATTGACATTGGAGATTGTGTGATAAAACGTCCACTCAAGTCTCAAGCATCTTTTTCCGCATCCTACTCCAATTGTTGGATAACTTTTCTTACATAAATTTAATATTTGCTAAAACATTCAGTCAATCAGTCAAGTGCCATACGTGATTAAAGCTTCAGCAATCATGTCTCTTTCGATACTCACTATGAAGGATATTTTTCAGCAGTAGATTGTTTTTTGATTCTGCGGTAGACTGCTTGCCAACCAAAGCTATAGAATCCAATCTGTCCTGCTATTCACCCCATAACAAGGAGAAGAGATGGATCTATACCATTCCGAAGGGTAATTGCACGTAAATGAATGTAACGAACTCGACTGGAATTTTGAACTTGGATCTCCGATTTCTCATTCCAAGCCCGTTAACCACTGCACCACCCACGTACAAAATTTAAAACATTATGTAGGCGTATATTGTGAAGAAAAATAGACGGATATTTGCAGTTATACGGGACATTTGAACATATTTTATATGGATAGGAGTGGAAGATAACGATTGACTCTAGACTTGAAAAGGTTAAGATTTTAGTGACCGGGAAGACATCCTTTTAGGACTCTGTTCCCAAGAGCAGTTGTTTACGAGAAGAAGCTGTTTAAGTGGAACTTACTTCTCGTCGATCGAATACGGAGGTAATGGGGGTGGTTTGCTAGTATTTAAATGGCATGCCAGGTCTTGGACGTGAAGGTTAGACCGGGTGGAACCAAGGCATGTAGTTCGTCCGAGCAGTTTCCATGGAAGTAACGACAGAGCAATGAGAGATTCGCCATATCTCACCTTTGAGAGAGAGAGAGGCTTGAGAGTAGAAAATAATTCTTCTCCAATAAGGACTCGGACACGCTTTTCAACTCATCGTGAGTGGGTGGGTGTAGTTTGGGGTTTGAACGGCGGTTTTGGAATGTAACCAGTTTGGTTTTCGAGGCATTAAATCAGCCAGTTCTTTCCCCACTGGGAATGTTAGTGTTAAATCGAAGAAAGGTCAGCTCTGATCGACAAGAGTTTTAGAAATGCGCCGGTATATCGTCGTATCATCGGCATAGACGTTTACAAATGATCGGAGTATAGTCTAAGGCAGATCATGTATGTAAATCAGGAAGGCGGTTGGTCCGAGAAGCGATGACTGCCATGATCGTTTATATGGATTGGAAGGGAAGATAAAAAAAAGTTCAGATTGGAGAGACAGGGGAAACATCCTTTTGCGAGTATGTTTTTATCGGGCAGTGAGAACTTGTTTGAATGGAACTTACTTCTCGCCGATATAAGTGGCATGGCGCGTCCTAGCCGTGAAGGTTAGACCGGGTGGAACCAAGGAATGTAGTTCGTCCGAGCACTTTCTATGGAAGTAGCGACAGAGCAGTGAGAGACTCGCCATATCTCACCTGTGAGAGAGAGGTTGGAGGGTAAAAAATATTTCTCCCCCACCAAGGACTCGTAGACGCTTTTCAACTCTATCAAGACTGAAAAGTGAGGGCCGTGCACCCTCACCCTAATATGACAACAGCACTCCATTTTCGGCCTGATCTGGCTCTTATAAAGGTAGAGGATAGCACGAGGAGTCAGGTACTCACTGGAGCGGTACAGGGAGCTGATCATTTTACCTAAATTGAGGTCGGGTGTGAGTTTAAGGCCTAATATTCTTTCAAGGCATGGGGTCATTTGTTCATCGTGACTGGCGGTGGTTAGCAGTCTGATCAACTGTGATGGAATGATTCAAGTTACTTAAAATTTGGTTTCCATTTCTCACACAATACAAGACACAAGAGCCACTCAAGGCAGAGGGCTACAGAATGAGGTTGTTTTATGAACTTAAGAGGAGGAGGTACGAAGTGTAGTTTGTGGGGATATGAAAGAAAGATAACGGTTGAAATCTTCAAGATCTTAAGACTGTCGTGATCGGGGAAACTTCCTCTCGAGGTCTGTTCCACAAAATCGTGGTTCTCAAGAAGAATCTGGAACTTCCTCCTTACTAATGGTATACGAAGAGAATGACGATGATTAGTCACAGTGTAGGCGACAGAAACGAGAAGGATATTCCGCATTTTGTAAACTTATGGCTTCAATTTAACATTATATGTACACGGTAAATAATACACACCCATTGTTACTAGTTTTGACAAAAAACGAAAAATCTCTCTAAATGAAAGTCAGACTCAGTCGAAGGAGGTTAAACTATACACAAAAAAGATAATTTCGCTTTTTTAAAAAAAAAAAGAAAAAAAAAGCCTGTTTTCTGGTTTGTGCAAATCTCCATGACATATCTTGTTTCTATGGCAAATAGCAAAACTGGCAATTCTAATGCTGCTTTTTGTAACAGAGCCGAAGATTATTATATGGGATATCTTAAAAGTTGACGGTGCGAAAATGGATTAAACGCAACTTCCCCTCAACCAAAACGTTGCTTTAAACCATGCTGTCAAAATTAAATATTTATTTTACTGTATTGTGAAAAAAATTGTCCAATTGTGTATTCTTTATTTTTTCATTTGATCCTCACGAAATTGAAACATTAAGAAATAAAATCCGGCATATTTTTCTAAGCCATTTCTATAGTGCGAAATTTTATCTTTCAGAAACATTTCATATACAATTGAAAATATATTCAGTTACTTGAAACGAAAACTTAACATTAAAGAAAAAAATTACGACCTCAAAATATTAGGTGAACTCGTTGTGCAAACGCCAGCCTTATGCAATAGATTATGTTCATATACCTTATTAAATTTCATGACTTTTCAAAAGAATTTACCTTAAAAATTTAAAAACATTAGTTGTGTTGATTTCATTGTTATTATTTTTGTAATAATTTCACCGCAGGGAAGGCGATAAAGCAACTAAGATGCAAGGGGGGAAGAAACAGAGAAAACGTTACTGAGGAAATAAGATTAAAAAAACAAAAGAAAAAGTTTTAAGTAGACACATGTTGAAGTTTCGTGATCTATTTATTCGAGTCCATCGGCAAGTATCATGTGAGAGTTATCGCCCTTTAAAGCAATTATTTAATATTGTTAAGTTGATCAATTACTAAAAAGCTCATTCTATTGCCCCAGAAAGTATCTGGTTCCTCCTGCCATGATCTATATTTACAAGAGTCCTATTAAAACAAAATAATGGAGCATTGCTGTCATATCTGGCAGGGAGCTGCCTTATCCTTACTTTTCGGACTTGCGACGGTACAACTGAGGAAATCCTGAAAGCCATACCACAGGTTCAGTCAAGCCTAACAAGTGACATTGGGGTAGATGAAGTTTTTACAAAAGCCGTCGATGGTTCAGCTAGCACGTAATCACAAGTAACTAACCAATGGGCGAATAGACGCAGTTCAGTCTTTGTTGGTAAAATCTATCTAGAGATGAGTCAGTCACTTAGGTGCCATATGAGTGATACACGCTTGCGCAGTCATGTCTATTTCGATCTATATCTGACTGGGCAGAAGATTTCCCTGCAGTAGGTTGCCATTTCCTTCCAGTAGACTGGTTGCCAACCAAAGGTATAGAACTATTTAACCCATCGCTGGAGGGAGAAGAGAGGAATTCATAGCTTTCCATAAGATATTTGTGCGTAGGTGAATGTAGCGGACTCGACTGGAACTCGAACTCAGCTCTCCTACTTCTCATTCAGAGTTGATATCTATATCTAGACATATATAAACTCACAGAAAACCCGGGTAATTACGCTACTGGATTTTGCAATTTAAACTCTCGTAAAAATGCAAAATTATTATTTCATTTGATTTCTGTGATATACGCATTTCCTTTTGTGTCTTAGTTTTGATTGTTCTCACTGTGTGTATTATAAAGTCCCATAAAATTGTTCCTATCATACCAGTTTCTTGCAGTTTCCTTCTTGTAAAAGTTGCATAGGAAGATGCTTTGATTACAGGTGCTGTTAGAAAGACGTATGTTCATTTACAAACATTTGAAATAATTATTATGGAAAAATGTAAGCTGTAAACGGGTCGGCAGTGTGCCTTGAATAAACTGGTTGTAATCTAGAAATCTGATCTACCAGACAATCTCAAACGGAGATACTTTCGCTCCACTGTAGAGTCGGTTTTAACGTAGCAATCACAGCTTGGACATTAAATAAAACCCTGGTGTCTAATCTTGAGGAAACCTACACTCGGATGCTGAGAGCTGTACGTAATATCTCCTGGAGACAAAATCCAATTAAATCACAGCTCTATGGACCCATACCTGATATTTCTACAATCTTACACGAACGCAGAATGCAATTTCCAGGGCACTGCTCTCGAGTAAAAAACAAGAACTTGCGAGCGATCTATTCTTCTGGACACCTAGCCATGGAGCAAGACGCGTTGATCTCTCAGCAACAACCTATTTTGGTCATCTATATGACACAGAATGTCACCCTAATGACCTTCTGACCTTGATGCAGGTGGTTGGCGTGATTAGTCACATGAATATTGGATTACGCTCGACATAAAAAATCCGTTGTAAATTATTTATCTATAGGAATATATTTATGAGAGATATTTTAATAGGGAAGATGGTTTGATTACAGGCGCTGTTAACAAGACATATGTTCCTTTACAAACATTTGAAATAATTATTATGGAGAATTATAAATAGCTTTGATATTTGTGTTTTATATCCATTATTCGTGTAAGTGTTTGGTTATAGCAGCGAGAATATCAAAAATAAAAATAAATTTAAAATCAAAAATATTTCGATTTCTTTAAAGTAAAATAAAAGAAAACGTTAATAAAAAGAAAACAGCTAGCTACCTTATTTCAAGTTGGACATTGACTGCTGTCGGCCATTGCCGGCTTGAACGCTTTCAACCAATTATTGATCAGTCATGATTATGTGCATAGTTCAACCAACAGGATGTTTGCTGTAAACGGGTCGTCAGTATTTTTAGTACATTTATTATTTCGACATTTCTTATGCAAATACATTGTGCGTGGCTAGTGAGATCTTTCGAGTCCATCGCTGTGTGTGCCTGGGTTTGTGTAGTGTCTGATAGAGAGATGGGAAAGAAAAAATGGCAAAAGAAAAAAACAACTAGCAACGAAAGGTGAAAGAGAGAAAGAAAAACCGGAAAAAGGAGATGAAAAGGGGAAGGAAAGAGAGAAGGAAATTCTCTAGTTCTGCGTGTGTGTGTCTGTGTGTGTGTGTGTGTCTGTGTGTGTGTGTCTCTGTGTGTGTGTCTGTGTGTGTGTGTCTGTGTGTGTGTGTCTCTGTGTGTGTGTGTTGAAAATGAAAAGAAGAAAAAGACCAAATTAGTAAAGGAAGAGGACAAGGAGAAAGAAATAAAGAAACAATGAAAGCAAGGAGTTGTGTGTGGGTGTTTATGTGTGAGTAGGTGCAAAAGCGATACAAATGAAAAGCTGATGCATGAAATACGGGAAAGCAAAGAAGAAAAGGAGAAAAATAAATAAAGAAAGAAAGAAAGAGACAAAAAAGCTTGTAGTTTTGTGTGTGGGTGCTAGAGATGACATCGAAAAGAAGAAAAAAAGTAAGACTAGAAAAGAATGACGGTGAAAGAAAATGTTAAAGAAAGCATGTGTTTGTGTGTGTATGTGTGTCTGTATATGATCGTGTGTTTGTGAATGATTGATGAAGACGAAGATGAGAAAATGAAAGACTAAAAAAGAAAGAGGGAAAAGAGAAAGAAAGATCGAAAGAAAACATGGACTTGAAACTATATTTGCGCAAGTCAGAGGAAAAAGAAAAGGAGGAAATGTTAAGATTATGAGCGGAAGAAGAAAATAAAAGAGACAGACAGCACATATGGAAGTGGATATATATTATACGATTATTTATGTAAAAAACGAAATACAACATTCCTAACAAAAACAAAAGAAAAAACTAGAACTCCCCAAAATTAAAATCGGCGGCCTTGTCTAGAAACAACTCTCCACAAAAACGTAAACTGTCAAAAGAAAAGAAGAAATAGGAGGAAAAAAAGGGGGGGAAAGCTAAAGAATGAGTATAAAGTGAAAAACAAAACAAATAAAATCTGAAAGGACAAATGCTCACCACACCATACACGTATGCACATCAGCGCAGATGGGCGCACGCACGTGAACGCACAGAGACGCATGGCTGTTCGCGCACAAACTCACACACGAACACAAAATATAAGGAAAAACTTACAACAATGTTAAATGTATAGAAAGGAAAAAATAGAAAAAATGTAAGCGGTAAATAGCTGATACCCGTTGAAGAGTGGACGTATGGGTCCGCCTACGAATTTCTTGAATCGGGATACTGAAGGTAACATCGATCAGCTCAGTGACAATCTTTTACTCATATTAATCCTATATATATATATATATATATATATATATATGTATATATATATATATATATATATATATTTAAGTGATTCATCGAGTCTGAAACCTCAACATAATGCAGAAAGCACTGGACGGCCGTTTCGTCCTATATCTGGGAATCATCAGGAGTGCGCATCTACTACCGAGAATTGAAACCCTGACAGTTAGGTTGTCAAGCAAACACCATACCAACATATATATATATATATATATATATATATATATATATATATATATATATATATATATGTGTGTGTGTGTGTGTGTGTGTGTGTGTGTGTGTGTGTGTGTGTATCATGAAATTGACAAAGTCCGACAAGTATTTTCAGACATTTTTATGTTTAACATTCTTTTTATAGATACAAATATTTAAGTAAATGCTCTGTTCTATAATAAACAGTATTAAATAACATTTACCGGCCTGAATGTCCGAGAAATTTTCATAGAAAATATTCGTCCTCCAACAGGATTCGAACCTGTATCCTATACGGAACCGTCACATAGCCTGACGTGCCTTTAACCGTTTTGGCCACAGAGGAGCGTTCGGTTTACATTTGATACGCCATGATCAGTTATGAATGTACGCGAGAGATTCATGGAAGATTGAAGCTTATAAGCAGTAAATTCGACCTTGCCAACCGAACGATCCTCTGTGGCCGAATCGGTTAAAGGCACGTCAGGCTATGTGACGGTTCCGTATAGGATACAGGTTTGATTTCTGTCAAAGGTCGAATATTTTCTATGAAAATTTCTCGGACATTCAGGCCAGTAAATGTTATTTAATACTGTTTATTATAAACAGAGCATTTACTTAAATATTTGTATGTATAAAAAGAATGTTAAAACACAAAAATGTCTTTAAATATGTGTGTGTGTGTGTGTGTGTGTGTGTGTGTGTGTGTGTGTGTGTGTGTGTGTGTGTGTGTGTGTGTAAATTACAAAAATGAAACCCAAATTACCCATTTCAGATGGCGATTTCGTCACCGGGATATTCTCCCTGGGACTTGTCAAAGCAAATACATTTGTTAAAGAAATGAATTCTAAGGTTTTTTTGGTTTTTTTTTTTAGAAATATGAAAAATAAAAATTAAGGGAGGAAGTAAGGAAGGAAAGAAAGAAAAAATGAGTAAAAAGAAGAAAGAAGAGAAACAAACAACATATAAGGGAAATGGTATTCATAGAGAGATAAGGAGACAAAGAAACTAAGGAGGTTAGGGTGGGTGTGATCGGAACAAGTCTAGGCAGAAAAAAAAGACAGTTGAAGATGAATAAAGACCTAAATTTAACATCTTAACAAATAACATATTACAAATTTGAAAAAAATTCCCATAAAAAATTTACATAAAAACTCCAACATAAAAGTTAAGAAAAAGAGTTTAAAAAATTATAGATCATGGAAAATATGAATTTAAATTAATACTATTATATAATTATTGTATAAAAAAATTATTATTAAAAAAAAATTAATACTAATATCTCATTAAATTATTATATATAATATGAATTTATTATTAGGAAAATTTATTATTAAGATAAATCTATACATCTACCAAATTATAAATATTAATTTAATTACTTATTATATATTTAGTCTAATGTAATTATATAATCATAACACTTTAATATTAAGTAAATTTATAAATTAATATTAATCCATTCAATATTATATAATAAAAAATAGGTAAGTAAATTATTAATTATTAATTTATATTAATTTTAAATTTTATTAATTATAATAAATCTTAATATATTATATAATTATATTATATTCATAATATTTAAATAATGAATTCATAATTTTATTATTTTCGTCATATTTTTATGAATCATTTTAATATTCTATTAAGGATTTAAATTCAATATTATAAAAAAGAAATTTAATATTATAATAAACAAAATTTTTGGCATTTTTTTTAACAACAAACATTTGAATATAATGATTAATACATAGATGAAAGAAGCGCTTAAAACAATTTGATAAATAAACAAAATAAAATTTAGCAATATAAGGGAAAAAATAAATGCATAAAACAATTCAAAATCGAGATTAAAACAGATTAAACTTCAAGATTAAATAGATAAATTTTAGAATAATCAAGGATCAGATAGATTAAAGGAATAATAAAAGTTCCAAGAATAATGATCGATTAAATTAAATAGATTAAACAGATAAATTTTATATATACTAAATCATAACTTATGAATTAAAATTAGATAAAAGCGTGTAAGAAATTTTATAAAATAATAATAACAAGATATTAAATATAGGATATCATTTACAGGATATAGGACATTAAAAATATTTTAAATTACTTATAGGACATGAAATAAACAAACATTTTCATTGAATGAGAAAACAGAAAAATTATTCATTAAAAACCTTAAAAAACAATTTTAAATAACAAAAGGTGTATGAGATGTAGAAAATCTATTAAAACCAATTTAAACTAAAACCAAAAGGGAGGGGTGGAAAATATAGAAAATAATTATAACAATCCTATAAATATAAAAATAATATACAAAAACCTATATATATAAAATATTATATATATATATATATATATATATATATATATATATATATATATATATATATATATATAACCTCTATGTGTATAGCTGGCCACTAGTATTCGAAGATACATGCCTAGTAAGGTGGCTAGTGAAGCCCTATTGCAGACACTCGCCCAGGCGCATTTGTGTTTGCTCAACACCCACAGAGCCCACCTGTGGTTTATACTGCAACTATGCTGATCAGACCTTAGTTACAGTCTCTGGGAGATAGTATGTTAACTAGTTGAACAAAGCCAACACGCTCAAGCTCTCGGCCACGATGACTTGTGCCTTCATACTAGCACAGCTACCGACGGCCCATAAGAGTCCGTCTGCCCAATTTTCACTCACAAGGCTTGGGTTAACCCATGGTATGGTTTTCGGGCACTTTCCAAAGGTGCCGCACACTGGGATCAACTTCGATCCATTCTGTCAATTTGTCAGACTCCTTCCTGACAAATTGACCATGGTGCGATTCGAATCCGTGTCTCATGGTCAGAAAGTGAACGTTCTAACCACTCGGGCAACGCGATATATAATGTCTATCTGTTCATATATCAGGTGTGACAGCAAAATTGTTCAAATCGTGTCACAGCATTTATTGTCCATCCCAGAAAAGGTTAGGACCAAGGAAGAACAACACGAACACAAGAGTAGAAATAACGAAGATATATTACACGAAATAATAATACAAGATGTGGAAGGTGTTACTGTGACTGTCAGTCTGGTTTGGAGTGAACTACTCTCGGCTCGACTCGATTCGTCTCTCGAGAGAGGCGTAGTATACATAGTGTTAGGAAGAGTTCATTCTGTAGTTATAGGTAAGGGCCCATAACACTCCCCTCCCAAATTTTTACCTCGCAGGGGTCTTTAATATCTTTTCCTCTTCGGATTAATCATCAAAGGCTCTGTAAATTTTCTTTTTCGACTTGATTTCCGCGGTTCTGAAGTTGCTTGAGGCCTTTGCATATAGAATGTGTCAAATATTGTGTCCATTACTTCCTCCTCTTCCTGAGGTAGACCGTTAGAATCCTCTAACAGCCTCTTTCTGATCTGATTTAAGTGCCTTTTATGCGAGAACTTCGGACCCTGAATTATGTAAATCACGTTCCCTATTCGTTTCTCTATTGTACCTGGCTCCCAATAGGATGTGTTGTTTTTGAACATTTAAAAAAAGACTTTCTTCCCTGGGTTAAATTTCCTTTTTGGTACGAACGACGTTGGTGATTGCTCTGTCTGTTTTGGCAGTAATTTGTCGAATACCGATCTAATTACTTCCGCCGACGATAATGCCGATGGCGTAGTACTATTCGGTGTAATTCTATACACTTGCAAGTATTGTTGTAAAGCCTTTTCTGTTGGTACGTCATAAGCTTTCCTTAGTGCTCTTTTTAATGTATCTACAAACATCTCCGCTTGCCCGTTTGATCTTGGGTGATATGGCGGGGATTTGATGTGTTTCACCTGGAAAGTTTCATAAAATTTTTGAAAATCCGCAGATGTAAATTGTGTCCCATTATCAGTGACTAATCAATCAACCACTCCGAAACGAGCAAACAGCTCGTGAAGGCAATTTATTGTAGTCTCAGAAGAAGGTTTTCTACAACGAAATACTTCTGGCCATTTGCTGTAACTGTCTACTACAATCAAGTAGTAGAAACCCTCTAATGAACCTGCGAAATCTACATGGATTCTCGACCACGGTCGATCTGTCTTAGTCCATGGCTTATGAGTGATCGGAGGTGCCTTGGCTGCTAAGGAACAGCCCTTGCATTTGTCCACCATATGTATAATATCTTGATCCATGTTTGACCAGTACACGTAACTTCGCCTTAAGGATTTCATCCTGTTCTTTCCTGGGTGGCTTATGCGCAAATCCTTGAGGATCCGTCCTTGTAGCGTTTTCGGGGTCACTACACTTTCATTATATAGCAGAACATTATCAAATAACGAAAAACTGTCTGATATATGCTTATCTTTTCCTACAATTTTTGTTTTCGTTTCCTTTATAAATTCGTCATTCACTGCTTCGTTTTTCTGTTGAATTTCTAATTGTTTTCCTTCGAGCCTAGTCTGTCTTTCCTCATTTTTTTGTTGCTGATCGATTGCATTTTCATTAGTTCCAATATGGTTGCCTTAAAATCTTCCATGTTTACACCGAAATTTTTCTAAAGATTTTTCCTTTTTTCTCAGTGTAGACTTCAGGTCTTTGTCGCCTGTTGTTCTGGAACCTTAGTATGAAAAAATTTTCCTGCGTAGAATTTGATTCTGTTCTGGCTGACAGGTAAACTTCGTGTCTTCGTTACCACTGTTATGGTTGGGGTCCAAAAAGAATTTTTCTTTTTTTTTATCTTCACCTAGAACGTGTTCTTTTTTTTCTCAATACATCCATCGACTCTGTTATGGACGACCGATAGCAAAAAGTTTTTTTTTTTTCAGATTATCCGCGTAGAATTCATTTCTTCAATATCCTCGTCGCCACTGTTATGGTCCGAGTTAGGACCAAGGAAGAACAACACGAACACAAGAGTAGAAATAACAAAGATATATTACACGAAATAATAATACAATATGTGGAAGGAGTTAGTATGACTGTCAGTCTGGTTTGGAGTGAACTACTATCGACTCGACTCGATTCATCTCTCTCTCTTGAGAGGCGTAGTATACATAGTGTTAGGAAGAGTTCATTCTGTAGTTATAGGTAACGACCCATAACAACTGTCTAAAGAACCATTAAATTAATTGAGTTTCTTTTTTCCAGGTTTTCAGATAGACATTTAGCCACCATAACACCATTTGTCGAAAGAATAATTGAAAAAGCTTTTGAGTTATACAGCTAGAAAGCGAACAGGTTAAAATAATTTTGTTTAGCCTCACTCTGTCTTCCTAATTGAGAAGTAATGCTTCTAGCATTCATACTCTGGTTTCCATCTTCAAAGTCCATTCAAGAACCATCAAGAGAACGGTAAATAATTTTTAAAAAGAGGGAACATCAGAGAGAAACAGGAGGTCACAACAAGAAGAGGAATCATCATTTCAACTTAGAGCTAAATACATTATTATTGTTCAAAGCAGAGTCCAGTAGTGTTATAAAAACCTCGAAGAATTCCAGAAAGATATGTTTAATCATTTCTAAAATATAACGTGAAAATATAACGTGAATATGAAGGTGAATTTTAGCGTGTTTATTTTTAGATTCGGATAAACACACAGTGACTGATATATATATATATATATATATATATATATATATATATATATATATATATATATATATATGTGTGTGTGTGTGTGTGTGTGTGTGTGTGTGTATATATATATATATATATATATATATATATATATATATATATATATATATATATAAATGACAATTGAATTAAAAAAAACCTCGGAAAATTCCAGTAAGATATTTTTGATCATTTCTAATATACAATGCTTCAAACTTAATCTAAAAAATGGAAAATTTTGCTGTTACACCCCCGTTATATATATATATATATATATATATATATATATATATATATATATATATATATATATATGTGTGTGTGTGTGTGTGTGTGTGTGTGAGAGAGAGAGAGAGAGGGAGAGAGAGAGGAGAGAGAAGGGGAACAAAAAGAATAAAACAGGAAGATGTAAAAAAGACAGTAAATGTCGAAGAACGTAGGCGTGTTTGTGTGTGTGTTTGTGTGTGTGCCAGTGAGTGCCTGTGTGTGTTCGCCTCTGAGTGTCTGTGTCTGCGTGTAAAATTGATAATGAAGAAAAGACAAAGAAAAGTAAGAAAGTGAAGTGTGTATGTGTGCATGAGAGTAAAGAGCGACGAAGAAGAAACGACTAAACAGAAAGAAACGAAAAGGAAGAACAGGAGAAGGAAAAAGACAAAGAAAGTACATATCTGTGTAAAAGTGACAAAAAAATGAAAAATGAATAAAATGAGGAGGAATTAAAAGAGAAAATAAAAAATAAGGCGTTTGTGTGTGTGTGAGAGAGAGAGAGAGCGAGAGAGAGAGAGAGACTTCCCTCGTGTGTACGTTTAAAAGAGAAAGAATAATAGATACTTACAAATATAATGTAATGAGAAAAAGGTAACACACTTTGTAGGTATATATGTGAGTTTTGTGTGTGCATCTGTGTGTGTGTTTCCGCGAAAGCAAAGAAAAAAGAAAAGATAAACTAATAAAGGAAAAAGTGAAGAGGAAGAAAGAATCGACGTGTGTGTATGTGTATGTGAGTCTATATGAGTCCGTGTCAGTGCAAGACAAGTAAAATCCTTGAGTAGATGACTGAGTCGAGAAGTACACAAACAATTGGAATGGCAATATCAGCTGTTTCCTTATAAGGAAACATTTGGCATTCATTGACCGAATAGCCTGTGCTACATGAGTTATGCTTTTCTTCAGGTCATGGCCATCAGGATGGGATGAAAACATGGTATCTGTTCATCTCATCTGTTCTAATCTCTAATGGTAATTGTAATAGTAGCCGTTTCCTTATAAGGAAACATTTGTCATTCATTGACCGAGCAGCCAGCACTACTGTCGGTTGAAATTTATATAATTTTTGTCTAAAACAATTTAAAAATAGGTTTTTACGACCTGCAGCTGTTATCACACTTTTCAGTATTAATAGTAACCTTTTATTTGAAGTAGTGTGGAATGTCAACATCTTGATTATGTCATTATTTTCTCTTCTCAAGCCCAGTAGCTGTTATCACTCTTTCCAGTATTGATGGGGGTTTCCTTCCTAACCTTTTGTTTGAAGTAGTGTGGAATGGCAACATCTTGATTATGTCATTATTTTCTCTTCTCAAGCCCAGTAACTTTTATCACTCTTTCCAGTATTGATGGGGGTTTCCTTCCTAACCTTTTATTTGAAGTAGTGTGGAATGTCAACATCTTGATTATATCATTATTTTCTCTTCGTGTTACAGATGCTATCGATTTTAGTTGTTGCTACAATTGATAGTCCTCAAGTAATATGGCTTTTGTTATTTAGTACAATTCTTTGTGTGTGATCCTGTAACGCCAGTCCAGTGTTCAAGGAAGGGTGGACTTTGCCTAGGCTTCACTCTCTCAAAGTTATGTTAACCATTGATATTAGAAAACGTTTGTATACAGCTGAGCGTTTAGATATTTCTGAACGGGTTTGACGCCATGTATGGCATCTATATAAAGTCTCCATCTGTCGAGGTTATTTTAGATCATAACTCGAATTTTGATGTTGATGTTTTGGTTTTATAGCAGTTTTCAGTATTGTGTGAAACTACCTCTGGTTCATCACATCGTATATTCAATTTGCTTTTCTCCTACACTTGTTATAATTGATCGATACGCCGAGATAAGAAAACACAGAAAATACGGGAGAAGAGAAATTGACGGTTGCCTTTTTCTGAATAACGAAGGTTAAACAACGTGGCTTAGATTCTACGAAGTCGAGGATTCTTCATGGGGGTTGTATTTGTTGGGTGTTACGGGGAATTTAATGAAATGTAAATGCACTGCAAATGACACTAGCCAGAAATTCTATGCAAATGATTTTATGTTAAAAATAAATTGAAAATCAGGGACAAAAAAGGAATTATCAATGACCCGGAAACAATGTTTACATTTTGCTCTTAAGCCCCAGTCGAGATGGACATCATAAACGGAAATGGGGATGCATCGGCCACACATTCTGCAAGCCTGTTTGTAGTGTCACCAGGCAGGGCCTTGACTGGGATCCCCAAGGGAAGCGAAAAGTGGGTTGACCAAAACAGACTCGGTGCACAAGGGTTGACGTAGAGGTGAAGGCACGACATGGGCAAAGATGAAGAGGATCGCCCGGAACTGCGTCCGTTGGAAAGGTGTTGTTGCTGCCCTCTATGTTCCACAAGGAATCAGGAGCCATAGAAGAATAGAAGAAGAAATTTTGTCAGTGTCGTAAATAAGTTTTCTAAGCATTTTCGGGAACGGTACATTTCAAATGTAAATTTAAATACACGTTTTTTTTTTCTCTATCAGTGACATCATGTGTAAAACACGGGAAGCAACGCTCTATTGATGGGAGGATACGGAAGATCCTTCTGTACGAGGAACAGGCCACTGGCAAGAGGGAACGAGGGCGACTTCATCTTCGCTTCACGGACGTCTGCAAAAGTAACATGATGGCGATGGACATGGACAACTATCACTCACGCCGGAAACGCGACTTACACTGAGGGGTCTGCAGCGAGGAGAGAAAAATGGGGTGGGGCGTGTGCTCGAAGGAAAGAAAACAATACAACATAGAAGGAAAGTTTCTTCACATGCATTCGTTGCAAACAACACTGTCACTCCAGTATGAAGTGGCATAATAAAAAATAAAAATAACAATATAGATAACCTAAATTTATTGGTAATTATTTTAGTATAGAAATGCATTGAAAAATATGGAAGAATGGGATTATCAATGGTCAGTAATTAATGTACGTATTAATTATATTAATGAATTGAAAGATCAGGAATTAATCCATTGAAGTGGAGTGCGTTGAAATCTGATGATTCTTCTTGGAATCAGTTTCTTGCTAAACGGGCAAAATCTGTGGTTACATTAACTTGTTGAAAAAAAAGCAGCCTCCCCTCTGAAAGAGGGTGAGCGTAAATGGAAGTACAAATGGTGAGCTAACTAATCTATGTCAAAAATGTCAAACCAAACTCCTGTTTGCTCACTGGTCGTTACCATCAGAACACAATGAGCTATCCTGTCATGGGTATGCCGATAAACTACATCCGCGTCCTGGGTATGCCGATAAACTACATCCGCGTCCTGGGTATGACGATAAACTACATCCGCGTCCTGGGTATGACGATAAACTAAATTCGCGTCCTGGGTATGACGATAAACTACGTCCAACAGCAAGGCCTCTGATCAGGTTTTGAGGAGCGTGGAACCAATTGCTGGTGTTCCCACGTCCACCCTAATCCGGAGTGGTAGTACCTGTTAGGGTCCCAGGTATGGGCAAATAGCTAACCCCTAAACTGGGGTCAAAACATTATGAAAGTGTAAAAATAGCTTTCCATACCAGAAATGTTTTTTTTTTTTTAAATTATTGCCAGCAATACGTTTTTGAAGAAAAAAAAATATTACCAAAAATAGATTTATGAAAGAAAAAAATATTACCAGCAACAAAAATGTTGTCGGCATTAAATAACTCATTGAGGTTGATATGCCGTAAAACAAATCTAACCAAACCAAATCAAACAATGAGCTGTCAGCTCACCGGCGATAAGTATAGACTCATACCATCTCTCTTATTCACAAAGTCAAACTAAAGTGCGAAAGAGCTGGAAAGATGACTCGTCAATCCAGGAGACACACCACCGCATCTCCCCCCACACCGTACAATGGCGATTTTTTTCTGGACAAATAAAACTCATTAGTATCCACCAACTCACTTTTTAGAACAATGAGAAAGGTGCTACCGCACAGTAGGAAGATTATGTTACGCCAAGATTCCAAGTAAGTATGCTTTGCTTGCCTTTCCTTTAATTGACATTAGCAGTTTAAGCTTTAAATAATTAGGTACAAGGAGATCAGACATCCAATTACTATCAAACTTACGAGATTATCGAATCGTTACGAGATTATCGAATCGTTACGAGATTAACGAATCGACACGCGTGATTTTCTTGTCCATGATTGCGAAAAAAATGACACAAGGCCATAATATTAGTGCAGGAAGTGGGAATAAAATCTCACAGCACAAGCAAATGGACTACAAAAAAAAAAAATTACAAACCAATTCACAACTTATAAAAATGTGTTATTCAGGTATATTGCAATTTTTACTCCTTTTTTAAGCCGAAACGTTATGAGTGTGTATTATACAAGATAAACTATATAGATACATATCGACGTATAAATTCAATGCTCATAGACTTATTTATGAACCAAAAGACTGATTGTGACATAGTTTAATCGTGTATAATACGCACTGTCAGTCCAATGACTGACAGTGCGTATTATACACGATTAAACTCTATTCACATATATACGAACCACTTAAAAGCTTATAGACTCAATTATAAGTAAGGAGTCGGCTGTATCACTGAATCAATGCAAACAATCTTTAGCTGCATAGAATGCTCTTTGCCAGGGCTGCATACAGTTTTGAATTCAGAATTTTTCCTTCTCCTAGACTGGTTGACACTCAAGGCTATAGAAGCCAGTCTATCCTGCTACTACACATAACTGGGGTGGGAGAGAAGAGATGAATTCATACGTTTCCCAAGGATACTAGCTCATAAGTCAATAGTCCTGATCATCGAGTCAATGCGATCAATCCTTCCCTTCGCTGTGCATTATGTGCTTCGCGGGGGCTGCACACCGTTTTGAATTCAGAGTCGTCTTTCAACTAGACTTGTTACCACCCAAGGTTAGAACCTAGTCTGTCCTGCTATTTACCCATACCTTTCGCAACAGTGTTACCGCGTAAGGGAATGTAATGAACTCGACTGGAATTTGTGCTCGGCTCTCCGATTCCTCAATCCGAGCAACGATCCATTTCTCTATCGTGCCTCCAAGGAGACAATTAATTAAACAGAAAACAAAACTAGGAAACAGTTATTAAACAAAAAAAGTAATCGTGGCATTTAATAGCATTATATTTACCTATTCACGGAAATAAATTTTTTCGGGCACGTATTTCGCCATATTCGGGGCGATATTATTGAATATATATTATATCTCTGGTCTAAATTAACTTACGTGTTAACGTGTAACAAAGAGTTTACATCATTAGAAAAAAAAACTGACATTGTGAAAAATTTTTGTGGGATGCGTTTTGTCATTTATGACTTCATCGGACTAAATTGATGTTTACGTTGATGCAACTACAGATGCACACAAAAGAAAGCTGATAATTTTTAATTTTTGGTTTAATTTTTTTTTAATATATGTTTTGGATATATAGCCGAGCCGATTCTATTTTGGTTCTTTTTTTCTTCCGTCTCTTTAATCATTAAAAACCGGCCGTTGTGATAATAGAAGACCTGCTATGAAAGGTGAAATATAAGAACCTGGACGTAAACTTATTATCGATGATCTAGCGATTAAGGCACTTTCTATACATTTTCTTCTTAGTTAATTTCTCTTTTAATTAAGGTAGCATTTTTAAAATCTATATTACGTTCATATTCATTATGATGTGCAATTAATGCATTTAGCGTGTTGTTTTGTAAAAGCTCCCTTTTGTGTTAATATAATCGTTTATTTAAATTCATTGAAGTTTTTCCTATGTATTCCTTGGGGAAATTATTACAGGTGACAGGGTAAATTCCTCCTTCAAATTTAAGTATGATTATTATTTTGTTTTGTTTTAAATAAGACTTTTATTATCTTAGAAGAAACAAACTTTATATTAATCTTAGATAATTCTTTTCAATTGTAGTTGTGATAGAGTTGATTTGGTAGAACGATATATTTTGATTCGTTTAGTGTTTTTGTTTTTAGTCCCTTTTAAATCCTTCACCAAATACTGCTTTTGTTTAAAAAAAAATGGTAACGATAGACAGTCTTTGCATTTTAGTCAGCGTCGCTGCCGTGTTTGTCAAAGACAGACATTTTAATGGTTTTATCTAATGTCCTCGTCATATTTGTAGCGGTTGCGTCCACTTGTGTCGTGTGACGTTAAAAAGAATTAGCCATTAACCACAAGAATGCGGGTTTGGTTTATAATTCTGCTTCTCCTAATCTGAACTTCTTCCAGCCGCCATCTTGTGGAGTTTTTTGTATGACGCTGTTTGTGTCCTTGCTGGAAATACTGTGCTTCACAATATAATGTGAACTATATTAAGTTCTTATTCTTAGACGACAGAAACTGGATAAAAGCAGAACAATTGCTAAATATTCAGTTGCTACAAATTCTAATATGTCTATCGTATTATACACGTGAAAACTATCCATAATTTAATAGCCCGAACTTAGTGGTGCGTATTATACACGAATATACAATATGCATGAGAAAGTCTTACCCATAATTTCGTAGAGCAAACTTGGGATGCATATTATACAGGAGTATACAATATATTTTTAAGCATTTAAGGGGTTACAGAGAATGGGAGCTTGAGTAAAGAGGCGTGATAGAGGAAAGGATGAAGAGAAGGAGAGGGAATAGATGAAGGCATCTGGTGATGTCGATTGACATTACATTTGAATAGTTGGAGATTATAGCTCTCAGGGAAACAAGTAATAGGAAGGGAATCACACAGATGGGAAGTGCGAGACTTGAAGCTGTTGGAGTAGAAGAGTCGGCAACATTTAACTGTTTCGACAGTGAAATGCCAGCACAGTAACACGTTTAAATTCATGGGGTCTGGGAACTCATGAAAGTAGCTCGTCCGAGCAGTTACCGTGAAAGTATTTGTAGAAAAGACAGAGAGAAGCGACGGCATGTCTGTGAGAGATTGACTGTAGACGAGATGCCAGATCAGGGCCAATCACATTGCATATCCGTCTCTGGATTTTGTCGAGGACCTTAAAACGAACAGCGGGGGCAACAGACCATATATGGCAGCAATATTCCATGCAAGGACGGATGGTTGATTTATAGATTTGAAGGATGAACTGAAGCGAGAAAAACTTTCTGGCGCGACACAGGGAAACAAATTTCCTAGCGATGGATGAAGCTATTGATTCAATGCATATGTTCCAACTCAGGTCAGTGAACAGTGTAAGACCAAGCGGTCGCAAAGAGGTGCTCTCGTGGAGCTGAGCATCAGACATTCTAATGGGAGGCAGGCAGGGACCGCTCCCTGTGGGGTGTAATAGAGAGCAGTTTTGTTTTTGAGACCAGCCAATTCCTGCTCTTGTCTACAAAGGTTTGGAGGTCCTTTTCGAGACCAATGGCCAGGTTAGTTTTGTCAGCGATACCAGACTTGCTTTTGAGGCAGGGGTAAACAGTAGTGTCGTCTGCATAAATGCCTACTTGGGAACTGATGACATCAGGAAGATAGTTAATGAAGATAAAAGTAAGGAAATTTATATGGTTTAAAAACTGGGGATTTAGAATTGTGTGAGATTATCATTCATTAATCTAAAGCAGTGGTTCTCAACCTTTTTTTCCCCCAATGGAGCCTTTCACCATGAATCAGAATGTCATTCTCCACCTTTTCTAAGATTGTCTAATTCAAAAGGTGAATTCCTAATAATATGCATATATTATTGAAAATCTTCATTCTTTTCCTGATTAATACATATTCATTTACATGGATTATCTTTATAGAGTTGTTTTAAAAATTTATTAACAACAGAAAATGTTGATGGATTTTAAACTTGAATACATGTCCAGTAATTTATTTAAATTCATTAATTATTAAATAAATAAACTGAATCATAGTGCAATAAACAGGAAAGTTCAATCGAATATCAGAAGACTGGAATTCAATAAACACAATTCTGTAAATAAAAACAAAAAAACAAGAAAAACTAAAAGACTGAGTAGGGGGTCCTCCTAGCTGAGAATCTCTATTTTAATGTCTTTTCTTAGTTTCTGTGATATTTTTCTCATTTCTTTGCTCATAAGAGGCATATCAACATCTCTATGGGTTATTTAATGCTGAAATCTAAATAATTTGTGCGCAAATTTATTTCTTTTAATTTCTGAAGATAATAATTGTTTCAGTGATACAAGTGTTACCAATTAACCCATAGCTGGGGGAGAATGTTGTTCATGATGACGGTAGTCTTTGAGTATAGAATCCAGAGGTTGGCAGTGAGTATTTCGAAGACAGTAGGAGGGCGTAGTTCAGGTTAGCAGTGGATATCTCGTTTCAGTAGCAGAGCGTAGTTCTTTCTTCTGTTCTTTTGCCTGACAGGTTGGCACTGGTTATTCGGAGAGAGTAATCAAAATGGCCGCCTTTATACACGACGGATTGAATATTTCACGTCTCCTGATTGGTTAACCTTCCTTTGGAGGAACTATAAAGTGAGTCCAGTCATTTAGGTTTGCTCACTAGTTACATACATAATGGTGCACAAAATTGTAACAGAGAAGTGGATTCATACCTCCCCCAAGGGTATTTGCGCATAAATGAATATATCAGAGACAACTGGAATTGGAACTTGGCTGTCCGATTATCAATTCCGAGCCATTATCCATTACGCCACCCGTACATCTAAGCTTGGAACCTAGTTTTCACAAGCGGTCACCCATCTAGGTACTGACCAGGCTCGACGTTGTTTAACTTCGGTGATCGTAGGGGAACTTGACTATCCGATTAAGAATTCTGAGTCATTATCCATTACACCACCCGCATATCCAAGCTTACAGCCGTAAGCCCTATAAATATTACTCCTTTGTAGTCCGTCTAATTCGTCTTTTTCGTTTTCCCGGTATTTTAGATGTTTATTTCCATTATAATTCCGCTGATGGTATCTACTTTCTGATCATCAGCTGCAAACTAGATCCTCGCAATGCAAGCGGACTTGACGGTCTTCCTGCAATTGTTCTAAGGAAATAGGCTCCCGAATTGGTACCTGTACGCTGCAAACTCGTAAACAAATACTTGCTTTCAGGCTGGTTGGAAATCCTCTACTCCAATCCCTGTCTGGAAGAACTCTGGTGAATTTTCTGATCTCCAGAAATACCGTCCCGTTGATTTTTACCTCTTTTGGGCAAAGTATGAGAGGCTTTTATCAATTCAGTGTCGGGTAAGCATCTCATTTCACCCTCTTTTATTTCAGAT
>OZ038502.1:93490303-93525303 GCA_964036315.1 Acanthosepion esculentum | reverse complement strand
TATGTCCATACCTCTTGATCTATCTATCTATCTCTGTTCATACCTCTTGATCTATCTATTTATCCATCTATCTATCTCTGTTCATACCTCTTGATCTATCTATCTATCTATCTATCTATCTATCTATCTATCTATCTCTGTTCATACCTCTTGATCTATCTATCTATCTATCTATCTATCTATCTATCTATCTATCTATCTATCTATCTATCTATCTCTGTTCGTACCTCTTGATCTATCTATCTATCTATCTATCTATCTATCTATCTATCTCTGTTCATACCTCTTGATCTATCTATCTATCTATCTATCTATCTCTGTTCATACCTCTTGATATATCTATCTATCTCTGTTCATACCTCTTGATCTATCTATCTATCTATCTATCTATCTATCTATCTATCTATCTATCTATCTATCTATCTATGTGCTTACAAGTGATATATCGTTATCTGATGTCTTTCATAAATGTTTATAAATAGCTGTGCATCTCTTATTCTCCATGGCTAATTATTCCTCTAACTAAGCTCATTGTCTCCCGATGAAAGCTTAAAGAAGCAATTGTCACTGACATCAAAAATAATTTTGAAATAATGATTCTCAGAGAAAAAATGTCTCCTGATTGTCCCTCTCGTTACGGTTGTATTTTTGATTGGACATGGCAACAGAACCACAAATGGTTGCTTTTCTATGGCCCGCCTCCTTCGTCCAATCTGACAGAAGACATAGTCAACCTCTGTTCATTTTAGGAATAAGAAAGTTTTTATAGATTTTTCAGTAAGTCTGGTACATGGCTATCTTTTTAAGGTAATTTCTTCTTGAACAACGAGTGTTGAGTGT
Organism: Acanthosepion esculentum; assembly: GCA_964036315.1. Taxonomy (NCBI): domain Eukaryota; kingdom Metazoa; phylum Mollusca; class Cephalopoda; order Sepiida; family Sepiidae; genus Acanthosepion; species Acanthosepion esculentum. The sequence goes on along the minus strand of OZ038502.1, from coordinate 93,524,463 downwards.
ATAAATACAGACATGAAGACGCTAGTAGAATATTTAAACATGTCGTACCACATCGCAAACACATCAACTAATAGAGAACAATTCTCGTGTTTTTCATTTAGAGACCAGTGTACTGATGATGAGATGCTCTATGATGGTGATCCCCAACCACCTGACCTCGGACCGGTACCGAGCCGTGGACCCTTTGATAACGAGCCGCATAGAACGAATAAACACATTTTTCCCCGTTTTATTGACTATCGCGGTCGTGTTTATGGTGTTTTGTTATGCGCGTGAGAGACACAAACCCTCCACCTCCGTTCATAGAAAAAATCGTCTTGCATGACTCCGTTCCGTGCGGCAAACAAATGTCAGGGATTGCTGCTTTATGGCAATGATATAGGTTAGTTTATGAAAGATCATGAACAATTTCTTTACCAAGTGTTTTAAGAAATATGACTTCAGATGTATACTTCCAAAACAATCTATGATCTTGCTTTTCTTTTACAATGTTATTTAACCTGTACAAGGGGGGCACTCGAGGCAGAACATTACAGTGTATGAGGTACAGCTTACACGGATATATGATGTTGTGGCCTTGTTAGGGCCAGAATTAAAGACACAAAGAGAGGAATTGAGTTAAACAAATATATTAACAGAAACAGTAATACAGTGTAACCCGGATATAAGAGAGTTGTCGGGACCGGATACTAAGTCTCTTATATCCGAGTTTCTCTTATATCCGGGTCTCTTATATCCGGGTTACACTGTACAAACATATACAAAAGAGAGTGTTACAGCAAGAGTGTTACGGTCCGACTGTCAGAGCTGACTGCTAGCAAATTCCCATCTCCAAAAGGCAGAACCTCTTCCTATTTATAGCTGGGAGAATCCATGCTTGCGTGGGTAAATTACCATAACATATGAGAAACATTATGGTTCACCTTAAACTTTAACAGGCTAAGAATATAGTGATCGGAGAAGCATTCTCTTGGGAACCGACTCCAGAGAGCAGCCGTTCGTTGAAAGAAGCTGCTCGAGTGGAACTTCCATCTCAAAAAAGAAATACGAAGGGAATGAAGATGGTTCGTACAATGTGCGTGGCATGGCAGTTCTAAACCGTGAAGGGGAAAACTGGTGCAACTAGGGAATGTAGTTCGTCTGAACCCTTCCCACGGAAATAGAGATAAAGTAGCGAGAGGCTGACGACATTTCGTCTTTGAAAAATGGGTTGAAGGGTGGGAATTAATCCATCACCCACAAAGACGCGTAGATGGACTCTATCGACACTAAAATGGGAATGTTAGCCAGCTTCTGTCCCTATATGACAGTCGCACTCCATTCTCGATCTGACCTGGCTGTCATAAATGTAGAGGGATGAGATTTGGTCATTTTAAAGTTAGTAGGAATTAGATACTTACTGGAACGCTTCAGAGAACCAACCATGTTTCCAGTATTTTTAGAGACGGATCATATGTCCGCGTTCTACTTTTCAATTGAGTTTAACTCCCAGTTGCCAAGGAGGAAACATGCGTTCATCGCTATTGGTAAAAGTTCTGACCCCCGTCGGCGATTATGGAACGTCACTAGTTTGGTTTTCGATTCACTGAATGTGACCAGCCTATTTTCCTCCAATGAACTGTTAGAATGACGTCAGAGGAGAGACCAGCCGCCAAACTCTGGTCTGGAATTGAAATGAGAATGGTAATGAGACATATGTTTTTCTATCATAGAATATAAGAATTTGAAATTAATAAATTCTTCACACTTCAAAATCCTCGGTTTATGGATCAGTTATAAGAAAGGAGAACTTGCAGCACGTGTCCTTATGTCTAACATCATAACATTCTGCCTATTCAGCATATTGATCTTAAAAGTCGAGTCATTTACCTTTTCAGATGAAGATTCTCTTATCCATGACGTCAAAAATGTACAGAAATGTCGCAACTATTATCAACATACAACTGAGATCAGTCTTCGTCTTCTTCTTCTTCTTCTTCTTCTTCTTCTTCTTCTTCTTCTTCTTCTTCTTCTTCTTCTTCTTCTACTCTTCTTCTTTTTCTTTTTCTTCTTCTTCTTCACTTCTTCCTCTTCTTTTTCTTATTCTCCTCCTCCTTCTTCTCTTCTTCCTCTTCTTTTTCTTATTCTCCTCCTCCTTCTTCTTCTTTTTCTTTTTCTTCTCTTCTTCCACTTCTTTTTCCTATTCTCCTCCTTCTTCTTCTAATTCTCCTCCTCCTTCTTCTTCTTCTTCTTCTTCTTCTTCTTTTTCTTATTCTCCTCCTCCTCCTTCTTCTTCTTCTATGTGACGTTGTCGATCATGGTTCGCCACAATTGTTTGACCTTTGTAGGGCTTAATAGATTTCATCTTTTTAGGCCGTCCATTTCACTCGAACTCCCTGGGTAGGTTATGCGTTGTTTTCCTCTGTCCGTCTTGCCTTCAATCAGTGCTGTGAGTATCTAATTTTCCACGCCTTCTTTCCTCATTATGGTCTAGTTTCTTCCTGTCGTTCTTCATTTTTGTTTCCATTTGCTCTAAAACTTCGTCGTTGCTCACATATGAGGTCCAAGGTATTTTAAACGACCTTCTGTAGAACCCTATTTCTGTTGCCTCACTTTCTCTTCTACATCTGCGTAGAAAATGTTCAGCATTTACTTCCATAAAGGAGGACTGATATTACATAACAATTCAGTACTCTTTTATTTGATTATAACGAAATTTTCTGTTTCTTAATACTTTGCTTTTCTTTTGGAAGGCATCTTTCGCTATCCCAATGCGTCTTCGAATTTCGGCGTTACATATTCCGTTCTATTACAACACTTCACAAATATTACAATTATTATACTTTTTTTTATTTTGACGTTTCCAATTCGTTTTGGTCTGTTTCTTTTACCTTTTTTAAACACTCTACTTTTAGAGGCTCTTGAGCCTTGTATTTTCTGAATTTCAGTTTTAAACAATCTTCATCAAATGTGAGCATTATTTTTTCGTTTTCTTTTTCGAGGAGTGCCCTAAAGTAATCATTAATGTCGTACGACGGATGCGTTCTTAGATGAAGATAGTCAAAAAGCGATTCTATTAGCGATATACAGCTGTTACAAAACAAAAGCGGAATACTCAAATGCTATTTAATATCACTCCTCCAATAGAGCAGTGAATGCTGGACAATTCCCTCAGATGAAGAAGAGACTTGAGGCAACAGAAATGTGGTGCTACAGAAGGATGCTGAGAACATCATCAACTGAACATTCGAGCAACGACGATGACTTAGAGAAAATGGAACCAAAAAGGACGCTTATACTTAACACCAGGGAACATAACGAGGAAAGAAAGCTTAGAAAATGTGATATTCACAAGACAGATTGAAAGCAAGAGACACAGAGAAAAACAGCGCATATCATTCCCAACGAGCTTGTGTGCATGGATGGCAGAACAAGGTTTAGGTGTGATAATAACATTTATTATGAGATGTTGTGGAGAGCCATGTTCGCCAACGTCCTGAAGAGGCATGGCACAGAAGAATGCAGAAGAAAACCAAAGAAATGTAGAGTGTAGTGTAGTCATGAAGGAATTGGTAATCTTCTACAATAGCCAAACTGCATCCTACCTTAGAAGAGTGCAGGTTACCGATTTGTCCACATTGGCGCATTGACCTTTTTATTCCTTTCCTATTAGGGCACCCTTTTATATCTTCATATAAGCAAATCTTTTCGGAAAAATGGATTAGGTGGCCGACAGACGGTAGAGTTATTGATTCAGAACAATAAAGAAGAGATTAAATATGCTTTGAGGCAACCCTTCCCTTTCACTCAGTGCATTCTTATTTCTCACCAACCCGATCCACCGCTCCCCGCTGACCAGAGGTAAGATCTACGCTTGCAAAAGAATTCGGTCGCAAAGAAGCAGCAGCTACTTCTAAATATTTAAATATTCACCCTTTCTTTTATCTTTACACACACACACACACACACACACACACACACACACACACATATATATATATATATATATGATTATGACATAAATATGTTATAAAATCTGCAAGATGTCATCCTCCCCTGCCTCTGTTTATGCTTCAAATGTATCTATGTTGTCATGAAGTTCAGAGCAGCATTAGATCTTAACGTTTATTCCAACTTAATTTCAATAAAAACAAAATAAATAGAAAAACATATGTATTTTTCCTCATTTTCTTTAAATAATTTTATAATTTTAAACTTAATATAGATTAAATTAAAATTTAAAATTGGTAATTTTTCATTTTTAATTTTATCGTATACTTTAATATTTATTAGTTAGAATAAATTCTATTTTAGTCTTACCCCAACATTAAAGCATTAATTAATTATTACAACCAAAGTCCGTTGTCAAGTTTTTTGAATTCTCATATACTTGTATTTTGATTGGTCATTGCAGCTTATGTAACAGCGTTTCCCGTAGCGAGGGGTCTTTGATTGATTTGAACCTTTTAAAACCCTTTATTCTACATTCAACACCATCACTTGATGAATACTCCACAAATATTTTAAAGTGTTTATAATAGATAGTTTGAAATGCCAAGATTAACACTAATAGTTTCTTTTGATTACTCATTTGGTAAAAGAACTCTCCAAACCTTACTTACTTACCTCCCTTTAAATGGTTTCAGCGGTCACATACTGACGCAGCGTTCCTCACTCCAATAGTAAGAAATTTAACTTACAGATAACGCAACAATTTGTCTCTGACAATAATGAATACTATAATATTTATTTTATAATAAACAACGCCCTAATGATGACATGGAAATGTCGAAAGTACTTGGAAATAAAACAAATATGTATAAACACGGCGATTTTCTCCCACCCTTCAATAATGATCAAAACCTTATCCGTGAGTATGAAAGGATTTTATCGAAAATAAGTAGACAGAACATATCTAAAATATATAACGAAACATATCTTTATATATATATATATTCACACACACACACACACACACACACACACACACACACACACACACACACACATACATATATATTTTTTTTTTCATTAATGCATGTTTCATTAAATAATATACACAAGTTTTGTCTATTTATTTTAAGTAAGTTCCTTTCGTATTGTCTGATAAGCTTAATCACATTATCGTTGAAAGACGAAAGGAAAACGCCATAACATTCTTAAATGCCTATAATCTATAGCAGAAGCCATTGATTTATACCAATGGCTTCCTATACTTAATACTTCTCGTTTTCACGCTCGCGTGGTCATGTGTGACGTCACGAGCTACGACGCGTTTTTCGCTTCCTTGGCTCGTAAATAAGATTTTGTCGCTACTTTGAGCAACGGCGGGCCATTATTGTGGTTTCGTATATGTGTTGTTTGATTTATTAAAATTGTCATCTTTGATAATGGCTTATGTAAGCCGAAAGCTTAGATTGGATTCAAACATGTATCAATATGGTGTTTTCCTTTCGTCTTTCAACGATAATGTGATTAAGCTCATCAGACAATACGAAAGGAAATTACTTAAAATAAATAAACAAAACTTGTGTATATTATTTAACGAAACATGCATTAATGAAAAATTGCTGCCGAAATGTACACAATTTATATATATATATATATATTCTCTTGTTATTATAAACGTTATTTTTAGTAGGTACTCGTGCGTTTTCTTTATTCTTGAAAAGTGAAATTTATTACAAGTCTAAATCGAGAAGACTTACTAAACAAATTGTGCTTCTCGATAGAAATTGAACTTGTAAAAAACTCGCACAGATGGTAAGAAAGAGAAGGAAAGCGAGAAAAAAGGACTAAAATATTGCAAGAAGACAGACATATTGTCGTTAGCAAAATGAAGAGCGCAAAATGCAAATAACCAATTACAGACGACAAATCAAACAAGTAGAAAAATTTAAATATCTGGGAAATGTTCTAACAGAGGACCGAAAGTGCTGCACTGAAATCCAAAATCGCATTGGAATAACCAAAGATTCAGATTATTAAGGGACATAAAAAACTTCGTTCAAAACAAAGAAATGAATACCGAACTGTAAGATATCTGTCGTTTTATATGTCAGGGAATGCTGGATAACCTCCTCAAAGATGAAGAAGAGACTTGAATCAAAAGAAATGTGATTCTACAAGATGGATCCTGAAGATACCATGCACTGAATAGGTGGTCAACGAAGAAGCTTTTGAGAAAATTGAAACAAACATTTAAGTAATATTAACTTCAGGAAGGAACTGTTGAAATTTCTAGGGAAGATAATGAGGAAAGAGTGCTTGGAAAATCTGATACTCACAAGACAGTTTGAAGCCAGAGAGACAGAAGAAAACAACGCATAACATATTTAGTGAGCTTGAGTGAAATGGATGGCAGCATAAGGCCTTGATCTTTGTCAGTTCTTATTAATTTTATTCTTTACGAAAAATTAAAAAAATCAACTAAAACGTGTTCCCAGTATATATAACGTTTAGAGTAACCTGAAATAAGTTCAGATTAAAATATCAATTGCAAAGAAATTACATGTCTATATCGTTGTATCAAATCGGTGTGTCTGTTGTTCTTAACAATAAGGTCTCCTTATTTAAAGAACTGTTAGGATGTCCCGGTTAAGACGATAAACTACGTCCAGCAGCAAGACCACTGATCAGGAGGTTTTGAGGAGCGTGGAACCACCTCTTAATTGTTGGTGTTCCCATGTCCACCTTGGCCCGGGGTGGTAGCACCTGTTAGGGTCCCATCTATGGGCAAACTGTTAACTGAAAAAAAAAATTTTAATTATTACCAGCAATAAAATTTTGAAGGAAAAATATTACTTGAAACAGATTTTTGACAAAGCAAAATATTACCAGCAATAAAAAAAATTTATACATATCCTATTCATACGAATCTATCCTAAAAATATTGTCGGCATTAAATAACCGATTGAAGTTGATATGCCGTAAAACAAAATAAACCAAACCAATCTAAACGAAAGAATACATATTCTATTAATACGAATCTATCCTAAAACTGTTGTCGGCATTAAATAACCCATTGAGGTTGATATGCCGTAAAACAAAATAAACCAAATCAAATCCAAGAACTGTTAGGAGTACTAGGTAACTTTGACATATTTGGGAAGGATATTAGAATAATCTCGAACTTATACTTGGAACAAACCGCCGGCGTTTGGATAGAAAATGGATTCGGTAAATATATGAAAATAGAAAGGGGTGTAAGACAAGGACGCATCTTCTCACCGGACTTATTCAGCATGTTGATACTCAGAAAATTAGAAATCCTACCTTGATTCATTATTAGCGTCCACAACATCATATCAACATTAGATATGCAAAAGACACAGTGTTGCAGAAAGAAAGAAATACAAGAAATCCATCAGAAGGTAGTAAAAGAAGTCAAGAAGAAAGGACTACGCAGCAATTGTAAGAAGACAAAATGTATTGTTGTCAGCAAAAGGAAGAGCCCAACATGTGAATTAAGCATCGGGGGTTGCAAAATCAAGCAAGTATAGCAATTCAAATACCTGCTGAAAGTTTTAATATAAGATGGAAAGGGCGAACACGAAATCCGATACCGAATGATGCCTTCCAAAACCTAAGCAAAGTAGTAAGAAACAGGAAAATCTCGTTCGAAACAATGAAAATAGTGTTAAACTCTTACGTGATATCTGAGCTCTTCTGGTGGAAAATCTGCTCAAAGATGAAGAAGAGACTTGAAACAACAGAAATGTGGTTTTATGCTGGGGATATTATAGACCGAATATGTGAGCAACGACGAAGTTTTAGAGAGAAATAGAAACAAAAAGGTAAGTCATGCTTAACACTAGAAAGATATAGTTGAAATTTCTAGGGAACATAATGAGGAAAGAGGGCTTGGAAAATCTGATACTCACAGGACAGATTTGAAGGCAAGAGGGACAGAGGAAAATAACGCATAAAATATTTAGCGAGCTTGAGTAAAATGGATAGCAGAACAAGGTTTGGAAGAAATAACAATAAGACAAAATTATTAAGAGCTAGAAAGGACAGGAAACCGTGGAGAGCTATGATCGCCTAAGATCTGAAGAGTGATGGTGCATGAAAAATAATACAGTTTTATATCATGGAAACCTGAAAAATTTAAGTCCAAAAATTGGAGCTTACTGAATGTGAAGCTTTGCGTTTTGAGTTAAAATTTGCTATCAGAATTTAAAAAAAGGAATTCTCATCGACACGTAGCAAGGAGGTAGTCAGTGGTTCCCAGGCGGTGCGAGCGTCGCATTTGTGAGGATGAATGACTGAAAGGCAATCAAAGATTTAGAATCAGTTTTTAAAAAATTCATATGACAAAAATTTCAAAAATTATTATGGATTAATCACATGCATGACTCGCTGTATAAAGAGTTCTAAACAATTATTGGCCGATTTTATCAATGGGATATTTTTGCTTTATATCAAGTATTAAGAATATGGTAATTAGTGTCCGCAAATTGGAGGAGAGTGTTATCAATGATAATGTTCTGACTTCGAATCCGAGGTTATCTCCCTTTCACCCACTCTTTCCGGTTCCTTCTAAAGTTTAACTGTATTCTTCTGATATCTCTCTGTATAAAAATCTATTTACTATTTTTTATCAGTGGTGTCAATATGTTCGCTTAGTGTCCGGTTCACACTCCTCCACGGTCTTTTGAACAGGAGTAGATGTTTGTCTCTTGATTTTGGTTGAGTATTCGGTTTTCCGGTTCCTTCTAAAATCTGCTCAGTCTCTTTCACTACTTAGTGTCATTATCGCTTTACTTGGGTTGAATTGATTAAAAACGAATTTATCCGTAGTACAAAAGCTTTTTTGAATCTGTAGGTGTGATGAATTGGATTGTTTTTACGATTCCAGTGGAATAAATTATGACCATGGAATATTAGTGGTTAAGTCTTTTTATTATATATATATATATATATATATATATATATATATATATATATATATATATATATATATATATCAATAATTATTATCAAATAATCTTTTCCTATCCATAATATTTTACTAAATTTATATATTGCCCATTTTGTCCAATATTGACGTCCCATATTTCAAAATCATCTAGTCTCCTCATTTACAGCCAAAGAGTTTGTCAATATAGACATTTATATAAAATAGCATAATTCATGAGCTCTTTACCGAAACTAATTATCAAGTCTAATATTTATATCCTGAATTCTTTTTGCCTGTTGTTAAAAATAATTACTGTTGGTTTGCATCAAACACAGTCGGTATTTAGTTCAAAAGATCAAAAAGTATATTTCGTTTGACAATGGAGATATTTGCAATAATTAATAAATACGTTGCTTAAGAACATATTAGAGCCACTATATAAAAATCGTCGCGTATTTTCTCTAGTAGAGATAAAAATTAATTATATCTTTGTGAAAAAATCTATATGGACATCTATTTAAATATCGTCAAGTCCTTTTCGATCAAATATATTTCCTTTGTTAATACAGGTATTTAAGCTCGTTACCTTAATTAATGACAACATTGCTAAAAACTGTTTAGGTTACATATAATAAACTATCATTTCCCTGCTTACCAAATATTGTTTCGTTGTTGACACTTACACTAATGACTGGCCCATTTTAGATTGAATTCTTCAAGTTCTTCGAGTTTCGTCACCTACTGTCAAAGATATTTAATTTATCAATGTAGGCATGTACTTAAATAACTACGTTATTCAAACAAATTTTAGGTCAAATAAAGAGTGTTCCAATAAGTTGGACCGAATTTAAATGTGAATTAAGTTTAAGCGTCTAATGATTTTTTTTCTTTTTTTTTCAGATTTGTTGGATATTTGGGCGATATTATTTTTCACACGTCATTGCCAAGACTTAATAACATGATCCAATAAATAAATTTTCACCAATAACACTGATTTATTTACTGCTGACTTTGATCCGTCTTAATGAAACACCCTTATATATAATCCGTCTTAATGAAACACCCTTTATTTCAAAATTGTCATGCTTGTTTCCCTACTACGAATGATATTCAGTTTGATAATGTAGATATTTACCTAAATTAACATAAATATTGACATTTTGCTCAAAGTTTAATACTCGACATTGATGCCTTTTCACCCCCAGACGGAGATTTCCTTTGTCAATACATTTACATCAATTGTCCTCATTACTGTCTAATTTGGTCAAACATATTAATAGATCCAATATAAGAAAACTTTAATTCGTTTTCCCTGAGGCCAAAATAATTTCACTTGTCAATGTAGATATTTATATTAATAACCATATTCACATTTCCGTAAAATATTCACCATCCAAAATTTCAGAATAATCAAGTCCTTTCCCACACTGCCTAAATCATTTACTTCATCAATATATATATATATATATATATATATATATATATATATATATATATATATATATATATATTAAGCGTATCACCCGAAGCAAGGCTGGAGCCCACTATCACGCAAGGGGTTATAGAAGGGTTGGAGGAAGAGCAGATAGGAGTGGTAAAGGAGAGGATGTGGAGAAAGAGAAAGACAGTGGGTCGATCAAGGCAAGGTGGTTACAGAAGATTTGGAGCGAGAGCAGGTAGGAATGAAAGATGAAAGGATGTGGAGAAGGGAAGTGGATAGATCAAGGCAACTGGAGATGTCGATTGATGCTACACTTAAACCGTTGCAGATTGTATTTGTCAGGGAAACAGTAATAGGGAAGGGAGTTCCATAGGCGAGATGTGCGAGACATGAAGCTATTGGAGTAGAAGAGACGTCTACATCTAACAGTTTCAACGGTGTAGGGCTGGGAACTGGATGCCAGCCTCGTAGGACGTTTAAATTCACGAGGCCTAGGGCAAGCGAAAGCAGCTCCTCGGAGTAATTACCGTGAAAGTACTTGTAAAAAAGGCAGAGCGAGGCAACATCGCGTCTGTGAGAGAGCGACTGAAGACGAGATGACAGATCAGGGCCAGTCACATTGCATATCCGTCTCTGGATCTTATCAAGAACCCTGAGGCAAACCGCAGGAGCCCCAGACCATATATGGCAGCAATACTCCATGCAAAGGCGAATGGTTGATTTATAGATTTGGAGGATCGATTCCGGGGAGAAAAATTTCCTGGCTCGGCACAGGGAACCAACTTTCCTTGCGGTGGATGATGCAACTGACTCGATGTATTTGTTCCATCTCAGATCAGCGGACAGCGTGAAACCGAACAGCCGCAGAGAGGAGCTATCGAGAAGTTGGTCTTCAGACATTCTAATAGGATGCAGGGATGAATCCTTGTGGTGGTTAATAGAGAGCAGTTTTGCGTTAAAGTTAACCATCCATTTCTCGCCCCAGTTCACAACCGATTGGAGGTCCTTTTCAATTTGAGCTGCCAGGTTAACTTTGTCAGCATCACTAGATTTGTGTTTGAGGCAGGAGTAAATTGTGGTGTCGTCAGCGTAGATGCCGACTTGGGAGCCTATGGCGTCAGGAAGGTCGTTTATAAATATGAGGAACAGAGTAGGGCCTAGGATGGAGCCTTGAGGAACACCTGCGTTAGTGGGATAGGAGCTGGAGATGAATCCACTGAGAACGACCTTCAATTCCCGGTTTGACAGGAATGATTGTATTAGGTCAAACAATCGACCTGTGATACCATAACCCTGGAGCTTGCGAAGAAGGCCGGCATGCCAAACTCTATCAAATGCTTTGGAGATGTCAAGGGCCACGGCACGAGCTTCACCGTTATTATGGATAGCTTGGTAGACAAATTCAGTGATGGCCGTAAGCACATCGGCAGTAGATCGGGCAAAGCGGAAACCATACTGCTTGTCTGAGTGCAGATCATGGGATATCAGATGATTAATCACTTCGGTGTTGATAATGGCCCCGAAGACTTTGCCGAAGAGGGGTAGGAGACTGATAGGACGGTAATTGGAAGGGTCGGAGGGGTCACCAGTGTTCTTAAAGACAGGAACAATGGTTGAGGACTTCCAGAAGTCAGGAAAACAGGACTCCTTGAGGCAGCGGTTGTATAATTTAGAGAGGGCAGGCGCCAGTTCAGGTGCGCATTTCGTCAGGACAATGGCTGGTATCCCGTCACCACCAGTAGCCTTGTGGTGATCTAAGTTAGAAATAATGCCCAATACCGACGACGGGGCTATGTGCAATCCGTCCAAGAGGGCCTCAGTTCTGGGAGGGAAATCGGGCAAGCGTACCCCGGAAGAGTCTAGCGTAGAATTGAAAGAAAACTTCCAAGCAAAGCATTCGGCCTTGTCGGCAGAGGTGGTCAGGACCTCAAACTAATTGAACAAGGGAGGAATGGAGGGTTTGTTATTGTTCAGAACGCTCTTGCAGAGGCTCCAATAATCTTTGGAGGCAAATTTGCGGGATGCAATTCGTTCCTTCATCCGAGCAGCAAATAGTGACTTGGCATCGTCGAGGATACGCTTACACTCGTTACGGGCAGAGGTAAATAGACGTCTATTGGAGTCGGTCATATCACTACGAAAACGGTGGAAGAAGTGGTTCCTATGGGCAATGGCGGCTGAGAAAGCAGAGAGAGAGAGAGAAGCATCACATTTACTTTTCAATTCCTAAAAATGATTTTTCGAATATCTGTCTATATCTCATTGCCATATTTACAACCTTTCGGTCGTTATTCACTCCGGCCTTCTTCAGGTGATTGGAAATTCAAACCGAAATCTTTATTTCGTCCACCAGGGTAGATTGTTCTGGTTTCACGTGTCATGGTTCTTCCAATGTCTCAAGGACACATGAATAAAGACGTTGGTTAGATCCAATGACTTGACCCGAAGAGTTGTGAGTTCAATACCAGGCTACAGCAGTGGTGAACCAAAATTGGAGAGTTGACTTAAAGAGAAACAACTAAGACATCAGGAAGAGGCATGGTACGTGGCACTAGAACAGTCTTCCCTGGTGGACGACATAATAAGTTTGAATCGAAATTCCAATCCCCTGATGAAGGCTGGGGCGTATAATGGTCGAAACATTGTGAATATGGAAATGAAGATGAGGATAACAGTCCTGAATAATGTAAATAATGAAAGAAATTTTTTTTAAATGTCTTATAAAGATATTTTTGTAGATGTAGATATTTACATGAGTTTATTTAATCAAATTATTATGTCGAAAGCTTCATGCTTTTACTTTTACAGACAAATATATTTCGTTTGTCAATGTAGACATTTATTTCCACAAGGACACATGGCACAGTGGATAAAGTCGTTAGTTAAATCCAGTGACAGGACCCAAAGAGAGTGAGTTCAATACCCAGTTAAGGCAGTGGACAACTTGGAGAGAGGAATTAGCAAGAGATAACTGATAACTGACATCCGTTAAAGATGGCATGTGGAACTAGAATAGTCTACCCCAGTTAGAGAAATAAAGGGTTCAGTACTACATTCCAACCACCTGAAGAAGGCCGGAGCGTACAACCGCCGAAACGCTGTAATAAATATGGCAACAAAGATGAGGGCAATAGTCAGAATAATGTAAATAGTGTACATAATACCCCATCTCAGAAATATAGACAGATACTGAAGAAGGCCGGAGCGTACAACGGCCGAAACGTTGTAATAAATATGGCAACAAAGATGAGAAGAATAGTCCGAATAATGTAAATAGTGTACATAATACCCCATCTCAGAAATATAGACAGGTACTGAAAGGCCGAAACGTTGTAATAAATATGGCGACAAAGATGAGGACAATAGTCCGAGTAATGTAAATAGTGTACCTCATCTCAGGAATATAGATAGATTTATTTCCTTAATTTATTTCATTACTTTATTTACAGTTTGGTTCATTTAAAAGAATCAAATGTTTCCCCACTGCTCAAAATATTTGTCAATGTAGATTTTTTTTCTGAATTACCATAACTGCTCTCCACTTTCCTGAATCAAATTAATACAAAAATAACCAAATAGTCAAATCAGTTCCGCAACTTCAAGAGGTAATTATCTCTCGTTAATGAATAACAGTTTCTACAGTATCATTATTCCTGTCAACTTTTCTCGAAGATAAAAGTAAGTCACATATTACAATATCTTCATGTCTGTTCCCGAAGCGGCCAGTATATCACATTCCTCAATACAGACATATTTATCTTAATTACCATAATCTCTAATCACATCGTTTAAAGAAATAAATAACAAGTAACTTTAATTAAGACTTTAATATCGTAATCAGACCTAATATGACTTTAATTTGATATCGTAATCAGACATACTAAGACATTAATTTTATATTATAATCAGACCTAATATGACTTTAATTTGATATCATAATCAGGCATAATATGACTTTAATTTGATATCATAATCAGACCTAATATGACTTTAATTTGATATCATAATCAGACCTAATATGACTTTAATTTGATATCATAATCAGACCTAATATGACTTTAATTTGATATCATAATCAGACCTGATATATGACTTTAATTTGATATCATAATCAGACCTAATATGACTTTAATTTGATATCATAATCAGACCTAATATGACTTTAATTTGATATCATAATCAGGCATAATATGACTTTAATTTGATATCATAATCAGACCTAATATGACTTTAATTTGATATCATAATCAGACCTAATATGACTTTAATTTGATATCATAATCAGACCTAATATGACTTTAATTTGATATAATAATCAGACCTAATATGACTTTAATTTGATATCATAATCAGACCTAATATGACTTTAATTTGATATCATAATCAGGCATAATATGACTTTAATTTGATATCATAATCAGACCTAATATGACTTTAATTTGATATCATAATCAGACCTAATAAGACTTGAATTTGATATCATAATCAGACATAAAAAGACTTTAATGTGATATCATAATGAAACCTTATATGACTTTAATTTAATATCATGAGACCTAATATGACTTTAACTTGATATTATAATCAGACCTACTAAGATATTAATTTCACATTATATACATATCTCAATACAGACATATTTACCTCAATTACCATAATCTCTAATCACATCTTTCAAAGAAATAAATAATAAGTAACTGACAATAATCTGCTCCCTAATTGCTTATCCAATGATTTCTCAAAGTATTCTATACATTTAATTTAATTAACTTAATTGAACGAATAAATTTTAACTCTAACATATTAACATCGTCAAAAGGATATTTAGTCTGTCGATGTTGATATTTAATTTAATTACATTAATTACTGACCATTTGGATTAAATATAATTTAGGTCGAGTTTATCAAATATCTTGTAGAAATTACTTCTTTTACAAAAAATATAAAGTTTTCTAAAGATCATATTTACCGTAATTAGAAAAATAATCGACCGCTTGTCAAAATATCAAAACTTCAGTTTAACAAGTAACAAATATATTTTTCGCCAATTACCAAAAATATTTAACATATTAATGTTCGTATTTGCCGTAAATACCAGCACAATTGACAGCTTTTCAAAATGCATCATAAGTTCTGTTAATGGATAACGAATTGATTTCCCCCTATTACCAAAGATATTAAGTGTGACATTGCTGATGTTTACCGTAAATACCAAAATAATTGACCGCTTTCCAAAATATATTATATGTTCTGTTTATCAATAACGAATTGAATATCCCTATAACCAAAGATGTTTAACGAGCCAATAATGACATATGATATTAGCAGAAATACCATTATAACTGACCATTTTCAAAATAAATTTTAAGTTCAGTTTATCAACAACGTTTGGATTTCCACTACTGACAAAGTCATTGACTATATCAACGTAGATATTTAGCGTCGATACCCCAAAATTGAACGCTTTTCAAAATACATTTTAAGTTTATAAATAAAGAATTGACTTTACTTATGACCAAATATATTTCCTGTATCAATGTTTTTTCTTAACCGTCAATACCAAAGTAATTGAGAGCTTTGCAAAATACATATTAACTTCAATTTATGAATAATGAAGTGATTTCCCTATTACCAAAGAGATTGAGCCAATGATAATATTTACCGTAAATACTAAAATAAATGTCTGCTTTAAAAAATACATTTTAAGTTCTGTTTATCAAAAACGAATTGACTTCCCCTATTGCCAAATATATTCAGTGTATCAATATTGGTATTTACCGCAAATACCACAATAATTGACCGCTTTTCAAAAGACATTATAAGATAGCTTTATCAATGATGAATTGGCTACTTATTACCAAATATATTTAGTGGATTAATGCTGATATTTACCGTAAATACCAAAATAATTGATAGCTTTCAAAATATATTTTAAGTTCTGTTTATCAATAACGAATTATTTTTCCCTACTACCAAAGAAATAAAGGGTGGCAATGTTCATATTTACCGCAAATACCAAGATAATTGACCGGTTTCCAAAGTGAATTTTAAGTTTTGTTTATCAATAACGAATTATTTTCCCCTATTATCAAATTTATTTAATGTGGTAAAGTTGATATTTACCGTAAATACCAAGATAATTGACAGTTTTCAGAATACCTTTTACGCCCTGTTTATCAATTCGGAATATTCTTTCCACTAAAAGCAAAAATAATTACTGTGTGAATGTTGATATTTACCGCAAATACCAATATAACTGGCCTCTTTCCAAAATACATTATATTTTCCCTTTATCAATAACGAATTGCCTTTCCTTATTACCAAAGATGTTTAGAGACCCAATAATGATATATTATGATATTTCGCAGAAATATTAATATAAGTGACCATTTTCAGAATACATTTTAAGTTCAGTTTATAAAAAAGGAATACATTTCCACTGTTGGCAACTATATTTACTGTGTCAATGTTGATATTTACCGTAAATTCCAAAATAGCTGATAGCTTTTCAAAATGCAGTTTAAATTCTGTTTATCAATAATAAACTGATTTTCCCTATTACAAAAGTTATTTAATGTGATAAAGTTGATATTTACTGTAAATACTAAGATAAATAACCCCTTTCCAACGCATATATTCTGTTTATAAACAACGGATTGACTATCCTCTATTTTTCAATGTATTTGGTGTAATCAATGTTGAAATTTTAGGTAAATATCAAAATAATTGACCGCTTTCCAAACTACATTTTAAGTTCGTTTTATCAATAACGATTGGATTTTCATTATGACTAAATTTATTTAATGTGACAATGTTCATATTTACCGTAAATTCCAAAATAATTGAGAATTTTCAAAATACCTTTTACTCCCTGTTTATCAATTAGAAATATTCTTTCCGCTATGATCAAAGGTGATTATTGTGTGAATGTTGATATTTACCGTAAATACCAAAATAACTGAACTCTTCTCAAAATATATTATATGTTCTGTTTATCAATAACGAATTGGCTTTCCCTATTATCAAAGACAATTAGTGTGACAACGATGATATTTATCAGAAATACCAATATAATTGACCAGTATCAAAATATATTTTGCGTTCAATTTATCAGCCAGGAAAGGATATCCCCTGTTGGCAAATATATTTAGTGTGTCCATGTTGATATTTTTCGTTAATACCAAAAAAATTGATAGCTTCTGAAAATATGTTTTAAGTCAAGTTTTTCAAGAGCGAATTGCGTTCACTTATTAACAAATATATTTAGTGTGTCCATGTTGATATTTTTCGTTAATACCAAAAAAATTGATAGCTTCTCAAAATATGTTTTAAGTCAAGGTTTTCAAGAACGAATTGCGTTTACTTATTAGCAAATTTATTTAGTGTGTCCATGTTGATATTTTTCGTTAATACCAAAAAGATTGACAGCTTTTCAAAATATGTTTTAAGTCAAGGTTTTCAAGAACGAATTGCGTTTACTTATTAACAAATATATTTAGTGTGTCCATGTTGATATTTTTCGTTAATACCAAAAAGATTGACAGCTTCTCAAAATATGTTTTAAGTCAAGTTTTTCAAGAGCGAATTGCGTTTACTTATTAACAAATATATTTAGTGTGTCCATGTTGATATTTTTCGTTAATACCAAAAAAATTGATAGCTTCTCAAAATATGTTTTAAGTCAAGGTTTTCAAGAACGAATTGCGTTTACTTATTAACAAATTTATTTAGTGTGTCCATGTTGATATTTTTCGTTAATACCAAAAAAATTGATAGCTTCTCAAAATATGTTTTAAGTCAAGGTTTTCAAGAACGAATTGCGTTTACTTATTAACAAATATATTTAGTGTGTCCATGTTGATATTTTTCGTTAATACCAAAAAGATTGACAGCTTTTCAAAATACATATTAAGTTCTGTTAATATAAATAAAGAAAAAATATATAACCATAAAAATATTAAAGAATTAAAAGAAAACGGTTGACATTCTATTATTAATAACAAATTAATTACTAGTCATAAATTAATTATTAATAATAAATAATTATTAATAATAAATAAATGCATAAATTAATTTCTCAATCTAAAATAAAATAATAAATAATAACTACATTAAAATAGGGAATAAATAAATATATATAAACAAGTAAAAAAATTCAACAGAAAGAGTAACAACATTTACTGATTTTTGTTTATTAGACATTAAATGGCATGACTAAGTATCCTTCATAGTTTACCTTGACTTTCACCGTTACCTTGAAGAACATTGATGAAGGTTTTTTTAATCTAAAAAATTTGAAAACCTAATGATACTTGTACTTCTGTTTATAAATACTTTTGCAGAATAAAATCCTTACATTTGCCTTGATAAAGTCCACCAGTGAACAAAACGCGTTGGTAAGAAAAGGTCTTCCTTTTGTTTTTATTCTTATTGTCTTTTTACAGATGTATTTTTATTTGAATTTTTGCACGCGGGCACACACACATATATATAAAGACATTTTTGATATGTTTAACGTTCTTTTTATAGATACAAGTATTTAAGTAAATGCTCTGTTTATAATAAACAGTATTAAGTAACATTTACCGGCCTGAATGTCCGATAAATTTCCATATAAAATATTCGATCTCCGACAGTAATCGAACCTGTATCCTATACGGAACCGTCATTTCGCGTGGCGTGCCTTAACCGTTCGCCCACAGAGAAGCGTCCGGTTACCGTGGTCGATTTTACTTTAAACTTTAAACTTAAATCTTCCATGAATCTCTTCTATTCATATCTGCTCTAGTGTATCAAATGTAACCAAATGACGTCATATATTTTTGAATTGGACAGAGTCCGACAATTTATTTAAAGACATTTTTGATATGTTTAACGTTCTTTTTATAGATACAAGTATTTAAGTAAATGCTCTGTTTTATAATAAACAGTATTAAATAACATTTACCGGCCTGAATGTCCGAGAAATTTTTATGGAAAATTTTCGTTCTCCGACAGGAATCGAACCTGTATCCTTTGAAAATTTCTCGGACATTCAGGCCGGTAAATGTTATTTAATACTGTTTATTATAAAACAGAGCATTTGCTTAAATACTTGCATCTATAAAAAGAACATTAAACTTATCAAATATGTCTTTAAATAAATTGTCGGACTCTGTCTAATTCAAAAATGTATGACAGATATATATATATATATATATATATATATATATATATAGAGAGAGAGAGAGAGAGAGAGAGAGAGAGAGAGAGAGAAAGAGAGCGGGTGGGAGAGAGAGGGAGGGAGAGAGAGGGGGAGATAGGGGAGAGAGAGGGGGAGAGAGAGTGAGTGAGAGAGAGATATACAGGGGTTAGACAAAATAATGTCAACAACACTTTAATCCTTTACCTTCCTTTTCCCACTTAATTGCGTCATTATTTACATTAACGTAAAAGAGTTACATAGTAAAATGCGCGACCTGAAGGATTTTCAAAGAGGACAAATAGTTGGTGCTCAATTAGCAGGAGCATCTGTGACCAAAACGTCTGAATTATTGAATGTGCCACCAGCTGTAGAGTCTATGGTTATGACAGCGCTTGCACAAAACGAGGCGAAACATCATCAGCCAAGTGTAATAGAGGACGGAAAGCAATTCTGACCGAAAGAGACCGACAAGCTTGAATGCTAATTGTGGCAAAAAAGGACTCATTACTCACCTAACTAATACAGTTTCTACACGCACAGTACGTCGGGAGCTCCACAGAGCTGGTATCTACAGAAGGGCTGAGATTTCTAAACCTCTGACCACGAAGTAGAACGCTAAGTTGCGAAAAGAAAATGGTGTGATGATCACAAAAATTGGACACACGAGGAACGGAGAACATTATTTGGTCTGATGAGTCACGTTATTCCTACAGAAGGGCGTGTTTATGTAAGGAGAATACCGCGTGAAGCCTATGATCCAGTTTGCATCGTCACGACGGTGAAACTTGGAGGTGGCTCAATAATGATTTTGGCGCAATCTCCTGGTATTCTTCTGATCTTAACATCACACTTAATGGTCGAATTACCAGAGATAAATATCTTGACATTTTCAATGACAATGTCCATACAATGACTACCATCCTGTTGCAAGAAAGTGCCATATTCCAAGATGAAAAAGCACCAACACACTCCAAAAAACGCGAAGTCAACGCATCATAACGTAATAAAACATCTTCTATAGCCAACACAATCACCCGATTTCAACATAATTGAACCATTTTAAGGAGTCCAAGAGCAGAGAGTTAGGAACAGATTTTCTAACCCATCGAGATTTTGATTGAAGAATGGCATAAAATTCCACTGGACATAATTGAAAACTTATTTGATTCTATCCCACGTTGAATCACAGCAGTTTTAGAAGCTAATGGAGGTTCAACTCCTTATTATGCAATAAATAAAGTTTTAAGCCAGGCGTTCACATTATTTTGTCTAACCCCTGTATATATATATGACAACCCGGGAAAATGAAAACCTGGTAAAAATTCTTAATTAGGCCTTTCGTTGAGAGAAGGAACTTTTCAGACATATTTTATTAAAAGAATTTATAGTTTTATTTTATTGGAATTTTTTTAGTCGTGTCTAACAATGTGGTAGGGGGAGATATACAACAAACGCCGCTTATAGCGAACATCACAGCGTTAAAATTACGGGGACGCTCACCTTTAATTATAAGTTTTGAATTTCGATGTATATACTTGTTTAAATTAGCGCATCTTATTTAACGATTTATAATTTTCGTTTTTATTTTGGTTTTTGGTTTTTATTTAATATTTATTTATAAATTTATATTCTTTTCAATTACCCGGCATTGTATCAGCTGAAATTTTCGAAGAAGACGAAATACCTGGTAGTATCGCTGAAGTGAATTTACCGATTCTGATTCCGTAAATAATACATTCTCAATTTATATTCACCTTAAGGAATAATAAATTACATTTTATTTTAATTAAAACTGCAGTCTTTAATTTGATATAATCAGACCTAATAGGGCTTTAATTTGATATCATAATCAGAAATAATAGGACTTTAATTTGATATCATAATCAAAACTAATAGGTCTTTAATTTGATATAATCAGAACTGAAAGGGCTTTAATTTGATATTATAATCAGACCTAATAAGACGAAAGACTTTTTTCGGTATGTCAGTTTCATTATTATTGCGTCTTTGAAAATGAAAACATGACATTGTATAAAAACGAATCTGTTTGATAAATGGATATGAAAGATGAAAATACTCAAACATTGGACAATTAAAATTTAAATATATACTAGAAAGAAAGAAAATGTTCCGAATATATAGAAAAAGTAAATTTATTTTAAATCTTAAAAAAGAAATTTCGTTGGTCTTGAACTAAACTTAAATAAAATTCCCCATTTTTCCTTTGTGGAACTCTCCATACTTTCCAGCCAAGTTTAATCTTCAAAAGATTAAATACAATATCAATGGCTTTCTACTCTCCTCTTGATTACTTTTCTTTTCTTATCGCTTCTAAGTAATGTTTATTTTCTCTAATTCTTCCACACCCAATAATCTCTTGTGTCTTAGCGGCTATATTGCCTTGCTTAATGCGTACGAGGTTAACAAAAAATGAAAATAATACAGATAAATAAATATAAATTGATGAAAGATATATGTTACCAAATATAACTAATACATGATTGCAGCAAGTAGGTTTCCAGTCATTTTTACACTCACTTGCGTAGATTTGGCAACAATGGGCATGTCTTTCAGTAAGTATTGTCATCATATTTTGGGGAAATTTCGTATGAGGTCGGCCAAATATGTAATTTCAACACTCGGAAACTAATACATACATACAAACACACGGTCTTACGCACCTACTCCCCCACAACCACTCATATATATATATATATATATATATATATATATATATATATATATATATATATATATATATATATATATATATAGATAGATAGATAGATGTAAGTTGGGATCAAATATAGTTAAAATATGTATCGGAATCCGACTGATTGATAGGATAGGAAACAAATCAGAAACATGTATCAATCTAATATGTTTCAGGTTTTAAAAGCTTCATAAAATTAAAATAATTAAAACATTTTAGGTTAATAAACGTTTCCTATTTGTTCTTTATCTTACCATATATATATATATATATATATATATATATATATATATATATATGCAGAAATATAGTCTTAAAGTGTGCTATATTTATGGGGTAAAGTGCTCAATATCAGAGATAGAGCGTGTGTAAATATAAAAGTGGACATGGAAGTCAGCACTTAGAGGCGACAGTCTGTTTCATTTCATATATATATATATATATATATATATATATATATATATATATATATATATATATATATATATATATATATATATAAGGAGGTGGTTATAGTAGTTCCAACGAGAGAAAAGTGTGTATATTAAAAAGAAGAGAGAAAACGCAAACGTTTTAGGTTGTAATGTAGATTTAAAAATATATATATATTATGCTTTATTTTCAACACAAAAATGAAAATATCACTGACATCTCATTTTAGCAGATATATTTACCAAGATTACACAAAAATAACTTGAAATACTAAAGCGTAGATTTATGCAATAACATCCGCAATGGCTTCAACCACGGCCATTAGACGACGTTGGAATTTCCTTCATCTCTTTTGGACCGTCTCCTTGTTTTAAGTTAGCGAATGCTGCCATAATCCTTGCCTTCAGTTCATATTTGGTGTTACAAGGAGTTTTGTGGATTTCTAGCTCAACTGCGCACCACACATAATATTCAGGGGATATGTAAGGGGGGATTGTGCGGCACGAGGCAGAGTGCTGTTGCCAGACGTACGGTCTTCGTGCAGCCAACCTCTTGACCTAGGACAGCACTACCGACTCGAGGCACTTGTTCTAGGCCTCCGTGTTGTGCCTGAGCCCCTTGCCAACAAATTCGGGAGTTCTTTTCTTATCAGAACGATCAGAGTGAGTTTTCCAAGCTGCCGTACCATAAGACTCATCCAATACTTTTCGAATCCTGGGAACAGTGCTCAGAATGACACCCAAACACTCTGAAATGTTCGTATTGGAGCTTCCGGTTCAAATGCCAAGCAATACAGCATGCCGTTTACAAATTTCTGAATTGCGTCACAGTGATCTTTTTCTTAAAGAGAATTGCCCAACTGACCCTACTATACTGAGCCGTCGACAAAATCAAAAACAAACAACGCGCATGCGCGAAATTGAAAATATAAAATGGCAACAATTTAGCCATTCAACCCTGCATATATATATATATATATATATATATATATATATATATATATATATATATATATATATATATATATATATATATATATATATATATATATATATATGTTAAACTTATATTGTTAAATATAACAGACAATGAATGTATATTATATTTGATCATGCGTCGTTCTAAACTTCGTATGGTTGCTTTACTTTCGGGTGAAAATAAAGACAAAAAATTGTCAAATATTTAGATATTTTTTATTTAGCTGTTCCTTGATCCAAGGTTTCAGCTGACATGACCCTTCTTCAGAGTTGTTATGCGGACATTTAAACAAAGATATTCACCATCAAAGCTAATATTCTGTTATGTTGACATAGAACATTGCTATGATCATCTTTTCTATTTGCTGATACGGGCACTTAAGTTTCAATTTTTTTTATTTATTGATGTTTAACATTAGACAGCTACTCAGAAACAATAACAAAATACTAGTAAAATAAAATAGTAAAAATTTATATTTGAAATATAAATACGACAAAAATAAACATCAATAAATAAAAACAAGTATAAGTTAAGAGCTCACATCCTCAAATGTATATTAAAAATGTCGCACCTCTTTACCTACGTTATATCAGTGACAAGTTCAATGAATCAAAGCATTTGTCTCTGCCTATATCCTGATGATGACTTCAGAGAGTCGAAAGCCTGGACGACATTTCTTGTACTTTTCACAATTTCTGATAGAATTTCTTTCTAGTCTGAGAAGGATTATATATCCGGATAATAACTGTGACATTACTCTATTTATTGAACAATTTAGTTCATGCCAACTTTACTAAAAAAACATACTTCAACAAAAGAATTATCATATTACTATATTAGTACAAGAACGCACAATTTTAAAATTTAAAAAGATTCAACCTCAGTGTCGTGACTGCACGCTCCAAAAGAATTTCTTACAGTTAACAATATCACATTTCTAAAAAAACATTTTTCGGATTACACTTTATCTTTCGATGTCCTGTTATTACCTGGATGTAAAAAACTTACCTATTTCCCTACCTGAAGATGATTGTATGAAACAATTGAAAGATAGTAGTAAAAAAGATCTTAAAAAGACCGGAATTTATAAACAAGGATCATATCATTCATTAACGGATTCGAGGTTAATGTATTTTATTATTAAAAATTGTTTGCGCGTGTGATTCTTGCCATTTATATCATTAACTTCATTATCTGCTTTTCGTATGAATGATTCGCGTAATATATATATATATATATATATAAATATATATATATATATATATATATATATTAATACATGTTTCATTAAATAATATAGATAAGTGTTGTCTATATATTTTATGTAAGTTTTTTCATATAGTCTGATAATCTTAATAACATTATCATTAAATAATGAAAGAAAATCACAATATTGATACATACTTTTTTTTTTTTAATCCAATCTGAGCTTTAAAAATTTTTTAAATTAAAATTAGAAAAAAAAAAGTATGTATCAATATTGTGATTTTCTTTCATTATTTAATGATAATGTTATTAAGATTATCAGACTATATGAAAAAAAACTTACATAAAATATATAGACAACACTTATCTATATTATTTAATGAAACATGTATTAATGACAAAATGCTGCCTAAATACACACACAATATATATATATATATATATATATATATATATATATATATATATATATATATATATATATATATATACATATATTTAAAGTGATTTTTACCCACAGAAATAAAACATAGGTTTAAAAAGAATGGATGTCATGCTATACCTTAGGTACCTTTCGACCAACACTTTTTCAAAGACATACGTTGACAAGTTGGAAAATAAACGAAGACACACTTAATATAATAAATGAGGAAGGAAAGTTGGAACGCGATTAAAAGGGATAAATTTTAATTACACCCTTTATACTTTTGTGGAACTTGTTATTTTCACCTGCCAGTTTAATTGTGTGTAATTAAAATTTATCTCTTTTAATTGCGTTCAAACTTTCCCTCCTTATTTATTATATTGAATTATAATTTTACATTATTAATATTAGTAATTAATATACAAAATACCAAAATCAATATTTGTTGGATTTAAGCTGTTTTCATGGAAACAAAATGACGATCAATGGGTTCATTCAGTCAAAGAAGCTATCGGATCATAGCTGGATTTGTCCAGCGTTGGCATTAGGCAACATTATTTTAAGAACACTCTGCAAAAATTGGCATTCCAAAGACTGCACTGCTGCAAATGCTTCTGAAAGTACAAGATAAAGGTCTTGAAATCTGTTGACTCTTGGCTACAATCCTTTATTTCATATTTCCTTTTGTAGAAAGTAAATATTGATTTATTCTCACATGTCATAAGGAACGTTCATTAAAATTATGAAATCTCGTAAAAGATCAATATATATATATATATATATGTATATATAGATTTAAACAGAACAGACGTCATGCTATACCTAAGGTACCTTTCGACCAACACTTTTTCAAAGGTATACGTTGGCAAGTTGGAAAATAAACGAAGACACACTCAGTATAATAAATGAGGAGGGGAAATTGGAACACGATTAAAAACGAGATAAATATTAATTACAAATAATTAAAATTCAAAAGGGGGTGAAAATAGCAAGTTCCACAAGAGTATAAAAAGGAAAAAAGGTACTCACAGTTCCTCCAACAAGCGTAAGGAACGTAAAAAATGCTCCTTCTGTCTACACAGGCTAGGCTGATGAAATTTTATAAATACAGCCTCCGGGAATCGGAGATGGTATACCGAGCGAGCACTGTATAATATTGAGAAACAAGTGTCTTCATAATCGGTGGCACAAACATGGTTATCGAGCAAATGCTGTCCAATGGCCGAATCATGGATTGCCTGAGTAGTTCTTCTTATAGATTGACTCAGACTACTTGAACGCAGATAGGCGGGATCATGCTGCGCAACCCGCGTCTCCAACCTCAGATTTGTTCGTCCTATGTACACCACATCACATCGGCATTTAACAACTAAATTTTCCTGAAAATAGGATAACCTATCTTTACTAAAGGACGGAAACACAGATCTTGTTTGAAAAACTGTGCGTAACTTAACAGCATTGTAACAAGG
Organism: Acanthosepion esculentum; assembly: GCA_964036315.1. Lineage (NCBI taxonomy): Eukaryota > Metazoa > Mollusca > Cephalopoda > Sepiida > Sepiidae > Acanthosepion > Acanthosepion esculentum. The sequence continues at coordinate 93,497,735 of OZ038502.1, read as the reverse complement.
CGAAATACACGCTGAAATTCTGTCAGATAATAACCGATATTTCCTGCCAAGCAAAGGTAACTTTAAATAAATAGGGCAACGGCTAAGTCCAAACATCACTGGTTCCTTGAAACGCTTGAATTTGCTGTCAATAACACGTCTGATAACGTTGATGGGATATCCATTATTTTTAAAAAATATTCCGAATAATAATGGGTTCTCCATCTAACAGTTCAGGGGAACCGATCATCATAGCGTCATGAAGCAGGGTCTCAATCAGACCAATCTTACGGGACTTGGGAACAAACGAATTCCAACTCGTAGATAAGCCGGTAAATGTGGGTTTACGAAAAACACTAGTAACGAAAAACCCGTCCTTACATTTAATAAAGACATCCAAAAAGGATTGTTCCCTATCCTTCACAACCTCCATCGTAAACTTAAGGAATGGATGGAGAGAATTAAGTTGCGCCAGGAAGTCTGTAGCGTCTCTGGCGGAATCAAAGATTGAAAAAGTATCATCGACGTATCTCATATAAACACAAGGTTTTTGGACCTTATCAAACAATAGACGCTCATAATAGCCCACGAAAATATTGGCTAAAATAGGACCCAAAGGGCTACCCATAGCGACCCCATCTGTCTGGACATACATCATTTCGTTGAAGCTAAACTCCACACCCTCTGTAGCTAGACCCATACATTCCAAGAACAGATCCTCAGGAATACTAGCCTGGCCCAAATTACCCCTATAAAGCATATCAACACAAATGCCGATGGTATTCAGTGGGACGTTAGTGAACAAACTGACAATGTCAAAAGACGTCATCAGTTTATCCTCAGATTGAATTTCTAAACTTCTAATGAAGCTAGAAAAAAGGAAGGAGTATGAAATATATAAATATCCAAGACAGGCTGGAGCAACTTAGCCAACCATTTGGCTAACTCATGTTGCACAGATCCCACCATAGACAAGATAGTTCTAAGTGGGACTCCATCTTTATGTACTTTGGGAAGTCCATACATTCGTGGTCGTTGCGAAGCTGTAGAGGTAGCACTGTTGTAATATTTTTTCGGGTTATAATATTTCAGACTATATATATACAAATAAGAGAAAGAACATACACTGTTCATAGCATTTACTTTTAAGAAAAGCGCTCAATACAAAGTAGAGCTATATATTATTATATTTGTATTGTAAGAGATTATAATGAAAAACATTTTGAAATCCCTACAAAAGAGCTTTCATGTTCCAATATTATGATTGCATTTCTTCAGGCGATGGTAAGTAACTGGTCATTAAATGATTTAAGAAAATTTAAAAAAACAAATTGTTACCTCTTTTTCGAAAGATAAAGAGATGGGGGCGCATAAGATCAGAATTAAAAATAGCGATTTCAAAATGTTTTTATCATCATCTCTTATGATAATATGAATATATATATATTTTTTTGTCATCCACAGACAGACTGTTTAGCTGTTTCACAGCTCATCAGTGTGGCTAGACGTCCGGTTGCCTCTAGCTAGGATCGAAACCCGACTGAATTGGCGTCAGTCGGAACTTCTACCACTAAGCGGTCGGCGCACGGCAGAGATGAAGGTGAATTTTAGCGTGTTTATTTTTAGATTTAGATAAACACACAGTGACTGACAGTGACTCAATTCTGCCGAAGAGTCATGCTATATTAGCTTTAATAGTCACTGTTTACAAACGCACACTTCACACCCACAGAACTCAACCGAAATTAATTTTTCAGGAGCCAATATATATATATATATATTTAGAATAATTAGGAAAAAAGTTAAGAATACATAGACTGTAATAAATATATTTCGATGAATATATTCATCTCATCAGATCGACTACAATTTAAGAAATAGATTCAAGATATACCAGGCAGACAGATATACAAAAAAATGAAAAATAAAAGGTAAAAAAATAAAATAAAAATAAAAAATGAAAAATATAAGATAAAACAATAAATAATAAAAATAAGTAGGCCTAGAAAATTTTCCTTTGGGGGCTTCCATTATGAAGAGAGCGAACAGAAAAAAGAGTTAACATAACTGGTAAGAGAAGGTAAGAGATAGGAAGGGTCAATTTTTAAGTGCATTACAAGCAAAGCAAATATTTTTAGGGTAATTTTAATCTATTTTAATGTGGACACTTGAAAACGTTTTCATTTCTTGCTCCGATTTTGCATTTCCCAACTCCCATCGATAGTGGAAATAATCGATTTTTCATGTTTCTACGGTAGTTTTCATGTAGTTTGCGGCCATTTTCTACTGGCCAGAGTGAGAGCCTATAGCTGGCTGACACGAATAGGCAGGAAGATTCTATTGGCCGGCGTGAGAGCCAACAGCTGACTGACACGAATGTTAACTAGCATGCAAAAAAAAATCGATAGCTGCATTCGTCACAAGTGGAAAAAATTTAAATCTGCATGGCACTTTACTCCAATTGGCTCAATCGCTTGCTTAAACTCAACGTTGATTCTGATTCCGCAGAACTGGGTTGGGTGTGAAAAAGTATTTGTTGTTAACATTCTTTTTTCATTCGGTTTTTCCAGTTACGAGTCCTTTTTTTAAAGCTGATCGTTTTGTGTTCATTTTGTTTAGTTCTTTTTTCGGAACAGATTTAATGTTTAGTATAGAGCTTAGAAAAAATTCACAGTGTGAGACAGGCAAGAAGTAAGGCATGTAGCAACATCAACACGGCAAAGGGCACTCCTTTAAAGGTAAGGAAGGGCAAAAATATTTTAAGTCAAGTGATAGCGATTGCTGTATGAGTCGTACGATTTTTGAGTCAAGCACGGGCAACGCCGGTCCATACTGCTAGTATATATATATATATATATATATATATATATATATATATATATATATATATATATATATATGTGTGTGTGTGTGTGTGTGTGTGTGTGTGTGTGTGTGTGTGTGTGTCTGTGTGTCATGGGTATGACGGTAAAATAGATCCGGCAGCAAGTCTTCTCATCGGAAGATTGGAGGATTTGAGGAGCGTGGAACCACCTTTTAATTGCTGTTGTTTCCAGGTCCACTCTGTCCCTGGGTGGTAGCAACTGTTAGGGTCCCAGCTATGGGCCAAATAGTGTCTACCAGGACTGACCAAGCTCTTTAGTGTTATACAACACGATTGGTCAAGGAGATGGAAAATTCTTACACAAAAAGCCAGAGGTATAATTTCTGCTTCGTCTGTGGCTTTTATTTGCACCGACTAAGTGTATCAATAGTTCCGAAAAGTGTGGATGGTTCTGGACAAGCCTTCACCACTTTAATCAAATCACTTGTGTGGGTTTTCTGGCGGTTTACCTTGATTCGTTCTGATCCAAACATATTCACTTGCAAGGTCCACTGGCGAGAGAGTGAAGGCGACGGGGTCAGGTAAAGGACATTACTGGAAGGCTCTAGCTGGAGCTCTACACAGTGGCAGACCGATGGGTGATGGTCGTTCTTTCACAAACCCATGAGGAATTGTGATGTCCGTGTCCTCTATCAGTGACAAAGCAGCCCTATTTAGGATTGCACTGCTTTCCCTATTATGGGGAGGGGGCGATAAAAGGGGCCCTAAACATTGCTTGCTCACACAGTGACTTGGCAGCCCGCTGCAGCTGTCTAGTCATCCAAAAAAGCAGTCGAAACAGCAAGAAAAGTCAGAATAAATATAAGAAGAATTTCCATTTTGGATCTTGGAATGTCCGCACTCTTCAGGACAATGATTCTGCACCAGAGCGTAAAACAGCTCTTGTTTCACTCGAGTTAAAGAAATATAACATCGACATAGCAGCTATTAGTGAAACACGTTTGGCTGGTAATTCTCAGCTTAGGGAAGAAAAAGGCGGATACGTATTTTTATGGGCTGGTAAGACTGAGAAAAAGCGACACCGGTCTGGTGTTGGCTTTGCCGTCAAGTCAGACCTTGCTAGCTCACTACCTTCCTTACCTAAAGGTGTATTTGATCGCATAATTAACCCTTAATCTGGAGTGCAACACTCGTGTGACGATGGTTAGCTGCTACGCGCCAACCTTAGGTTGTTCAGATGAAGAAAAAGATGATTTTTACAATCTTCTTCGGGATGTCATCTCCAAAGTCCAACATAAGGATAAATTAGTCCTTACAGGTGATTTCAATGCTCGTGTTGGCAATGATTATCATTCTTGGATGGGTGTTTTAGGTCGCCATGGTATTGGTCATGTGAATTCTAATGGATTACGCCTTCTCACTATCTGCAAGGAATTTGACCTTAGTATCACTAATACCTTCTACCAGCAACCCAACTGTCGTAAGACCACGTGGATGCATCCTCGGTCGAAAGACTGGCATCTGATCGACTACGTCATCACCAAAAGACGGGACATAAAAGATTTTAAGATAACGCGTTCATTCCACATAACATGCTGTCTGTCAGATCACGCACTACTTCGAAGTAAAGCTACACTGCATCTGCAAAAGCGAAGGATTATAAAATCTACACTGCCCAAACGCATTAACGTACTGAGCGTTGATGGTCTGAAAAGGCCACTGAACTCCAAGAATCTTCAGATAGAAAGGATCTAAAGGCTTTCTATGCTGGCCTCAAGAGCGTTTTCGGTCCTCAAAAAAGTGGTGTTGCTCCTATCTCTACAGCAGACGGTGAAACTGTTTTGACGGGTAAGTCAGGCATTTTAAATCGTTGGAAAGAGCATTTCGAAACTATGTTAAACACCACTTCGGTTACTGATGAGGAAGCCATCACATGAATTGAGCAAAATCCTGAAATTCCGGAGTTGTCTTTTGAACCTACTTATTAAGAGGTAATTGACTCCATCAAGCAGATCTCATCTGGAAAATCTCCTTCTCCGAAGGATCCTATTCCACCCGAAGTGTATAAGCATAGTGGCCAAAAATTGGTAAAAAAGTTACATCTCGTTTTCATGGAGATATGGAAGGCAGGCTGTGTCCCACAGGATTATAAAGACGCCTCTATCAAATACCACTACAAAAACAAGGGTTCCAGGTGTGTCTGTGATAATCATCGGGGGATATCACTACTTTCAATTGCAGGCAAAATCCCAGCAAGACTGATTCTAAGTAGAATCATTATACACCTTGTTGACGACATCTATCCTGAATGCAGTGTGGTTTTCGGTCGGGTCGTGGCACCATTGACATATTTTCTCTTCGTCAAGTTGCAGAGAAGGTTCGCGAGAAAAACCAGGAATTGTATATGGTGTTTGTGGACTTGACGAAGGCCTTTGACACTGTAAATCAAGAGGCTCTTTGGCAAGTCTTGAGGAAACTCGGCATCCCTGAAAACATGCGAAAGGTCATCATCTCCTTTCATGAAGGAATGAAAGCTAATATTGTGTCTGATGGTATGATGTCGGAATCCTTTAATGTCATAAATGGCACCAAGCAAGGTTGTGTCATGGCCCCTGTCCTTTTTGCCCTTTTCTTCTCGGTGATGCTGAAATATACATTTGCAAACACAGAGAGTGACGTCAAATTTCAATTTCGAACAACTGGTGGTCTCTTCAATCATCAGCGCTTAAAAGCCAAGACCCACCTTCGTACGCAAATCATTTGGGATTTGTTGTTTGCTGATGATGCGACTCCTGTAGCGACATCCTTTGAGGATTCCCACCATCAAATAAATCGTTTCTCTGCTGCATGTAAAGCATTTGGTCTTACACTTAGTGTTGTGGTAGGATCCACCTAATCTGCATAGGTGACTACCAACTATATAAATAATGGTTGGTACCGGAAGACGAGGGGGAGGAATCACGAGATCCAACTAGAGACTCTGATCGACTGCGACTAGTCAACACATTCTCCAGGAACGTCTTCCCAGAAATATACAGAAATACTATATGTACTTATTGTGTACGCTTTCTTGTTATAATACATTCTTGTTCTAAGTACATTTTGTGTTGCATTATTATTCCATGCATTAGGCGAGATTCAACAATGAGTCAAGACTCAACACTTAGCATAAAGAAAACTGAAGTTCTGCACCAACCTTGTCCTACTCCGAAGCAACTACGTGGTGAGAAACAAAAACTACCAGTCTACAAATTTCCAGAGAGACCATTGAAAGTAGAAGACAAAACCCTGAACTATGTAAAGTCTTTCACCTATCTTGGCAGCAAAGTCAATTACAGTGGAACTTTAGATGATGATATCATGCATCGGATTGCTAAGGCTACCAGTGCTTTTGACAAACTTCGCTGTCGCTTGTGGAATGAGCCGGGTATTCGACTGGATACGAAACTTCGGGTTTACAGAGCTGTTGTACTTGCCATCCTTTTGTATGGCTCAGAGACGTGGACTCCATACAGGTGCCATATACGCCTGATAGATGTTTTCCATAAAAGCTATCTGTGTGCAATCTGTGGAGTTAACCTTCAAGATAGGACATCTAACGTAGACCTGTTTAACATGTGTAATATTGGAGGAATCGAGACTTTTCTCATACAGTCTCAGTTACGGTGGACTGGTCATGTCTTGAGAATGTCTGATGACAGGCTACCCAAGATCCTAATGTACTGCCAGTTAGATCAGGGATACAGGAATGTTGGACGCCCATGACTAAGATACAAAGACAAGCTGAAAAGCAACTTGTCAGCAGTCAATATACCACATAACACCCTTGAGCGCTTAGCGTTGGAGCGGGTAGAATGGAGATCAACGTGTTTAGTGGACTCAGCAGTTTTCAATCTGCCTCTCTGAATCATCTTCAAGAAGCGAGAGCAACATCTAAAAGGTCAGCCAATCTAACAGTGATCCGTATGTGGCCTCCTTTGTAAATCACTAGCGGATCTTAAATGCCACTTAAGATTATCGCACAAAATTTCATAACTGAATCAACTAAGCTGTCAGATCCTCATACGTCCAAACCGACGGGAGATTCCATTATATATATATATATGCATATGACATAACGATATATATATATATATATATATATATATATATATATATATATGTATCAAGAAATGGTATTAAGGAAAAAATTGTATGACAAATTGGAAAAAAATTGTGACGCGTTTCATCCTTTAGGATTTCATCGGACTCGGCTTTGTTGATGTTGGCACATCTACACCTGTGCACGAAACGAGAGACGCTGGTAGTTTCAAAACTTTTGAAAGAATATTTTTTTTTAAAATCTAGTCAAATTTATCTGTATTCTTTTTCATTTTCTCTTCATCACCGTTGATAATCAGGGACAAAGGTGATGTAGAGAAAAATATTATAGATGATTTGGCTATATGGCAAAAAATATTCTTTCAAAAAATATTCTTTCGAAAAAATATTCTTTTAAGGATATTCTTTCAAAAGTGTTGAAACTACCAGCGTTTTGTGCGCATGTGCAGACGAGTCAGCATCAATAAAGCCCAGTCCGATGAAGTCCTAACGGATGAAACGCGTCATAAAAACATTTTTTCGAATTTG
>OZ038502.1:93417803-93485303 GCA_964036315.1 Acanthosepion esculentum | reverse complement strand
CAGTACTAATGTTGTGACGATACTTCAAACTACTAATGATGTGTTAACGCAAGAAAAGTAGCCAACAACAAATCATTTCGTAAAAAAAATATGCATAGCAAGAAATAAAAAAATTAATGTAAAAATAAATTAACATTTTTCAAATTTAAAATTTGTGAAGGTCAATTTTTCTCTGTTCGTTTCTTCTCCCGTGCCATATCCCCTAGACATAAGTTTATTGTAGATAATCTATCGATTAAAGCACTTTCTATACATTTTTGTCGCAGTAAATTTTCCGTTTTAACTAAAATATAATTGTGTATATCAGAATTATTCTCTAACCGATTAAGATGCGCAGCAAATTCATTTAATATAGGTCCAGCCATAAAAAAAAACAGAAAAATAAACAACTGATACCTAAGGTTTTAAATTAATTTTTAAAAAACAAAAATCTTACTTGAAGCTTTTATTTTAGTTTTAATTTCAAGCTAATAGATTAAATTTAATATTTTCAATAAGCTAAATACTTTGATGTATTTCAAAAACTAAATTAAATTGAGTAGGAGATTTTTTTTGTTTTTTTTTTCTAAATGTTATGGTCCAGGTTAGGACCAAGTTAGAATAACTATGCTAATTAATATTTCTGGTTTTAGTCATAAAGTCTGTGTGAATTAGATTTTTTCTTTTATTGGAAATAAAATGAAACCTATTTTGTTCATAGTCGACATTTAGAAATGTACAAATTAATTTTTAATGTTGATTTTAATTAAGTACGTTTTATGTTCCAGGTAAGGACCAAGGAAGAACAACACGAACACAAGAGTAGAAATAACGAAGATATATTACACGAAATAATAATACAAGATGTGGAAGGTATTGGTATGACTGTCAGTCTGGTTTGGAGTGAACTACTATCGGCTCGACTCGATTCGTTCCTCTCTCTTGAGAGGCGTAGTATACATAGTGTTAGGAAGAGTTCATTCTGTAGTTATCGGTAAAGACCCATAACACTAAAATAGCTGGTTAGAGCACATTTTAGTCGTTTTTCCTAGCAATGTAATTCTTTTTATTAAAAATTCTCCCTCAAATAAAATATACTTTCGTGAAACTGTATTTGAAAAATATCGGTTGATTTAAAGTATAATTAAACTGATTTGAAACAAATATTATTTACTTTAAGTTTAAAATATCGCAGCAATTCATTTTTTAACCATATAATATCTAAGGTTTTACTGACATTCGTTTTGTTGATGCGTTGGATAATCTGATTACATCTCTAATTTTGTTCTACAGAGACTTTATCTGTAAACATAATTGAAGAAAATAACGTGAGCGGCTATTTTACTTATTTTTTAAGTAATCAGTAATCTTAAAAATTTAGTAAAATATTTTCCATTTTACTCTTATTTTCTGATAATGTCGTGTATGGTCCCCTATACATACAAAAACAGCACGTTTATATCGTAATAAAATAAATTCAAAATTATTTTTTAAAATATTGGTGTTTGATGATTTGTATTAAGCATTTCCATTTAAGATTAGTAAATATAGTTTTCAATTAATAATATCAAAACCGCTGGAATTAATACAGAACTTTAAAAGATTTAAAATTTAGTAATTCTCTCCAATTAAAATTAAGAAGAAATGAAAAAAATATTATTTATTGATTTTTTTAAGACTTTAGTGTCCTTAATATATCTTACTTATAAAATAAATCAAAACTTTTCTAATTAAAGAATGTCATAGTTTTATTGCAATTTTAATTTTAAAAAATCAGTGCAGATTTTCGCCAAATGGTACTTCCGTTTGACAAAAACAAATTTGAATTCTTTATGGGGCCCTTCTTTTAAGTAATATAAATACCTAAACACTCAAATTTTAAATTCTCTAAATTTCATAAAGTTTATTAAGTTGGGGTAACAGATGTAAAAAAACAATAATTTTTAATATTTTCCAAAAAGAAATATTTGAAAAATAATTTCATTATTTATTGAATGAGTCTTGAAAATTTCATTAAATCCGACAATTTGATTTTTGCAAGAATTTTCAAATCTATGTGTTCTTTATCGCAAAAAAAGATGCCAGAATTCTTGTAGTGATGCATGTCCTACTGATGAAGCAAAACAAAAAAAAAATTGATTTTTAACCAAAATTTCGAACGTGTTAGAAAGTATTAAGAAATTAATAAAATATTATAAAATACATTGGCCTTTAATCCTAATAATAACATAAACATTTTGACGATAAAACTTTGTTTTTATCAAGTTTGGGATCATTTTCATCATGCTATGCTCTTTCTTAGAAACTTTTTGGAAGTGCATAATTGAATGTCTTGTTTTGTAAAAATCCTTTTGTGTTCATATAATATTCTATACAAATTTCGAGAAGTTTCTCCTATGTATTCCTTGTAGAAATTACTACAGGTGATAGAGTACATTCCTCATTTTCATATCAGCTTTTTATTAGTAGTAAATTTACTTGCAAGTTTATACATTTCCCCGTTCTTTCCAGATATTCTATTATCACAATATGCGATACATAATAGCAAAAGCAATAAAACAGAAACAAAATGAAACATAAAAAAAATCGGCTAGACTACGTACCCAAAATACAGATTTAAAAAAGTGAATGTAAAAATGTCAGTGACCCCTCTCCTTCATGCGGATGTGTGGTTGCATCAATTTAAACAACCGAGGAAATGCTAAAGGATGAAACGAGTCGCACGATAATAATTCCCACTTTGTTATAGATATTCTTGAATTTTTCCTCATTTTTTAGGATTTAGATATCTTTTTCTATATATACAGGTATTCCCCGAAATATTATCACACTTTAAATGACAATAAATGCAGAACATCACTGACGACGCCCTCTAGCGCTAAAGAGCGTATATTCAAAGCAGTTTTTCCTGTTAAGACAGTGACGTCCGGGAAAGCCCGGTTGACTACTAAGAATAGACTAGATGACAAATTGGAAAGACAATTGACGGTGAGGAGAGACGACAAATTAAAGCATTCCTGGGCTAGCTACCCGGTATGCTGATCAAAATTTAGCTACAGACACACATAAGAATAAATACCCCCAAGGGATCCCGAGAGGGGGGGGGGAGAATGAGATCCCTATTAGGATGGATCAACCGGAGATGAACCAAGCCTCACACCCACGGACAATGATTACGACTTGCCCATGCTGGAAAATATGCAAGAATAAACGCGGCCTAAAAATCCATCAAGCCAAAATGAAATGTCAAATGGAAGCTAGCCAGTTGCAGCGCACAGGAAATTCTCCTGGTGAGACGCAGGAAATACAGGGCAGGGAAGCTCACCACAGAGCCCAGTCTTTCCAAGCAGAGGCACAAGTATCAACCGAATTACCATCTGAGACATTTCGGAAGAAGATCAAATGGCCAGCGGCCGGCGACAAAAAAAAGCTTGGCACGACTTCGATTCAGACATCAGCGAAATACTAAAGACAATCTCAAAAGGCTCGGTGGAAACCCGTTTAAGTACTATGTCGAAAATCATAGTCAGCTACGCTTCCGAGCGTTTCGGATATGAGGAAAGGAAGACAAAAGAAAAAAACAGCAGAAAATCGAAGAGAAAATAAAATCAAACAATGTAGAGCGGAACTAAGAGCTATCCGAAAGCAATATAAGAAAGCAAAACCGGAAGAAAAGGGACCGTTGCAAGAACTCCGCGACATCATCCGTTCCAAAATGAAATCTTTACGGAGAGCAGAATGGCACAGGAATAGAAGGAAGGAAAGGGCGCGCAAACGATTGGCCTTCGCCACTAATCCATACGGTTTCACTAAGAAATTATTAGGCGATAAACGTAATGGAAGGTTAACATCTACCCCTGACGAAATAAATGACTTCCTTAAAAAGACTGAGTGACCCAAATAAACATATACAGCTAGGAGAAAACTCCTCTCTAATCACACCTAATTTGCCTACATACCCTTTTGACTTAAAAGAACCAACGTTGAAAGAAGTTCAAACAATATTGAAAACAGTCAGATCGGGATCAGCCCCTGGACCCAACGGAGTCCCTTACTTAGTTTATAAACGTTGCCCATTGTTGCTCCGTATGTTATGGAGGTTGCTAAAAATTGTTTCGAGAAGAGGGAAGATAGCTTTACAATGGAGGTGCTCAGAAGGCATATGGATCCCTAAAGAGGAGCAAGTACAGTAAATCAATTTAGGTACATCGCCCTACTGAACGTCGAAGAAAAAATATTCTTCAATATTTTGTATCGACGCTTAACAGATTTCCTCTTAAGGAATAAGTATATCGACACCTCTGTTCAAAAAGGAGGCGATCCAGGCATGCCGGGGTGCATGGAACATACAGGTGTCATCACGCAACTGCTAACAGACGGGAAAGCACATAAGGGCGATATGGCTTTTCTGTGGCTGGATCTTAAGAATGCCTATGTCTCTATCCCACACAAATTGGTAGAAGATTCGTTAAATCGCCACCATGTTCCTCCCCAAATTATAGAGACCATAACAGACTATTATAAAAATTTCAAAACGAGAACAGCAGCAGGAAATACAACATCTGCATGGCACATATTGGAAAAAGGCATTATAACAGGCTGCACTATTTCAGCTACCCTCTTTTCCTTAGCCATGAATATGCTTATAAAAGCGGCAGAAATAGAATGCAGAGATCCTTTAACAAGATCTGGTCAACGGCAACCGCCAATAAGAACATACATGGACGATATGACCATAACATCCTCGTCTGTGATTGGCGCCAGGTGGCTACTAAAAGGTTTGGAGAAACTAATTTTATGGGCAAGGATGAGTTTCAATGCTGCTAAATCAAGGTCATTAGTGGTGAAAAAAGGGAAAACATCAGATAGGGATCGTTTTAAAGTGTCTGGCGAGTATATCCCAACTATCAAACAAAACCCAATCGAGTACTTGGTTAAACGTTTTGACAATACCCTGAAGGACTCTGTCGCAATACAGGAAACAAAGGACATCCTAGAAACATGGTTAGATAAAGTAGACAAGTCTGGCTTACCCGGACGATACAAGGCTTGGATTTACCAACATGTCATTCTTCCCAAAATATTGTGGCCTTTGTCCATATATGAGCTCACCACCTCTACCGTAGAACATATTGAAAAAAAGATTAATTCCCGTTTACGGAGATGGCTAGGTCTACCAAAGTGTCTAAGTAGCGCCGCCCTTTACGGTAATTCCGACATTCTTCAACTCCCTTTCAAGAGCCTTGTAGAAGAATACAAAGTCGCTAAGGTGCGAACAGTAATACAATACAAGATCTCCAAGGACCCAAATGTAGTAGGAGCAAATATTGAAGTTTACACTGGGAGGAAATGGAGCGCTGTAAAGGAGTTGAAATTGGCAGAAGAGCGTCTACGCGAAAAAGTGGTGCTGGACACTGTTGCCACGGGTCGTGCAGGGCTGGGTTTCTTTCCTACTGTTAGAATTGATAAAGCCGTATGTAAGGAAAAAACACCAACTCTTACTGAATGAAATTCGCGCAGGGGAAGAGGAAATGAAAGTAGCAAAGATGATCGGGTTTAAACAACAAGGTTCATGGACAAAATGGGAGACAATGATACCTAGGATAGTCGGATGGTCAGAACGATGGCGTAACGAATTGGGCATGAATTTTTTGATCCGATCTGTTTGCGACCTTCTATCAAGCCCCATTAACCTACAATTATGGACTAAATCAGAATCGCCCTTATGCCCCCTATATGGTCAAATAGGTTCTTTAAAACATATACTTAGCAACTGCAAATCAGCCCTAGCTGATGGCAGGTATAGATGGCGCCATGATCAAATACTGAAAGAAATAGCAGAAGTCGTTAGTACAGCCGTCCGTACAAACAAACCGAATCCAAACAGGAACGTCATAAATTTTATTAAAGCTGGCGCGAAACCGAACCCAAAGAAAATGACCGCACCCAATTGTTTATCATGTGCAACAGACTGGGAACTTAGAGTGGATTTAGGTAAAAGGCTAAATTTCCCCGATCACATTTCCAAGACCCGATTGCGTCCAGACCTAGTCCTCTTTTCGAATAAACTAAAGAAAATCATCATGTGGGAGCTAACAGTCTGCTATGAGGATAATGTAGAAGAAGCCAGTGAGAGAAAAAATTAAAATACGATGAATTACTGGAAAACTGCAGGAATAATGGATGGAAGGCAAGCTGCAAGCCAATTGAAGTAGGTACAAGGGGGTTTGTGGTAAAATCACTAGTCAGCGCCTTAACAGATATTGGGACAGTGGGAACAAAAAAACGTAAGGCCATCCAAACCATTACTAAGACAGCAGAAGGAACAGCTAAATGGTTGTGGCTAAAACGAGCAAGTGCATGGACAAGCATACTGGGGAAAGCCTAAATTAATGTTAATTCCTTAATTTTACGCAGACCGTAGTCGGTTTGTAAATATGTATAATTGAAAACAGTTGTTATTCTTTTTTTACATCTAAAAAAAAAATAGCGGCAATAAAAAAATTATAAATAACGCATTCAGGTTGATATACCAAACCAAACCATGTATATATATAATTAGTAACAGAAGTCATTGGTTCATACCAACGGCTTTCCATACTCAATACTCATCGGATTCACTCTCTCGTGGTCATGTGTGACGTCATGAGCTGTTGTGCGATTTTCGCTTTCAGCGTCTTATATGCACGTGTTTATCGTTGCTTGGAAATCATCCATGTAAACAAAAACAGACTATCATCAATTTCTTGTTCGTGTATTGCTTAATATATTGTGTAATTGTCATCTTCGATAATGGCTTATGTAAGCCGAAAGCTTAGATTGGATTAAAAAATATGTATCAATATTGTGATTTTCTTTCATTGTTTAATGATAATGTTATTAAGCTTATCAGACAATATGAAAAGAACTTACATAAAATTTATAGACAACACTTGTCTATATTATTTAATGAAACATGTATGAATATATATATATATATATATTTAAAAATATATATATATATATTTAAAAATATTCAAACTTATGACGCAGTGAATTCATTTTAGAGGATTGATTACTTCGTTTCTTACGGCTTATCAAACCTTTTCAGGTTCTTTAAAATCAGAAAATATTTTTAGAATGTAAGATTTGTATTTTTAGGTAATTATGATTTATTGATATATATTTTACTATTTAACCCATAGCTGGAGTGAGAAGAGATGGATTAATCCTTTTTCAACTGGTATATCCGCGAAAGTGAATATAACAAACCCAACTGGAATTGGAATTCTGCTCTAAGATTAACAACTGCAAACCATTATCGATTAAACCATTCCAAGCTTACGACACCCGGTATTCCCAAGTATTCAATCATCAAGGTACTTCTGTGATTGTACGGAAGCCAATCTTTCGACGTGATACGTCCGCATGCCCAACGTTTTGGGGTATGCCGTGTATAGATAAAGACATGGCGAAATTGAATATCATTCTGCATATCTTTTCATTAATCCGATGTTTAAAAATAAACTATCATCAGGTGGAAATATTTGGTAAGAACCCCGCCGATTGAGCTAAATTCTATCCTATATATTCTATATATATATATATATATATATATATATATATATATATATATATATATATATATATATATGTGTGTGTGTGTGTATATATATATATATATATATATATATATATATATATATATGTCCAAATATAGCATTGGGGTTGACGGAAAAAATTCCAGTACCCAAAAAATACTATTCTTAAAAGAGTGCTCAATACAAAGTAGAGCAAATATAATTTATTCGAAAATTATAACATAAATATGTTATAAAATAACTACAAAAATAGCCATTTTCTTTCAACACTTCTGGTGTTTTATCAAGTGATGGTGTTGAATGTAGAATAAAGAGTTTTAAAAGGTTCAAATCGAACAGACATCCCTCTAATATGTAACAGTGTTTCCCTTATTTAAGTAAATTTTCTGGTCTTTAATTAATCAGGATTAATTACATTTACCGGCCTGAATGGTTGAGAAATTATGTAGAAATATATTAATCGTTCTGTAAGATTTAATGATGCGATCCTAAGGCTTAGTTCGATGACCACTACAAGAAATAAATATCAAAATGTTGTACAGTTTTTTGTGTTTATTTTCTCTTGAAACTAAAGCCATTATACGACGCTTGAAAAGGCTCCTGATCAAACATAATAGACATTCGTTGTCTGTCATATTTAACAATATATGTTTGAATAATGATTTGCTATCTCTATACATTAAATTCAAGCAACACAATCCCGCAGCAGTAAACGATCCCAACACCAAGAAATGTCAATGGAACCTCATGAAACGGCAAATAAACACATCCACACGAGAACAACGGCTCAACACTGAAATTGTACGCATTAAAGGAATCTTAAGATCTTCTGTCACCACTAAAGAATTCACAGAAATATTGGATTTATTGCCTAATACAACACGAAAGGTAAATGTATTCCATAAACAAGTCACACACAAAAAAATCTAAACAAATTATATAATGGAAAAATACTTCTATCTAACTATAGGATTACCTACTCACCTGAAATAAAATGGAATGCCTTAATCTTGGACCAAATTTTCACGTCATACAGAAACCTAATCTAATGTTCAAACAAACGCAAATTGAATTTTTATATCAACAAATACTTTTATTGTAACAAGATAAACATATTACTACACAGGTAGGTTTAAAAGATTACGTTGTTCTGGAATTGTCATCAATGGTCGACTGAACTTGCTTTGTTTCAATGACTTTTGTTTTGTTATTATTAGTTACTTTGTTTTATAAAATCAGAGTTATTCCCCCCTTGTGGTAAAATCGTTGGAGAGCGACTTTAAAAGATTTACTTAAAGCTAAATCTATTAAACACCGATACAAAAAAAATCCGACTGGAATTATAAACACTCCTTTAATAAGTGCACCTAAACAACTAAAAAAATTACAACAGTATTGTTATCCGACGAACTGATAAAAATAATACTTTTCTTATTTTAAACAAACATGAGCATCATTCAAAATTATAGGCCATTTTGGATGATCACAATAAATTTAAACGTTAAACAATAATACCACCTCCCAGCTTAAAAAAATCAAATCAATAAACTTATTACTGTTAACAATGCTGAAATAGGATCCTATAAAATTCAAAAGATTATAGGTGTCTATCAACCTGGCTACCTTTAAGGAAATGTAAAAAAAACGATACAAAAGATCATCCCCTCCAACCTGTCATTTCACAAACACCTCCACCTGTATAGTACTATGCAAAAACCCTTAACAAATTAATTACTCCATATATCCCAAATAAATATTTCATTGACTCCACAAACGAATTTTCAAAAATTCTTCATGCCGTAAACAAAGAAATAATCGCATCTTTGGATGTACAAAATTTATTTACTAATGTCCCCGTCCCTAGAATAATTGACAGCATTATCCGTGATGTATACAATCACACTTCTCCCCTACCCATGAATATTAATAACACTATTTAAAAAAAACATTATTAATATCACTCAAGTACATTTTCTTGACCCTCCCCCCAGGTAATAATTATACTCTAATAGACGGTATCACGATGGGATCCCCTTTAGGCCCCCTTTCTTCTAATTATTATATGGCACATCTAGAAAATAAAATACTTATACTGATAAACCCCCCAATATATCTAAGATACATAGATTACATTTTCATTTTATTGAAAAATTATTGATTAAATTATACAATTTAAAAACAAATTTGAAAGTCACTCCATCCACAAATTTACTTTATAATCGACATTAACAATAAAATTCCATTCCTTGATGTACTTTTTGATTCCAGCACACATAGATTTACAGCTTCTCTCTTTAGAAAACCTACTAGCATTGACTCGTGTCTTTTTAGTTATAATTGTGAATGCTCACAATGATATAAGTTAGCCGTTATAAAAACTTAATCCAAATGATACGAGGGTCATTCAATAAATAAGTTGAATTTTTCGGTATAAGGACTTCTAATACAGATAGAAGCTTACTCTTTTTTATTTATTTATTTTATTGTTTTACTTCTTTTTCACATGGATTTAATTTCTTTTGTAGATTAAAAGAAAAAACTTTGAGAGTTTTGGCGATTAACAAAGATGGCTGACCAAGAAGCATACTCCAGGATTGAACAGCGTTCAGTTATCGAGTTTTTGGTTGCTGAAGGGTGCAAACCAGTTGAAATTCATAGAATAATGTCAACTGTGTATGGTGCCACATGTTTCAGCCAAAAATGTCTACAAGTGGGCTAAATTGTTTAAAGAAGGACGGAGCAGTGTTGAGGATGAAGACAGGCCTGGGAGGCCTACAGAAGTGAGGTCTCCTGAGGTGATCGAATCAGTCAATGACCTCATTCAGTCTGACAGAAGGGTGACAGTGGATGACATTGCAAGGACTTTGAGCTTATATGTTGGGACAAAAGCAGAGGTCATCAGTCAGAAGGAGTCATCTTGCATCATGACAACGCAAGGCCTCACACAGCAGCCCAAACGGTGCAGACCATCAACGAGCTGGGCTGGGAACTGCTCCCTCATCCCCCTTACATCCCAGACCTTGCCCCTTCAGACTTTCACCTGTTTGGTCCCTTGAAAGCGTTCACGAGAGGCACGAACTTTAAAAGTGACGATGAAGTCAAAAGTGTTGTGAACGACTGGCTGAGACATCAGTCCAAAGATTTTTACGCTGAGGGAATACGGAAGCTTGTGCACAGATGGGAAAAGTGTGTGACAGTGCTGGGAGACTACGTTGAAAAATTAAAAAAATGTAAGCTTCTATCTGTATTAGAAGTCCTTATACCGAAAAATTCACCTTATATATTGAAGGACCCTCGTATCTTCTTCCAAAACCATATTCTATAAAGAATTACATAACATTAAACATTGGTTAATAATGGATTCCCTAATTCTGTCATTGATCAGCAAATTAAGATGTATCTCAATAAACTTAATAATATCTCTAACAAGATTGATAATATTAATAATATTTGTAACCACAATAGTGTACGTCAAAATAAACATAATACTATTAATTTATAATATTGTAACCAAATGCATAATAATTGCAAACAGGATAAAACAACACTCAAAAACATAATAGGTAAAAACCCATCATAAATAATAAAGAAGTTAAGCTCATCATATATTATAAAAAAATTAAAACACTTGACCTCATTGTTACAATTTTTGTGTACTAGTATAACTAGTGAGCCAACCCAAATGACTTGACTCACTTTATAGTTCCCCAATAGAAGGTTAACCAATCAGGAGATGTAAAATATTCAATCCGTCGTGTATAAAGGCGGCCATTTTGTTTACTCTCTCCGAATATCCAGTGCCAACCGGTTCACCGCAGTTTACTGTTTTTTCGTTTGAATACGGTGTGAGACAACTTTAAAGAATAACTCAGTGATAAGTGTTTATTTTGTTACTTTTTCAGTTTCCAACATTGTTTTTGAAGTTTCTTGGTTTTCACTTTTTCGTTTTAGTATATATTGGAATATTTTACATTTACCTTTCATTTGCCTTTTTGTTGTATTTATTACCCTCCCCCTATTTTGATTTGCATTTGTTCTTTGGTTGAATTGTTTATTGCCTTGGTTTGTCCCGTTCTTGTTCCATTTTATTTTGTTTGAAATGATATAAAGTATTATTTATAAAAGGAGCAAGTAAAAATAACTTACGTCGACCGTGGCTGTGTTTTAGTCTACGCCATGGTCGACACAAACAATAAAAAAGTGCCTGATACACCGGTGGTAAAGCCGGTGTCGGCAGCAAAATCGGCCTGGTCTCAAGATAGGCCGCTAAAGAAAGATGGGGAATTCTATGCCAGTCAGAGGAAAAAACTGGAAAGCAGTTTCAACGGCAACGAATTCCTCACGATTAAGGACGCCTTTGATGCAGTGAAAGTGAGAACTATTTCTCTGCTTACTTCAGACGTGAAGAGCCATAAATTAATGGGGGTAAGCAGAGAATGTATGGAGGAGGCGCTAAAATCATTGAACATTTGTCCAAAGATTTTGGCCAGAAGGACCAATGCTCTTTGGGATCTCCTTCTCCAGACTGAAGATCAGGCCCGAAGATTAGCGGGAAGTGTTCTAAACACAAAAAATTTACGGTTACAAACCGAGTATATGGGCACCCGCAGAACGAAAATAACTGTCCACGGAGTGCCGATAGACATATCAGAAGATCGGATGGGGGCTTTCTTCTCTAAATATGGGGAAGTTAGCGAAGTGAAGGCCATCTGCAGTAAGTCAGGAATAGACACTGGGGATATGGAAGTTCAAATTACCCTAGACAAGGAAAACTTCCAAGATATCCCAAACATTTTGCTCTGCCGAACGAGAAGAATGCTGGTGGTGGTTGAAGGGAGGAAACCATGTTGTTGGGTGTGCGGACAGCCGGGCCATATGGCAAAGGCGTGCCCCACCAAGAAGGTGCCAGCACAAAAAGAACCGACTCCAGTAACGACAGCAGCAGCGACAGCAGCGACCGCTACCAAAACCGCCGAAACTGGAAAGACTTCGAGTGACGGCTGGAAGGAAGTGGTTGCAAAGGGGCGAAAATCCCAAACAAGCCTCCCGTCCCCCCCAAAGGAGGCTTCTCCCAAAAAGCAGACTGACAAAGAGAGTCGGAAGAAAGAAGATAAAAAGAAGCAATATCAGCAACCCGAAGTCGAGATGGAGGTGGAAGAACTACCTACAATGCGGTCCTCCTCTTTGAAGAGGAACAGGGAAGAGGACGATGAAGAAGTCCCCACAAAAAAGCACACAGCAGAAAAAAGAACGGGGAGGAGCCGGGAAAAATCCAAATGCGCATCCACCCCGGCGTCTCCAGAAAGGAATATTGTTTTACCTGTTCCTAGGAGTCTCCCCCCATCACTCTCACGTTTGCCACTCCCTCCTCCCACTCCCACTCCCACTCCCACACAATCATCCACCCCCATGTCATCGGATGCGTCCCCTACCCAGCATACACCCACTCTTCCGTCCATTCCCTCCCCACCAGACCCAGATAGGGTTAAGAAAAAAAAGAAGAGGCTCTTTAAAAGAGCAGAAGATATATGTAGGGTGGATAAGACGGAGCTGGAAAAAAACTGTTCCTCCAGGAAAAAATCCCTTCTAGGTCCACTCTTTAAACTCTCTTCCATTGACAACATGTCGGTGGAAGACCCCCAGAACTTTCCGGGGGCCCCAGGTGTGATTGCCCTCATCAGGGATGCGGGGAAGCATTTAAAAGTATGGGCCCATATGTTCGAGGCCAAAGAAGCATTCCCAAATTTAAGAATAGCGGAATTTGGGTCTCCTGACCTCACCAAGATGCACGGCTTCTGTGCAGGGAGGGTCCCGGTACGTCTCCACCCCTCACTATACAGGGCCTTAAAATTAACATACCCTACGGACGTCGGCGGGATTGTCTCGGAAGGACGGATGACGTCGGAGCTGGGCACGGGAAGCCTGGGACAAACCGTCGGGGTCCTGTCACCCGCAGATTTCCGCCCCGTATGTGCTTAGGTTGTTGCAGTAACTGTCGTTTTTTATTTTTGCAGGCCTAGGAAATGGAAATAAAGATAGCCAGTTTGAATGCGAAGGGCTTGAGAGATCGGGGTAAGGCTGCCCGCCTGCTTCGGGATCTCTTGTCCTTCGGCGTGGATGTTGCCGCGATCGAAGAGACCCACTTTGTTTGCACTTCCGATGCGTGTGTGCTGGAGGATGACTTTGTCATCTATTCAGCATATGGGGACCGATGTGCCAGAGGAGTTTCTTTGTTGGTCAGACGTACTCTCGATGCGAAGGTGGACCTTGTGCATACCGATGCCGAGGGCCGGTTAATCGTGGCCGATATTGCCGTGAAAAGTGGTTCGTTTCGGGTCGTTGCGGTTTATGCGCCCAACGACTGGGAGGAGCGGGGTTCCTTTTTTCGGCGGTTGGGGCCGTTCCTAGTTGATTCATCGCGCCTAGTTTTAATGGGGGACTGGAATGCCATCCTGAACCCCAAGTTAGACAGGGGGCGGGGCGCTAGCGGGAGTAGGGGCGATCGTAGCCTGGTCAATCTGATCGACGATTATGGTCTCGTCGATAGATACCGGGTCGATCATCCCAAGGGGAAAATGTGGACGTGGGCTCGTAGCTGGCCGTCTGTCAATGTAGTTAGCTACATTGACAGAATGTTAGTTCGTAGAGCCGACATAGACTTGTTAGATTGTCCCACGTTCCACTGGGTAGGCTACACGGATCACAAACTCGTTTGTGCCCGTGTGGCGTTAGAACATAGGCCTAGAATGGCTGGCTACTGGAAGTTCAATCTGTCTTTACTGGACAGGCGGGACTTCCAGAGGCAGCTAACTAGTGTAGTGCAGCGGGAGCTAGTGGGGGCGGTTATCGGGAATAAGTGGTGGGAGCGACTTAAGGATAGAATTAGGTCTTTCACCACTGATTTCAGCAAACGGCTCGCCCTAGATAGAGCTGAAAAGGTGAAGACGCTTAAGGCTAATTTTTCCCGGGCGGAGGCTGGGGGGGATCCCCTAGAGATAGCCCTAGCTAGGGAGGCCCTGCAGCGTTCGAATAGCGAGCGCTACATGGGTCAGGTAATTAGGCATAGGCTAAGTAAGATGTCTTCTGAAGCTGTGAACCTGGGCGCAGATCTGCGTCGGGAAGAAGTCCGTCGAGGTGGTGATCGTTACATTCGTCAAGTCGAAACCCCGGAGGGGCGTACTCTGCGGTCGACTGACGACATGTGCGAGGCGTTTCGGCGGCATTTCGAGAGCCGCTTTACCAAGGAGCCTGGTCTCCGTGAGGAGGAGTTTCGCAGCTATTTGGCTGACTTTCCTCGGCTTGAGCCGACTGAAGCAGCTAGCTGCGAGGGAGAGATCACGGAGGGCGAAGTCTACGAGGCATTGAAGAAGGTCGGCAGAGGCAAGTCGCCCGGTCTGGATGGTTTGCCTTATGAATTGTACTTGAGGCTGTCGCACATCTTTGTTCCGATTTTGACTGCAGTGTTCAACAACTGGTTTCGGTCGGGGTCCATCCCCAACCGCATTTCCAGGGGTGTGATCACTCTGTTGAAAAAGGGCAAGGGTGTTGGGGGTAAACTAGACGATTACAGGCCCATAACTCTGCTAAACACAGAGTTAAAGATTATGGCCAAGATCCTGCAGGAGCGTTTGCAGTCAGTTGCCGAGTCTCTGTTGGGACCCGAGCAGACTTGTTCTGTGAGGGGCCGAACAATTCAGAGCAACCTGCATTTGATCCGCACGATCCTAGAGGGAGTAAAAGACGACGAGGAAGCCGCGCTGATCAATTTGGATCAGTCCAAGGCATTTGATAGGGTCGACCATCGCTACCTTGCTACTGTCCTGCAGGCCGCCGGATTCGCACCCGACTTCTGCCGCTGGATTAGCCTCCTGTATCGCTCCCCCAGTGCTGTGGTACAGGTGAACGGAAAGTTGTCGGGCGCTTTTGTTCTGTCGAGGTCGGTTCGTCAGGGTTGTCCGCTGTCGCCTCTCCTTTATGCTTTGGCGTTGGAGCCTCTCCTTCGCCGGCTGAAGGACGAGACGTGCAGTCCGGCCCTACGCGGGATCGCCGTTCCTGGAGGGTCTCGAGCCAGGGTTTCCGCGTACGCCGATGACGTATCTGCTTTCGTGTCGTCCCGGGGCGACATTAAAGCGGTACAGAAGGCGCTTGATCGGTACGAGAAGGTGACAGGGGCCAAGATAAACCGCGACAAGTCGTCCGGCTTGCGGTTAGGTGCCTGGAAGGGGCGTGATCTTCCAGGCCGCTTCGGTTGGACGGACGGTCCTGTCCGCATTCTTGGAGTGTGGTTTGGACCCGACCTCCAGCTGGAGAAGAATTGGTCAGAAGTACTAGCAAAGATCGGTTCTGCCGGCAAGACTTGGAACCGACGGAGGTTGTCTGTGAAGGGCAGGGCGGACGTGTGTGTTACATACATTTTCCCCCTGGTTCTTTATCGATTGTCAGTACTTCCTCTCTGTAAGGCCCACAGGAAGGCGCTCGAGCGATCGCTATCCTCCATTTTATGGAGGGGACGCGGTAACAGGGTCGACAGACGAGTCTGCACTAAACGTCCGTGTCATGGGGGGCTGGGAATGCCACACTTGCTGAGTCACATCCGTGCCTCACGGTTGGCTTTCCTACGCCGCGCATTGACTAGAGGAGATCCGATTCTGGAGGGGATTGTTAGGGACGCGTTCCCTGGCCTTACTATCAGTCCCCCCATCTCGAGGGTTGAGCGCCGTCGTAAACCCCGGGATCAATCGCTTTTCCTCCGCGAGTGTCGGTTCGCCTTGAAGGCTATTCCGCGGTCCAGTGACCTGTCACAGCCTAGGAAAGTCTTCTATAGGGGATTAGTGGAGGGGCGCGCGAAGGATTCCCTACGTGATACGCTCTGCTTTTCGGAAGAGGAGTATCGCTCCTACTGGTCTTGGGCGCCAGCGGCGGATTATCTCAGTAACCCTGAGTTTTCGCTTACCTGGCGATTGGCTCGGAATCGGCTGCCTCTCAACGACAAGGCTTTCATATGGGGCTTGGCGGATTTGCCAGACTGTGAACGGTGTGGTCTTGGTTTAGAGGAAACGGCTTCGCACGCCTTCTACCATTGCCCCCGGGTCCGCCCCTTATGGGACCATGTCGGCGAGCTGACGGCTCGTCTCGCTCCCGAAGAACTCGTGTCCATTGATCGCGCATACGCGTGTGACAATGTGTCGCCCCCGTATTCCGGGGTGAAACGAATGGTGTTTCTGACGCTGCTAGCCACGGCTCGAATGGTGATATGGACGACGCGCATGCAGGAAGTCTTGCGAGGCAATCGTCTTTCGCATCAGGATCTAATCCGATTCTTTGAGCATCAGCTCAAGATGAAGATTAGAACTGATAGGAAACGATTGCATTCGACAGTCTTCAACGAAAGGTGGGTAAAAGAGGCGAGCTTGGTTCGTTTGGACGGGGCTAGCCTTGATTTTCTTTTCTAGGTCAATCTAAAGTCACATCGGGGTGGTTTCCTGTGGAACCCTCCCCTTGGTTAGGTTAGACAAGCTTAAGTGTACCTAGTTAATGTGAGTAAGTGTTGTTCCCGGCCTGTTTCCCGGCTATCTTTTTAGTTATGATCCAAGTCGAGATTCCCAACCTCCCCAGTTTGTTTTGGCCCCACCTTTCATCTCGACTAGGTCAGCCTTTTATTTCCCCATGTCCGGGTTATTTTATCTCTTTCCCACTCCCTTAGCGAGAGTGTCTCTTGATTCTGTCCTCTGGGCAGAATACAGCGGCCTCTCTATTTTGAGGGTTGGACGGGCCCTACTAACACGAATTATGTTTAGTTTAAATATTCGTTGAGTTTTTAGTTTGTTATTGGGTTCATCTCCCTCCCCACTTTCATCTTTTCATGATTAGAATTTTAATGTATGTTATTATCATCAAAATTTTTATGGTGTGGGGCGCGTTTTTGTAGGTTCCCCTGGTGTGGATGTGGTATTATGGTGGATGAAGGTGTGAATGGCGACGGATGAGTTCTTGTGGTGAATGGGTTAATTGTAATGTATGAATGGGTCGCGAATCTGATTAGCTAGGTATAGGATAGTAAGTTATGACCAGCCCTTACCCCTCCCCTTTTCGGCCTTGTGCCACATTTGTTGTATTCCAACAAAAAATAAAATATCCAGTGCCAACCGGTTCACCGCAGTTTACTGTTTTTTCGTTTGAATACGGTGTGAGACAACTTTAAAGAATAACTCAGTGATAAGTGTTTATTTTGTTACTTTTTCAGTTTCCAACATTGTTTTTGAAGTTTCTTGGTTTTCACTTTTTCGTTTTAGTATATATTGGAATATTTTACATTTACCTTTCATTTGCCTTTTTGTTGTATTTATTACCCTCCCCCTATTTTGATTTGCATTTGCTCTTTGGTTGAATTGTTTATTGCCTTGGTTTGTCCCGTTCTTGTTCCATTTTATTTTGTTTGAAATGATATAAAGTATAATTTATAAAAGGAGCAGGAAAAAAAATAACTTACGTCGACCGTGGCTGTGTTTTAGTCTACGCCATGGTCGACACAAACAATAAAAAAGTGCCTGATACACCGGTGGCAAATCCGGTGTCGCCAGCAAAATCGGCCTGGTCTCAAGATAGGCCGCTAAAGAAAGATGGGGAATTCTATGCCAGTCAGAGGAAAAAACTGGAAAGCAGTTTCAACGGCAACGAATTCCTCACGATAAAGGACGCCTTTGATGCAGTGAAAGTGAGAACTATTTCTCTGCTTACTTCAGACGTGAAGAGCCATAAATTAATGGGGGTAAGCAGAGAATGCATGGAGGAGGCTTTAAAATCTTTAAATATCTGTCCAAAGATTTTGGCCAGAAGGACCAATGCTCTTTGGGATCTCCTTCTCCAGACTGAAGATCAGGCCCGAAGATTAGCGGGAAGTGTTCTTAACACAAAAAATGTACGGTTACAAACCGAGTATATGGGCACCCGCAGAACGAAAATAACTGTCCACGGAGTGCCGATAGACATATCAGAAGATCGGATGGGGGCTTTCTTCTCCAAATATGGGGAAGTTAGCGAAGTGAAGGCCATCTGCAGTAAGTCAGGAATAGACACTGGGGATATGGAAGTTCAAATTACCCTAGACAAGGAAAACTTCCAAGATATCCCAAACATTTTGCTCTGCCGAACGAGAAGAATGCTGGTGGTGGTGGAAGGGAGGAAACCATGTTGTTGGGTGTGCGGACAGCCGGGCCATATGGCAAAGGCGTGCCCCACCAAGAAGGTGCCAGCACAAAAAGAACCGACTCCAGTAACGACAGCAGCAGCGACAGCAGCGACCGCTACCAAAACCGCCGAAACTGGAAAGACTTCGAGTGACGGCTGGAAGGAAGTGGTTGCAAAGGGGCGAAAATCCCAAACAAGCCTCCCGTCCCCCCCAAAGGAGGCTTCTCCCAAAAAGCAGACTGACAAAGAGAGTCGGAAGAAAGAAGATAAAAAGAAGCAATATCAGCAACCCGAAGTCGAGATGGAGGTGGAAGAACTACCTACAATGCGGTCCTCCTCTTTGAAGAGGAACAGGGAAGAGGACGACGAAGAAGTCCCCACAAAAAAGCACACAGCAGAAAAAAGAACGGGGAGGAGCCGGGAAAAATCCAAATGCGCATCCACCCCGGCGTCTCCAGAAAGGAATATTGTTTTACCTGTTCCTAGGAGTCTCCCCCCATCACTCTCACGTTTGCCACTCCCTCCTCCCACTCCCACTCCCACTCCAACTCCCACACAATCATCCACCCCCATGTCATCGGATGCGTCCCCTACCCAGCATACACCCACTCTCCCGTCCATTCCCTCCCCACCAGACCCAGATAGGGTTAAGAAAAAAAAGAAGAGGCTCTTTAAAAGAGCAGAAGATATATGCCGGGTGGATAAGACGGAGCTGGAAAAAAACTGTTCTTCCAGGAAAAAATCCCTTCTTGGTCCACTTTATAAACTCTCCTCCATTGATAACATGTCGGTGGAAGACCCCCAGAATTTCCCAGGGGCCCCAGGTGTGATTGCCCTCATCAGGGATGCGGGGAAACATTTAAAAGTGTGGGCCCATATGTTTGAGGCCAAAGAAGCATTCCCAAATTTGAGAATAGCGGAGTTTGGGTCTCCTGACCTCACCAAGATGCACGGCTTCTGTGCAGGGAGGGTCCCGGTACGTCTCCACCCCTCACTATACAGGGCCTTAAAATTAACGTACCCTACGGACGTCGGCGGGATTGTCTCGGAAGGACGGATGACGTCGGAGCTGGGCACGGGAAGCCTGGGACAAACCGTCGGGGTCCTGTCACCCGCAGATTTCCGCCCCGTATGTGCTTAGGTTGTTGCAGTAACTGTCGTTTTTTATTTTTGCAGGCCTAGAAAATGGAAATAAAGATAGCCAGTTTGAATGCGAAGGGCTTGAGAGATCGGGGTAAGGCTGCCCGCCTGCTTCGGGATCTCTTGTCCTTCGGCGTGGATGTTGCCGCGATCGAAGAGACCCACTTTGTTTGCACTTCCGATGCGTGTGTGCTGGAGGATGACTTTGTCATCTATTCAGCATATGGGGACCGATGTGCCAGAGGAGTTTCTTTGTTGGTCAGACGTACTCTCGATGCGAAGGTGGACCTTGTGCATACCGATGCCGAGGGCCGGTTAATCGTGGCCGATATTGCCGTGAAAAGTGGTTCGTTTCGGGTCGTTGCGGTTTATGCGCCCAACGACTGGGAGGAGCGGGGTTCCTTTTTTCGGCGGTTGGGGCCGTTCCTAGTTGATTCATCGCGCCTAGTTTTAATGGGGGACTGGAATGCCATCCTGAACCCCAAGTTAGACAGGGGGCGGGGCGCTAGCGGGAGTAGGGGTGATCGTAGCCTGGTCAATCTGATCGACGATTATGGTCTCGTCGATAGATACCGGGTCGATCATCCCAAGGGGAAAATGTGGACGTGGGCTCGTAGCTGGCCGTCTGTCAATGTAGTTAGCTACATTGACAGAATGTTAGTTCGTAGAGCCGACATAGACCTGTTAGATTGTCCCACGTTCCACTGGGTAGGCTACACGGATCACAAACTCGTTTGTGCCCGTGTGGCGTTAGAACATAGGCCTAGAATGGCTGGCTACTGGAAGTTCAATCTGTCTTTACTGGACAGGCGGGACTTCCAGAGGCAGCTAACTAGTGTAGTGCAGCGGGAGCTAGTGGGGGCGGTTATCGGGAATAAGTGGTGGGAGCGACTTAAGGATAGAATTAGGTCTTTCACCACTGATTTCAGCAAACGGCTCGCTCTAGATAGAGCTGAAAAGGTGAAGACGCTTAAGGCTAGTTTTTCCCGGGCGGAGGCTGGGGGGGATCCCCTAGAGATAGCCCTAGCTAGGGAGGCCCTGCAGCGTTCGAATAGCGAGCGCTACATGGGTCAGGTAATTAGGCATAGGCTAAGTAAGATGTCTTCTGAAGCTGTGAACCTGGGCGCAGATCTGCGTCGGGAAGAAGTCCGTCGAGGTGGTGATCGTTACATTCGTCAAGTCGAAACCCCGGAGGGGCGTACTCTGCGGTCGACTGACGACATGTGCGAGGCGTTTCGGCGGCATTTCGAGAGCCGCTTTACCAAGGAGCCTGGTCTCCGTGAGGAGGAGTTTCGCAGCTATTTGGCTGACTTTCCTCGGCTTGAGCCGACTGAAGCAGCTAGCTGCGAGGGAGAGATCACGGAGGGCGAAGTCTACGAGGCATTGAAGAAGGTCGGCAGAGGCAAGTCGCCCGGTCTGGATGGTTTGCCTTATGAATTGTACTTGAGGCTGTCGCACATCTTTGTTCCGATTTTGACTGCAGTGTTCAACAACTGGTTTCGGTCGGGGTCCATCCCCAACCGCATTTCCAGGGGTGTGATCACTCTGTTGAAAAAGGGCAAGGGTGTTGGGGGTAAACTAGACGATTACAGGCCCATAACTCTGCTAAACACAGAGTTAAAGATTATGGCCAAGATCCTGCAGGAGCGTTTGCAGTCAGTTGCCGAGTCTCTGTTGGGACCCGAGCAGACTTGTTCTGTGAGGGGCCGAACAATTCAGAGCAACCTGCATTTGATCCGCACGATCCTAGAGGGAGTAAAAGACGACGAGGAAGCCGCGCTGATCAATTTGGATCAGTCCAAGGCATTTGATAGGGTCGACCATCGCTACCTTGCTACTGTCCTGCAGGCCGCCGGATTCGCACCCGACTTCTGCCGCTGGATTAGCCTCCTGTATCGCTCCCCCAGTGCTGTGGTACAGGTGAACGGAAAGTTGTCGGGCGCTTTTGTTCTGTCGAGGTCGGTTCGTCAGGGTTGTCCGCTGTCGCCTCTCCTTTATGCTTTGGCGTTGGAGCCTCTCCTTCGCCGGCTGAAGGACGAGACGTGCAGTCCGGCCCTACGCGGGATCGCCGTTCCTGGAGGGTCTCGAGCCAGGGTTTCCGCGTACGCCGATGACGTATCTGCTTTTGTGTCGTCCCGGGGCGACATTAAAGCGGTACAGAAGGCGCTTGATCGGTACGAGAAGGTGACAGGGGCCAAGATAAACCGCGACAAGTCGTCCGGCTTGCGGTTAGGTGCCTGGAAGGGGCGTGATCTTCCAGGCCGCTTCGGTTGGACGGACGGTCCTGTCCGCATTCTTGGAGTGTGGTTTGGACCCGACCTCCAGCTGGAGAAGAATTGGTCAGAAGTACTAGCAAAGATCGGTTCTGCCGGCAAGACTTGGAACCGACGGAGGTTGTCTGTGAAGGGCAGGGCGGACGTGTGTGTTACATACATTTTCCCCCTGGTTCTTTATCGATTGTCAGTACTTCCTCTCTGTAAGGCCCACAGGAAGGCGCTCGAGCGATCGCTATCCTCCATTTTATGGAGGGGACGCGGTAACAGGGTCGACAGACGAGTCTGCACTAAACGTCCGTGTCATGGGGGGCTGGGAATGCCACACTTGCTGAGTCACATCCGTGCCTCACGGTTGGCTTTCCTACGCCGCGCATTGACTAGAGGAGATCCGATTCTGGAGGGGATTGTTAGGGACGCGTTCCCTGGCCTTACTATCAGTCCCCCCATCTCGAGGGTTGAGCGCCGTCGTAAACCCCGGGATCAATCGCTTTTCCTCCGCGAGTGTCGGTTCGCCTTGAAGGCTATTCCGCGGTCCAGTGACCTGTCACAGCCTAGGAAAGTCTTCTATAGGGGATTAGTGGAGGGGCGCGCGAAGGATTCCCTACGTGATACGCTCTGCTTTTCGGAAGAGGAGTATCGCTCCTACTGGTCTTGGGCGCCAGCGGCGGATTATCTCAGTAACCCTGAGTTTTCGCTTACCTGGCGATTGGCTCGGAATCGGCTGCCTCTCAACGACAAGGCTTTCATATGGGGCTTGGCGGATTTGCCAGACTGTGAACGGTGTGGTCTTGGTTTAGAAGAAACGGCTTCGCACGCCTTCTACCATTGCCCCCGGGTCCGCCCCTTATGGGACCATGTCGGCGAGCTGACGGCTCGTCTCGCTCCCGAAGAACTCGTGTCCATTGATCGCGCATACGCGTGTGACAATGTGTCGCCCCCGTATTCCGGGGTGAAACGAATGGTGTTTCTGACGCTGCTAGCCACGGCTCGAATGGTGATATGGACGACGCGCATGCAGGAAGTCTTGCGAGGCAATCGTCTTTCGCATCAGGATCTAATCCGATTCTTTGAGCATCAGCTCAAGATGAAGATTAGAACTGATAGGAAACGATTGCATTCGACAGTCTTCAACGAAAGGTGGGTAAAAGAGGCGAGCTTGGTTCGTTTGGACGGGGCTAGCCTTGATTTTCTTTTCTAGGTCAATCTAAAGTCACATCGGGGTGGTTTCCTGTGGAACCCTCCCCTTGGTTAGGTTAGACAAGCTTAAGTGTACCTAGTTAATGTGAGTAAGTGTTGTTCCCGGCCTGTTTCCCGGCTATCCTTTTAGTTATGATCCAAGTCGAGATTCCCAACCTCCCCAGTTTGTTTTGGCCCCACCTTTCATCTCGACTAGGTCAGCCTTTTATTTCCCCATGTCCGGGTTATTTTATCTCTTTCCCACTCCCTTAGCGAGAGTGTCTCTTGATTCTGTCCTCTGGGCAGAATACAGCGGCCTCTCTATTTTGAGGGTTGGACGGGCCCTACTAACACGAATTATGTTTAGTTTAAATATTCGTTGAGTTTTTAGTTTGTTATTGGGTTCATCTCCCTCCCCACTTTCATCTTTTCATTATTAGAATTTTAATGTATGTTATTATCATCAAAATTTTTATGGTGTGGGGCGCGTTTTTGTAGGTTCCCCTGGTGTTGATGTGGTATTATGGTGGATGAAGGTTTGAATGGCAACGGATGAGTTCTTGTGGTGAATGGGTTAATTGTAATGTATGAATGGGTCGCGAATCTGATTAGCTAGGTATAGGATAGTAAGTTATGACCAGCCCTTACCCCTCCCCTTTTCGGCCTTGTGCCACATTTGTTGTATTCCAACAAAAAATAAAATATCCAGTGCCAACCGGTTCACCGCAGTTTACTGTTTTTTCGTTTGAATACGGTGTGAGACAACTTTAAAGAATAACTCAGTGATAAGTGTTTATTTTGTTACTTTTTCAGTTTCCAACATTGTTTTTGAAGTTTCTTGGTTTTCACTTTTTCGTTTTAGTATATATTGGAATATTTTACATTTACCTTTCATTTGCCTTTTTGTTGTATTTATTACCCTCCCCCTATTTTGATTTGCATTTGCTCTTTGGTTGAATTGTTTATTGCCTTGGTTGTCCCGTTCTTGTTCTATTTTATTTTGTTTGAAATGAAAAAAAGTAATATTTATAAAAGGAGCAAGAAAAAGAGATAAATTACGTCGACCGTGGTTGTGTTTTAGTCTACGCCATGGTCGACACAAACAATAAAAAAGTGCCTGATACACCGGTGCCAAATCCGGTGTCGCCAGCAAAATCGGCCTGGTCTCAAGATAGGCCGCTAAAGAAAGATGGGGAATTCTATGCCAGTCAGAGGAAAAAACTGGAAAGCAGTTTCAACGGCAATGAATTCCTCACAATAAAGAACGCCTTTGATGCAGTGAAAGTGAGAACTATTTCTCTGCTTACTTCAGACGTGAAGAGCCATAAATTAATGGGGGTAAGCAGAGAGTGTATGGAGGAGGCGCTAAAATCATTAAACATTTGTCCAAAGATTTTGGCCAGAAGGACCAATGCTCTTTGGGATCTCCTTCTCCAGACTGAAGATCAGGCCCGAAGATTAGCGGGAAGTGTTCTAAACACAAAAAATTTACGGTTACAAACCGAATATATGGGCACCCGCAGAACGAAAATTACCGTCCACGGAGTACCGATAGACATTTCAGAAGATCGGATGGGGGCTTTCTTCTCTAAATATGGGGAAGTTAGCGAAGCGAAGGCCATCTGCAGTAAGTCAGGAATAGACACTGGGGATATGGAAGTTCAAATTACCCTAGACAAGGAAAACTTCCAAGATATCCCAAACATTTTGCTCTGCCGAACGAGAAGAATGCTGGTGGTGGTTGAAGGGAGGAAACCATGTTGTTGGGTGTGCGGACAGCCGGGCCATATGGCAAAGGCGTGCCCCACCAAGAAGGTGCCAGCACAAAAAGAGCCTACTCCAGTAACGACAGCAGCAGCGACAGCAGCAGCGACAGCAGCGACCGCTACCAAAACCGCCGAAACTGGAAAGACTTCGAGTGACGGCTGGAAGGAAGTGGTTGCAAAGGGACGAAAATCACAAACAAGCCTCCCGTCCCCCCCAAAGGAGGCTTCTCCCAAAAAGCAGACTGACAAAGAGAGTCGGAAGAAAGAAGAAAACAAGAAGCAGCATCTACCAAAGCAACCCGTAGTGGAGATGGAGGTAGAAGAACTACCTGCAATGCGGTCCTCCTCTTTGAAGAGGAACAGGGAAGAGGACGACGAAGAAGTCCCCACAAAAAAGCACACAGCAGAAAAAAGAACGGGGAGGAGCCGGGAAAAATCCAAATGCGCATCCACCCCGGCGTCTCCAGAAAGGAATATTGTTTTACCTGTTCCTAGGAGTCTCCCCCCATCACTCTCACGTTTGCCACTCCCTCCTCCCACTCCCACTCCCACTCCCACACAATCATCCACCCCCATGTCATCGGATGCGTCCCCTACCCAGCATACACCCACTCTCCCGTCCATTCCCTCCCCACCAGACCCAGATAGGGTTAAGAAAAAAAAGAAGAGGCTCTTTAAAAGAGCAGAAGATATATGTAGGGTGGATAAGACGGAGCTGGAAAAAAACTGTTCCTCCAGGAAAAAATCCCTTCTAGGTCCACTCTTTAAACTCTCTTCCATTGACAACATGTCGGTGGAAGACCCCCAGAATTTCCCAGGGGCCCCAGGTGTGATTGCCCTCATCAGGGATGCGGGGAAACATTTAAAGGTTTGGGCCCATATGTTTGAGGCCAAAGAAGCATTCCCAAATTTGAGAATGGCGGAGTTTGGGTCTCCTGATCTCACCAAGATGCACGGCTTCTGTGCAGGGAGGGTCCCGGTACGTCTCCACCCCTCACTATACAGGGCCTTAAAATTAACGTACCCTACGGACGTCGGCGGGATTGTCTCGGAAGGACGGATGACGTCGGAGCTGGGCACGGGAAGCCTGGGACAAACCGTCGGGGTCCTGTCACCCGCAGATTTCCGCCCCGTATGTGCTTAGGTTGTTGCAGTAACTGTCGTTTTTTATTTTTGCAGGCCTAGAAAATGGAAATAAAGATAGCCAGTTTGAATGCGAAGGGCTTGAGAGATCGGGGTAAGGCTGCCCGCCTGCTTCGGGATCTCTTGTCCTTCGGCGTGGATGTTGCCGCGATCGAAGAGACCCACTTTGTTTGCACTTCCGATGCGTGTGTGCTGGAGGATGACTTTGTCATCTATTCAGCATATGGGGACCGATGTGCCAGAGGAGTTTCTTTGTTGGTCAGACGTACTCTCGATGCGAAGGTGGACCTTGTGCATACCGATGCCGAGGGCCGGTTAATCGTGGCCGATATTGCCGTGAAAAGTGGTTCGTTTCGGGTCGTTGCGGTTTATGCGCCCAACGACTGGGAGGAGCGGGGTTCCTTTTTTCGGCGGTTGGGGCCGTTCCTAGTTGATTCATCGCGCCTAGTTTTAATGGGGGACTGGAATGCCATCCTGAACCCCAAGTTAGACAGGGGGCGGGGCGCTAGCGGGAGTAGGGGCGATCGTAGCCTGGTCAATCTGATCGGCGATTATGGTCTCGTCGATAGATACCGGGTCGATCATCCCAAGGGGAAAATGTGGACGTGGGCTCGTAGCTGGCCGTCTGTCAATGTAGTTAGCTACATTGACAGAATGTTAGTTCGTAGAGCCGACATAGACTTGTTAGATTGTCCCACGTTCCACTGGGTAGGCTACACGGATCACAAACTCGTTTGTGCCCGTGTGGCGTTAGAACATAGGCCTAGAATGGCTGGCTACTGGAAGTTCAATCTGTCTTTACTGGACAGGCGGGACTTCCAGAGGCAGCTAACTAGTGTAGTGCAGCGGGAGCTAGTGGGGGCGGTTATCGGGAATAAGTGGTGGGAGCGACTTAAGGATAGAATTAGGTCTTTCACCACTGATTTCAGCAAACGGCTCGCCCTAGATAGAGCTGAAAAGGTGAAGACGCTTAAGGCTAATTTTTCCCGGGCGGAGGCTGGGGGGGATCCCCTAGAGATAGCCCTAGCTAGGGAGGCCCTGCAGCGTTCGAATAGCGAGCGCTACATGGGTCAGGTAATTAGGCATAGGCTAAGTAAGATGTCTTCTGAAGCTGTGAACCTGGGCGCAGATCTGCGTCGGGAAGAAGTCCGTCGAGGTGGTGATCGTTACATTCGTCAAGTCGAAACCCCGGAGGGGCGTACTCTGCGGTCGACTGACGACATGTGCGAGGCGTTTCGGCGGCATTTCGAGAGCCGCTTTACCAAGGAGCCTGGTCTCCGTGAGGAGGAGTTTCGCAGCTATTTGGCTGACTTTCCTCGGCTTGAGCCGACTGAAGCAGCTAGCTGCGAGGGAGAGATCACGGAGGGCGAAGTCTACGAGGCATTGAAGAAGGTCGGCAGAGGCAAGTCGCCCGGTCTGGATGGTTTGCCTTATGAATTGTACTTGAGGCTGTCGCACATCTTTGTTCCGATTTTGACTGCAGTGTTCAACAACTGGTTTCGGTCGGGGTCCATCCCCAACCGCATTTCCAGGGGTGTGATCACTCTGTTGAAAAAGGGCAAGGGTGTTGGGGGTAAACTAGACGATTACAGGCCCATAACTCTGCTAAACACAGAGTTAAAGATTATGGCCAAGATCCTGCAGGAGCGTTTGAAGTCAGTTGCCGAGTCTCTGTTGGGACCCGAGCAGACTTGTTCTGTGAGGGGCCGAACAATTCAGAGCAACCTGCATTTGATCCGCACGATCCTAGAGGGAGTAAAAGACGACGAGGAAGCCGCGCTGATCAATTTGGATCAGTCCAAGGCATTTGATAGGGTCGACCATCGCTACCTTGCTACTGTCCTGCAGGCCGCCGGATTCGCACCCGACTTCTGCCGCTGGATTAGCCTCCTGTATCGCTCCCCCAGTGCTGTGGTACAGGTGAACGGAAAGTTGTCGGGCGCTTTTGTTCTGTCGAGGTCGGTTCGTCAGGGTTGTCCGCTGTCGCCTCTCCTTTATGCTTTGGCGTTGGAGCCTCTCCTTCGCCGGCTGAAGGACGAGACGTGCAGTCCGGCCCTACGCGGGATCGCCGTTCCTGGAGGGTCTCGAGCCAGGGTTTCCGCGTACGCCGATGACGTATCTGCTTTCGTGTCGTCCCGGGGCGACATTGAAGCGGTACAGAAGGCGCTTGATCGGTACGAGAAGGTGACAGGGGCCAAGATAAACCGCGACAAGTCGTCCGGCTTGCGGTTAGGTGCCTGGAAGGGGCGTGATCTTCCAGGCCGCTTCGGTTGGACGGACGGTCCTGTCCGCATTCTTGGAGTGTGGTTTGGACCCGACCTCCAGCTGGAGAAGAATTGGTCAGAAGTACTAGCAAAGATCGGTTCTGCCGGCAAGACTTGGAACCGACGGAGGTTGTCTGTGAAGGGCAGGGCGGACGTGTGTGTTACATACATTTTCCCCCTGGTTCTTTATCGATTGTCAGTACTTCCTCTCTGTAAGGCCCACAGGAAGGCGCTCGAGCGATCGCTATCCTCCATTTTATGGAGGGGACGCGGTAACAGGGTCGACAGACGAGTCTGCACTAAACGTCCGTGTCATGGGGGGCTGGGAATGCCACACTTGCTGAGTCACATCCGTGCCTCACGGTTGGCTTTCCTACGCCGCGCATTGACTAGAGGAGATCCGATTCTGGAGGGGATTGTTAGGGACGCGTTCCCTGGCCTTACTATCAGTCCCCCCATCTCGAGGGTTGAGCGCCGTCGTAAACCCCGGGATCAATCGCTTTTCCTCCGCGAGTGTCGGTTCGCCTTGAAGGCTATTCCGCGGTCCAGTGACCTGTCACAGCCTAGGAAAGTCTTCTATAGGGGATTAGTGGAGGGGCGCGCGAAGGATTCCCTACGTGATACGCTCTGCTTTTCGGAAGAGGAGTATCGCTCCTACTGGTCTTGGGCGCCAGCGGCGGATTATCTCAGTAACCCTGAGTTTTCGCTTACCTGGCGATTGGCTCGGAATCGGCTGCCTCTCAACGACAAGGCTTTCATATGGGGCTTGGCGGATTTGCCAGACTGTGAACGGTGTGGTCTTGGTTTAGAAGAAACGGCTTCGCACGCCTTCTACCATTGCCCCCGGGTCCGCCCCTTATGGGACCATGTCGGCGAGCTGACGGCTCGTCTCGCTCCCGAAGAACTCGTGTCCATTGATCGCGCATACGCGTGTGACAATGTGTCGCCCCCGTATTCCGGGGTGAAACGAATGGTGTTTCTGACGCTGCTAGCCACGGCTCGAATGGTGATATGGACGACGCGCATGCAGGAAGTCTTGCGAGGCAATCGTCTTTCGCATCAGGATCTAATCCGATTCTTTGAGCATCAGCTCAAGATGAAGATTAGAACTGATAGGAAACGATTGCATTCGACAGTCTTCAACGAAAGGTGGGTAAAAGAGGCGAGCTTGGTTCGTTTGGACGGGGCTAGCCTTGATTTTCTTTTCTAGGTCAATCTAAAGTCACATCGGGGTGGTTTCCTGTGGAACCCTCCCCTTGGTTAGGTTAGACAAGCTTAAGTGTACCTAGTTAATGTGAGTAAGTGTTGTTCCCGGCCTGTTTCCCGGCTATCTTTTTAGTTATGATCCAAGTCGAGATTCCCAACCTCCCCAGTTTGTTTTGGCCCCACCTTTCATCTCGACTAGGTCAGCTTTTATTTCCCCATGTCCGGGTTATTTTATCTCTTTCCCACTCCCTTAGCGAGAGTGTCTCTTGATTCTGTCCTCTGGGCAGAATACAGCGGCCTCTCTATTTTGAGGGTTGGACGGGCCCTACTAACACGAATTATGTTTAGTTTAAATATTCGTTGAGTTTTAGTTTGTTATTGGGTTCATCTCCCTCCCCACTTTCATCTTTTCATTATTAGAATTTTAATGTATGTTATTATCATCAAAATTTTTATGGTGTGGGGCGCGTTTTTGTAGGTTCCCCTGGTGTGGATGTGGTATTATGGTGGATGAAGGTTTGAATGGCGACGGATGAGTTCTTGTGGTGAATGGGTTAATTGTAATGTATGAATGGGTCGCGAATCTGATTAGCTAGGTATAGGATAGTAAGTTATGACCAGCCTTTACCCTTCCCCTTTTCGGCCTTGTGCCACATTTGTTGTATTCCAACAAAAAATAAAATATCCAGTGCCAACCTGTCAGGCGAAAGAACAGAAGGAAGAACTACTGAACTACGCTCTGGATATCCACTGCTAACCTGAACTTCGCTTCCCTACTGTCTTCGAAATATTCACTGCCAACTTCTGCATTTTATACTCAAAGACTACCGTCATAATGAACAACATTGGTTATGAGCCCAGACTACGACTGTATTTTGACGGAAATGAACAATTTTTATGAATTGTGGGAAACGAAATTCTTAGGCTACCTTAGAACACACAAAAAAAACTTCATGACATCATCCTTTGCCAAGATGACCAGAAGCGAAGGACAATAGACGCCGAGCGCTGCAAATATTGCGTGAACACTACTTACCAAAAGGTAATCCTAAAATGATTGCTTTATATATACTGATCTAACTGCGTTAAGGAGACGTGAGAATGAATCCGTAACAGATTATATTATACGGGCTGAGAATGTCACAAATGCCCTAAAAATATCAGGTGAAGCTATTTCAGATGGGCGTCTAACTTTGAGTTTAAAGTCGCATTACGTAGTTATGAAGAAACTGAAAAATGTGCAACCTAACAAATCAAGGAAAAACGTAATGCAACTAAGGACGTCATTTAAAGAAATTCAGAAATCAACCTACCAGACCAGGAATGATGATATTAAAATAGTGGGGCCTAAAAACAACAACAACAGCAGGAATAATAATAATAATAATAATAATAATAATAATGATAACAGAAAATATAATATTATCTGCTTTCGTTGTGGTAAATTCGGGCATATACGTGTGAAATGGCAATTTTTAAAAATTTTGACACCTATCGGAACTAGAGTTAATAGTTTGGTTTTAAAAGAGGCAATGCCTGTATTTAGTTATGAAGATATTAATGGAAATATTTGTAAATGTTTATTAAAAAGGGCTTTATAGATCCCTAAATTTAAACAAAATATTTTCTCAAGTTCAGTGTGCTGTTGAAACTGGTGTTAAAGTTAATTTTCACCGAGACAATTCAAAGTTAATATATCCAGACGAACTGAATTTAATATGCAACAAAATGGACATTTATATTATTTGAAAAGTATTAAATCTGTGAAAACAGCCACCCGAGACTTAATGACTTGCCATAAAATATTTAGGTCATTGTAACAGTTCGGATGTTAAAAAATTACACGAACACGTTATTGGAATGAAAATTGCATCCTCAAAGGGCTTACAACATTGTGACACATGTATTAAAGGAAAAATGACAAAGTATAGAAATAGGGATCAAATCCCAAAATCAACAGATATCTTGTTCAGAATTTA
Organism: Acanthosepion esculentum; assembly: GCA_964036315.1. NCBI lineage: Eukaryota > Metazoa > Mollusca > Cephalopoda > Sepiida > Sepiidae > Acanthosepion > Acanthosepion esculentum. The sequence continues at coordinate 93,453,607 of OZ038502.1, read as the reverse complement.
TTGCGACTTAGCGGGTCCAATTTCACCAATGGGTATACGCAATTATGCATATGAATTAAACTTTGTAGACGAATATTCAGGACTTATTATGATATATTTTCTGAAAAACAAATCTGATACCCTACAAGCTACAAGAATGTATTTATCTGATATTTCACTTTATAGAAAAGTGAAAATAATTAGAACAGATAATGGTGGAGAATGTACTTCTGATGTTTACGAAGACTTCCTAATAAATGAAGGCATTAAACATGAGAAAACCTGTCATTATTCCCCGCACCAGAAGGGAATCGCTGAACGTAGTTGGCGGACACTTTTCGAAATGGCTAGATGTTTGCTAATAGAATCTTAGTTACCCAAAACCTGTGGGTCTATGCATTAAATACCTCCGTATATATAAGAAACTGTTGCTATAAGAGTAACATTAGAAAAGACTCTTTACGGAGCTTATACAAATTACAAACCCAACGTTAGTGGTATGCATACTTTTGGTATAATTTTGCGAATACAGGGCAAAGTTTGATCCAAAAAGTAAACGATGCATATTTACTGGTTAGGACGGGGCAAATCTGTCTTATATGTTTTATTTCCCAGAAAGTAAAATAAAACTGGGTAGGGGGATAATTCCACGTTATCTGACTAGAATTAAAAAAGCCAGATTATCTTGGAATGGATCAATGTCCTATTGACATTGGCTGTTGTTTATTCAATAGACAATTTTTCTCACCAGCAACCATCTTGCACGTTTATTAATCTACATGCATCGAATATTGCTGTCACATCTGGCTTGGTGCTCCTTCTAGAAATCTTAAGATTCGGCATAAAATAAAAACTCTGTCATGTTATCCTGACGTGGTATCTCGTGATGTGATTTTCCCATGACTTTTCTAGAAATATGTTCATAATAACTGTTCTAATAAGCTTTCCTTCTTTGTAACTCGATCATATGGATTTACGCGTAGTACTAGATTGGCAATTAGGTCTCATCGTTTTGTTGCTGAAACAGCTAGATAAAACCGTAAGTTCTATTTTAATAGTTTCCTCACTCTCACTTCACGCGTCTTGCTTTCCTGTTACTTACAATCTTCAAAAATTTAAATGCAATATCAATCGCTATATTCTGTCTTCCGGAATCCTTTTCCTTTTTTTTTCTTTTGTCCCACTAAAGTTTCCTCGTTTTCAACAGAAAAGACAACGAAATAAAAATGAAAAAAATTATAGCAAAGAACTAAATAAAGTGAAAGAAAGAAGAAACAAAACAAGTCAAGGAAAAGAAATTATTGTAATAAAAAAAAGAAAGATATCCAAATGAAGAATTTTAAAGAAAAAAAAAGAACACAAAAATAAGAAAAGAAAGTTATGAAATAAAAATGAAAGAATACAAAATAGAAAAGTAAAAAAGGAATACAAAATAGAAAAGTAAAAAAGGAATACAAAATAGAAAAGTAAAAAAGAAAGAATTGTACAAAATAGAAAAGTAAAAAAGGAAGAATACAAAGTCGAAAGTAAATGAAGGAACTGCTTAAAAGAAAACACAAGGAACGCAGAAAATATTTACAGCTGGTTGAAAGAGGACGATTTGTGAAGTGTGTCAACATTCTGCCTCCAAGTTTATCTCAACAGCTGGGTATTGGATAAAAATCTGTTAAAGTCATAAGACCTTAAAAATTACATCCGTTTTATTTACTTGTTTTTACTTCTCCAATATATCTTCTCGGGACTTGTACGAACGTGTGCGCTCACATGATGCACGATAGGAATGAAAATAACTCAATGCTGGCTAATATCGTCTACAGACACGTATTTCTCTAAGATACATAACAGGGCTATTTATAAATTATTAACATTAATTTCCAAGATATGAATACTTCCACTATGGTCTGGTGTTTCTATTATGAATTTAGAGATTCTTGGCAACATCCATAGAAAAATCTTCATGGTTTTTTTTTTATCCTGACCTGGCATTTCGTCTTCAGCCACTTACCATCGCAAAAAGCTGTGCCTTTTTTATAAATATTTTCATGATAATTCATCTGATGTGATTTCCTCTTTCGTGCATAGATAATATGAATTTAAGCGCAGTAATAGATTGACAGGTATCATACTTTTATGCTGGAATCGCGAGTTGAATCTACAGACTAAATTCTAATAATTTATTCTCCCGCTTGTGGGGCTAGCTTCTGGCTTCTTGCTTTCCTGTCAGCTGTGATCTTCAAAAATCTAAATGCGACGCGTCAAATGTGATTTTCTCGAATAATGTTCTTTTATTGTCTGTTTGCTCAATAATGATTTTCTCAGATTCTTTGGCGCAGTAACTTCTTGCTTCTTAGTGGTTTTATTGAATTAACAAAACAAACTTTGCAATGGAAAACTGATCTATCTATCTATCTATCTATCTATCTATCTATCTATCTATCTATCTATCTATGTCTGTCTGTCTGTCTCTCTCTATCTCTCTCTCTCTCTATATATTTTTTGTCATCCACAGACGGACTGTTTCGCTGTTTCACAGCTCATCAGTGTGGCTAGACGTCCGGTTGCCTCCAGCTAGGATCGAAGCCCGACTGAATTTGGGTCAGGCCGAACTTCTCCCACTAAGCCGTCAGCGTACGGTACAGGATGAAGGTGAATTTTAGCGTGTTTATTTTTAGATACAGATAAACACACAGTGACTGACAGTGACTCAATTCTGTCGAAGAGTCCTTGCAGTATTAGCTTAAATAGTCACTGTTTACAAATTCACACCTCAAACCAGAGGGCTCAACCGAAATTAATTTTTCAGGAGCTAATATATATATATATATATATATATATATATATATATATATATATATGACATGAAGATTACATTCAACCATGAAACAGACTGTATCCAGTTCTATATTTTATATTTATATATGCTCCATCTGTTTAGCAATTTTGCCCATAAGTATATCATACTCGAAACTATATTTTTAATTATATATATATATATATATATATATATATATATATATATATATATATATATATATATATATGTATCCAAATATATTTGATTAAAAAGAACCGACAAGATCTGTGTGTTTAAACTTATATATTTACAATTTTCAGATAAGAATAAAAATAACAAAATACGAACAGATATATATATGTGTGTGTGTGTGTGTGTGTGTGCGTGTGTAGCATTTGAATAAGAAAGTATGTATATTTCATTTAATACCCAAACGATACATTTCCAATGCATGTGATTTTTCACTCCTTCTCCCCCCTCATCCTCATCCCCTTCCACCACACCTCCTGTGGTGCGCTTATTCATTTATTTATTTTTTGAAAATAGAGCGTTCATAAATTTTTTTATGTAAAAAAAATAAATAAATAAAATAAAGCGTTAGGAAACCAATTGACCGAAATCACCTGAAGCTACCGAAAGCTTGAAACCGAGGTAGTGGAATCGGCTGATTTTCTATACTTAAAAACTCGACAATGTTAAATTTTTGTCTTTTCATATGTCTATTGAGCACTTTTTAACACTACTGTTTCCTGCTCTAATTCAACTCTGACCATTAACTTTTTTATTACATATATATATATATATATATATATATATATATATATATATATATATATGTGTGTGTGTGTGTGTGTGTGTGTGTGTGTGTGTGTGTGTGAGTCTCCTCGTGGCAAACTTATCAAGGCTAACGACGCGGAGAACTCGAATCAATCAAACTCAACAAAATTGTACTAACCAGGTTACTGATATGAGAACGTAAAAAATCACAAACCTGACGCTGCACTGCGTTCCATACACTCAGAGACCCCAAAACCTGTGCATCAACTAGCAGAAACAGTAGAGCAACTGATATTTATATATTCACCCAATAAATATTGCATTCAATCCCCTAGAGAATTAATCAACATCATACAGTCTAAAATACGAATAGAGGCGTCTAAGCCTCCATAGACGTAAAAGGTTTACTTACTAATGTCCCAAACTATTATATGAAAATTACTTCTGTCCTGCACGACACAAGTGGTATTTTTCGACCACTATAACAGCATTTATACACAAACTTCGGCCCTTGGATTGACTTTGTTTAATTTCAGCATGTGCCATTGGAAAACAAAGTCTTCAATATTTCCCCCAGTCCCTCCACATACGCTAGCTATATCGATGACATATTCATATCAGCAAACAGCTTAGAAGAATTTTAAAAACAAACTGAAGGAAACTTTTGAAAATAATTCTCTCCTACAGTTTACTTACGAAATCAACATTAACAATAGAATCCCTTTCCTTCACGTATGATTCGATGCTAATGACTATATCTTTATTACCTCCCTTTACAATAAATGCACTTGCAGAAACGCGTGTTTACACAACTACAAAAGAAATTGTCCTCACAGATGCAAAATATGTAACTTAATTATTAGCAAGATCACAGGTCCTTATAATTCCCTAATTATAAATCCCCGCCTATGTAAAACTAATGTTGTCTACGAATACTGATGCCACATGGGAGATTACATTTCCAACTTTAATAATCAAAAAACAAAATTAAATACTTATATTGGGCACACATATATCACACTCTCCCGAAGATTGACTTGTCACCTTTCGAAACTTAGTGCAACCCGTGACTTTGAATCATATATATATATATATATATATATATATATATGTGTGTGTGTGTGTGTGTGTGTGTGTGAGTGTGTGTTTGCATGTAAGTATGTATATATATATATATATATATATATATATATATATATATATACTTACATGCAAACACACACACACACATATATATATATATATATATGTGTGTGTGTAAAAATTACTATGTTTATATAAGAAGAGTCCTATATATCAAACGTAGTGCGTTTACAGATATAAATAGTGTGGACATAAGGATCAACGCTGCATTGTAGCAATCAATTGCAAGCTTCACTGCTCTCTTCAACAAACCGTAATCAACAATAATTTCCCCCGCTACGTTGTCGACGAACAAATAAAATTAGCCTTAATGAAATTTAGAAAAAATGGCACCAGACCCTTCCCTGAGGTAAACAAAAATAAACAGACCATTAACTTATTCTCTCCTAACCAAATGCACCCTAATTATTAGCAAGATGTAAAAGCAAATAAAAATATCATTCTCCGGTGCACGTCACTCAATAATCCTAATAAACACTTAAGATTTATCATCTGCTACAATAAGTTTAAAACATCTAACTTAATTATTACCAACAATTCCGTGACTTATAAATCCCCGCTATGTAAAAACAATGTTGTCTACGAATACTGATGTCACTTGGGAGATTGTATTTCCAACTTTAATAATCAAAAAACAACATTAAATACTTATATTGGGCACACATGTATCACATTCTCTCACAGATTGACTTGTCACTTGTCGAAACTTAGTGCAACCCGTGCACACATCGACCAACACATTATGAACGACCAAAGTACAACTATCGACATAAGACAAATACTAGTAGATAACACCGAAATATCTACGGCACCAAATACTGGGAAAGTCTCACAAATCTAGAAGCTATTATTATACAGTCCATATGAAATATAATATCATTCACCAGAGGAGAAGGTATCTTAAAGTGGATTTGATATAATTAATGTGCGCACATATTTATTATAATAATACTAAATTAATAAATAAAATAAAAATAAAATATAAAAACAAAAATATAAATTAAAGAAAAAAAGAAAAAAATGATGTTCTTTTTGTGCGATCTCATTCACAATCGCCGTTATACGTGACGTAACGCCAGAACATTTCAAAATTACAGCTTCCCAAGGAATACCGAGAGGAGAGCAAGGAATTCTAACTACCGCACAGACGCCATATCGGTTCTTCACAATGACTGTGAAAGTCGAAAGTACTGGAACAGAAATAACAAAATATGAAATTCGGACAGTTTATCCGCAACTTCGAGCACAAAACTCAACACCTTATCCAAAAATTGGAGAAATTCAATGAAAAATGAAACAGACAGATCTTATCGGTTCATTTTAATCAAACTTGTTTGGACACACACACACACACATATATATATATATATATATATATATATATATATATATATATATATATATATATATATATATATATATATATATATGCGTGTGTGTGTGATATAATAGGAAATAAATGTTAAATTGATGATCGGAAGTACTTTAATATTTTTGTTTTCATTTTTTAAAACAATGCTCGATAGAGAAGTAGAGCCTAGATTATAATTTACAGCCTATAGTTGTAGATTGTAAATTAAATCCTGTAGCTGTAGTGAAAATCTAGAAAGAATTATAAAAAAAAACGAAGAAAAAAGTACTGAACTGTTACGTAATAGCAGTCCTCCTATGTGTCAGTGAATGCTGGACAATCTCTCAGATTATGAAAAAGAGTCTTGAAGAAACAGAAACAAAGAAAGAGTACTGAACTGTTACGTAATATCAGTCCTGTTATAAGGCAGTGAATACAGAAGAATCTCCTTACATATGAAGAAGGGACTTGAGGCAATAGAAATTTGGTTCTATAAGACAGACGACAACACCGTGAACTTGAGTTTAATTGATGGCAAACAAGTTTTAGGAAAAGTAGCAAAAAGAGAAAATTTATTAAGAGCTACAGAGGACAGGATATTGTGGAGAGCCATGATTGCCTGCATTCTGAGAGGACACGGCACATAAAGAAAAGTATTCCCAGTCTTCATTTGATCTTGTAAGCAAATAAAAATGGTTTCATATTCTTAAAATGTGTGAGTGCATGTCAGAAGATTTGTGCTCTCTTTCTACTTCTGCGTAAAGTTTTTCCAAATATGTCACAAACATTATTTTGCCAACTCTAGCACTTCTGATATTCATGAAGTTCGCATGCTGAAATGTGGTATCCCTGCAGTTTTGGGGGTTGTCTATAAGTAGAGTTTGTTTGTTGGGTGTGTCTGCAGGGCATTTAGTGTGATCTGAAATGTGCCCCACAATTACTCAATGGGGTTTAAGCCTGGAGAGGGTGGATAGCAATGGTGGACCTGAAATAAGTGCCTTGTCACCTACGCACATAGGGAATGTGGTATTTTGCAGGAAATAAACCATCTCGACCGAGAACCAGTCGATAAATAAATAGGTGCAAATGACCTGCAATAAGACATGTGTTATTTTGCACTTGTCAAAATAGATTCTAGTTTGTGGCCCTTGTTAAATCTAACAGAACACACCCGATAAAGCATACACCGCACCCAGATAAGAGGCCAGATTCATAAATCCAAGCTACGGTTGTGGACCGGCGCAGGGATTGGCTGGTTAACTTTAATGCCTCAAAAATAAAACTGCTCTCTATTGCTCACCACAGGGAACCAACATTGCCTCCCATTAGAATGTCCGATGTTCAACTCCACAAAAACACCTCTTTGCGATTGCTTGACCTCACACTGTCCGCTGACCTGAGTTGGAACAAATATATTGAATCATTAGCTCTATCCACCGCAAGGAAAGTTGGTTCTCTATGTCGCGCCAGAAAGTTTTTCTCGTCCGAGTCCATCCTTCAAATCTATAAAACAACCATTCGCTCTTGCATAGAATACTGCTGCCATATATGGTCTGGTGCCCCCAAATCCAGACTAATATGCAATGTAATTGACCCTGATATGACATCTTGTCTACAGTCGCTCTATCACAGGCGTGCCATCGCCTCCGTCGGTCTTTTCTACAAATACTTTCATGGTAACTGATCCGACGAGCTACATTCGTTAGTTCCAAGACTATGAATTTAAACGTGCAACTAGACTGGCACCGCTGTCCCACCCTTTCACTGTCGAAACAGTTACATGTAACCGTCTCATCTACTCCAATAGCTTTATGTCTCACACCTCCCATCTGTGGAATTCCCTTGTTTCCCTGATAGCTATAATCTCCAACTATTCAAATGTAATGTCAATGGACATCTCCAGATGCTTTGATCTATTCCCCCTCCTTCTCTTCATCCTTTCCTCTATCACGCTTCTTTACTATCGCTCCCACTCTCTGTAACCCTTTACGTTCTAGTGGCACTCGCGCCTTGCTTGGGGTGAAATGCTTAAAAAGTGTTCTCCACACGCAATCAGGAACCTGGTCTCATCTGACTAAATGACACGACATCTGTTTGCCTCGATAAAATGACGATGACCTCCGGCTTCGAATAAGAGAAGTAAGCGATGTCATTGTGCCGATAAAGTCGCTATATGAAAGTGAACAGAGAATAGACCGACTATAGAGTGCTTTTGTCACGAACCGCAAGATGGTGCAAAGCATAAATGTTAAAGAACTCGAGACATGTTTCTAAAGAGGTCGTCATTTAAGCTAGTAAATCTTAGGCACTTTACCAAATTAGCTAACCATGTATGGAATTTAAAAGAAAAAAACAAACAACAGGTATCCGTTAGTAAGATGGAAAGTTTTTTTTAAAAAGCCGAAATCGTACAACAATCATAACAATATTTGCAATCTCGGCCAACAGAAAAAACATTTAGCGATTATGACATTTCCAGACCCCAAAAGCCCTTTAAACCAGAAATCCAAAGTCTGAAGTCCTTGCTTACGTATTAGATATATTTTTCTTAAGTGCATATGATGTTGGATATACATTTACAATACACGTGCTTTTCTCATTATCCCAATTCTTCTTCTTCTTCTTCTTCTTCTTCTTCTTCTCCTCCTCCTCCTCCTCCTTCTCCTTCTTCTCTTCCTCCTTCTTCTTCTTCTTCTTCTACACAAAACATCGTGCGTTTGTTGATTTATTTTTGACAATAACAATGTAGCGTTCTTTAGTTTAAAAATAAAATAAAAAAGCGTTAGTTGGTCACATGATCAAAATTGCCTGAGGAAACCGGAAGTTTGAAAGCAAACCCTTCTCCCTCAAACTAACAGTATTTTTCTCTGATGAAGGGTTGGCCGAAAGATACCAAAGACACGACTTTTTAGGATTAATTTGTTTACATATGTTCGATTTAAAACTATAATATGTTTACATATGTTCGATTTAAAACTATAATATGTTTACATATGTTCTATTTAAGTATATATATATATATATATATATATATATATTATGAAATGGACAAAGTCAGACAATTATTTTAAGACATTTCTATGTTTATACATTCTTTTTATAGATACACATAAGTAAATGCTCTGTTTATTTTTATAAGAAGCAGTATTAGTAACATTTACCGGCCTGAGTGGCCGAGAAATTTTCATAGAAAATATTCGTTCTCTGATAGGAATCCCACCTGTATCCTATACGGAACCGTCATTATTTAGCCTGACGTCCCTTAACTGATCGAGCCACGAAGAATCGTTCGATTCTAAATGAATAAATGATTCTAAATGACGGTTCCGTATAGGATACAGGTTCGATTCCTGTCGGAGAACGAATATTTTCTATGAAAATTTCTCGGACATTCAGGCCGGTTTAATACTGTTTATTATAAACAGAGCAATTACTTAAATATTGGTATCTATAAAAAGAATGTATAAACATAAAAAATGTCTTTTATATATATATATATATATATATATATATATATATATATATATATATATATATATATATATATATATATATATATATATATATATATATATATATATATATATATATATATATATGTGAGATAACGGTATGTATTTTTATATATCAGTAACAATATTGGGCAAGAATGTATGACAAAGTGGAAAAGGTTTTCCTGCGACACATTTTGGCCTTTCGGAATTTATCGGTGTCCGACGAAGTCTTAAAGGACGAAAGCGTCACAAGAAAAATATTTTTTCTACTTTGTCATATATATATGTATGTGTGTGTGTGTGTGTGTGTGTGTGTGTGTAGTGACGGCCCTAGGCTTGCTAGTACCAGGGAAAGCTTAACTTTGGCACCCCTTCAGGTATAATTTTAAAAGATTTTCGCAAGGAGAAAAATTGTAAATGTCGAATAACGAGTTTATTACTATATACAGCTGAATACAAACTAAAGAAAACATTCATTATCCTATCTAAAGCTTTTTTTTCTAGCCTTTATATCCGTAAATCTTTTCTTAGCATTTTCTACGCCTTTCTTCTTTACAAAATCATTTTCTATTGAAAAAATCGGCAAAGAATATAATCTGTCGTTTGTCACAGACGGCAACCAGTAAGATTTTTTGAGCTTTAGTTTTAGAAGATCCCAAACACATGACATGGGGGCATATATATATATATATATATATATATATATATATATATATATATATATATATATATATATATATATATATATAAACATATATATACATATATATATGCATATATATATATACATATATATTTACATATATATATATATATATATATATATATACATATATATATATACATATATGTATATATATGCATATATATATATATATACATATATGTATATATATGCATATATATATATATATAAATATAAATACTTTCACAAAAAACATACAATTTTTTAAATTTGCAACTTTTCAGTTGTTTTTTCTATATTATATATATATATATATATATATATATATATATATATATATATATATGCCCATGTGAAACCTAGATAGTTAGTACCTAGCTCGTTAGGATATGTTTACTTTACATTTTCCCTCTTAGCGTATTTAGCACTCTTCATTTTAACTCGCTGTTTTTTTCCATTGTACCAGAAATTTAGGGTACTGGACGATTTCTTTCGCCCTGTTCGAAAGTTTCTGATGCTTACTTTTTTTAACATTTTTCCTCGGTCGCCAGTTGGTTTGAAAATTGTGCTATCCACGTTTTTTTACACACCGAGTTTAAATTAATTTTTATTATATATATATATATATACATAGCCGCAAAAATACTTGCATGTACGTAAGTATATTTATTCCTCAGGTCTTATAAATACAGTCTTTAATGATATGAATCAGAGCTATATATATATATATATATATATATATATATATATATATATATATATATATATATATATATATATATAAGTCAATATATATATATATAAGTGAACATGCATAATATCCAACATCGATAACACTACTTGGAGTTTCATACAGTTAATGCCTTCACTTAAGGCAATGACTATGAATCTCTGGATATTATGTATGTATATATATATATATATATATATATATATATATATATATATATATATAGAGAGAGAGAGAGAGAGAGAGAGAGAGATTTATGTTTACACATTCTTTGTATAGATACAAATATTTATGTAAATGCTCTGTTTATAATAAAGAGTATTAAACATTTACCGGCCTGTATGTCCGAGAAATTTTCATAGACACTATTCGTCCTCCGACAGGAATCGAACATGTGTCCTATACGGAACCGTCATATAGCCTGTCGTGCATTAAACGTTTCGGCCACAGAGGTGCAAAGTCGATTTTACTGTCTTTAAACTACAATCATCCATGATTTTCTCACGTACATTCATATCTGCTTAATGCGTATCCAAATGTAAAGAAATGACGTCACACATCATGAAATGGACAAAGTCCGACAATTATTTTGAAACATTTTTATGTCTATACATTTTTTTTTATGTATAAACATAAAAATGTTTTAAAATAATTGTCGAACTTTGTCCATTTCATAATATATATATATATATATATATATATATATATATATGTATGTATATATGTATATATATATATATATATATACTTATATGTATATATGTATGTATATATATATATATATGTATATGTATATATATATATATATATATATAGAGAGAGAGAGAGAGAGAGAGAGAGAGATTCTATAAACCACTAAAGAAGTGCATTTCTTATTTACACTTTTAAGTTTTTCGTTTTGTTTTCAATACACATCGAAACGGGAAATTATCTTCAGAAAATACGAGTTTAGTTTTTAAATGCGTGTACCTAATCACACACAGATATACATATATATGTAATTGTGTCTCCCGTATATCGGTAAGTAGTGGGTTTTAGGAAAACATAGCGTGGGAAATAACACATTGGCCGATCTAAAAATAGTACGAATTCTTGCCATCTTCTAGTTTTGCAAGGAAAAATGCACTGAACTGGAGACTACGCCCCTCGAAAACAACATCAAAATCTATCATCTCTTAGAAAAAATGCTTCCGTAAATGGGTTCTGGAAAGAAGCCAGAAATGAAACAGAATTAAGAGTTAGAATGTAAGGGCAGAGTTATTTGAAAAGTAGGTAAGCTAAAATTTGAGAAAATATGTTTATTCACGGAAATATCTGAACCCAGCCATTCAATGCGAAAGAGATAGAGGCTGAATGAAAGAGAGAGTTTTAGGGAGAAATGCGATCGATGGACCACACCTGTACGCCATAACGAGCAAAATCTAAATAGATAATGCATTTTTTCCTTCTTTCCGGGTAAAGATCTCTAGGTAGGAAATTATTCTGAAACATGTATTTCGTAAATTTTATCTAACGGTTAGATCAAGTATAGATCAAATATTGATCGGAATCCGACAGAAAGATGAGATAACGGACAAATAGGAATCGTTTATCAATCTAAAATGTTTCACTTATATTAATATCTCGTCAGAGAATTAGATATGGAGTAAAAAAAAAGAAAGCAATTCTTGTATTTTTACTTTTGTGTTGTTTGATATTCATTTGCTAAGCAGTTTTCACTCGCATTCGATTTGTTAACCAAACGTTAGTATAATATTAGGCTTTCCGATTTCAAGAATAGACGACACATCCATTCAAAGCTACAAGAAATTAACGGATTATATACGTTACTGAAAAACCATAAATATTTCTTATGGTATATAAGTGCATAATCTTTCTGGTTTCTCTATGTGGTATCCAGACGATTCCATATATCGCGCGCGCGTGAGGGGTAGACATTTTTGTTGGTTTTTCGAATGTTGATTTGGGAACATTTTTACGTGTTTAGCGTTTGCTTTCGGTAAACATACGTTAGATTCCTTAAGAATGGATTCAATAAATGTTGGTGATGTTCTATAATGTCTTTGAGGTGTACGTGTGTTTATAGTTGGTACCATGGTTATTAGTAGGCTCTTAAAGTACTTTCGACGTAAAGAATGTGAAATTAAGTAGATTAACGTTTTTCAATACTCTTCAAAAATGGTTTTAGTGCGGAAAATTCTTCACACTAAAAATCACAGAATTATTTTTGATTTTTCAATTTGTGGTACATACATACGTGCATATATTATATCTCATATTTTAAGCTAAAATATATCTCCATAAAACCTTTTTAAAAATGAAAAGTAAACGGTTAAGACATTTAATATCTCTCTATATTTCTGAGATGAAGCATTATGTACATTATTTACATTATTCGAACTATTTTCCTCACCTTTGTCACCATATTTATCACAATGTTTCGGCCTTTCAATATCTCTCTATATTTCTGAGATGAGGTATTATGTACACTATTTACATTATTCGAACTATTATCTTCATGTTTGTCGCCATATTTATTACAACATTTCGGCCGTTGTACGCTCCGGCCTTCTTCAGGTGGTTGGAATGTCAAATTGAAACCTTTATTTCGTTCAATGGGGTAGAGTCTTCTAGTTCCACGTGCCATGTCTAATGGTTGTCAGTTATCTCCTGTTAATTCCCCTCTCCAAGTTAACCAGGTATTGAACTCACAACTCTTTGGGTCCTGTAACTGGATCTAACGAACGCCTTTATCCATTGTGCCATGTGTCTTCAAGTGGATAAAGGCGTCGGTTAGATCCAGTGACAGGACCCAAAGAGTTGTGAAGGCAGTGGAGAACTTGGAGAGGGGAATTAACAGGAGATAACTGATAAGTGACAGATATCTAAAACATGGTACGCTTCTTCAGGTGATATACGCTGAAATTTCGCTTTAATTATTTCACGGGGGTAGATTGTTCTAATTCCACGTGCCATGCCTTTTCTGGATATCTCAGTGTCAGTCATTTCTCTTTAGTAACTCAAATCTCTAAGTTTTTGTTCACCTTTGCTGTGGCCAGGTATTGAACTCACAACTCTTTGGGTCAAGTCACTGGATTACTTCAACCAATGTTTTTATCCACTGGGCCATGTGTCCCCAAGCGCTAAATAAATGATTCGGTTCGAAATTCCAACATATATCAGCTGAAACAACGATAAAATCCTATTAAATATTAAAATCATCTAAATAAATAAACAGTAAATTCTGCCTGTCCCTCCGTGTACCTGAAACTCGGGACACACTTGGTTTACATAGACATATTATAACTTTCGGGGATAAGTAAGATCCCGAAATTGAAAATCTGCCCTTCATCTGGTGCTTGAACATCTACCATCGGGATTTATGTTCGGATGAGGAGGGAACAGTTAAAAATTAAAATTTTAAAATAACTGAAAAAAAAAGAAAAAAGAAAAAAAGAGCTGGCCACTCCGACAGGTGTAATGGTTAGTAATGACTTAGTAACTTTCCTCTTTTTGCTACTTCCCCAGACCCCGTTCTGCTATCCATTAAGTACCTTTGGTACCCTACACGCTTCTTTCCCCTGTCGCTTTTGCTTTTAATATGTCTTATGGCTGTCAAATTCTCCAAACCCACTTTCCTCATTATGCGAGTGTCATTCAATAAATAAGTTGAATTTTTCGGTATAAGGACTTCTAATACAGATAGAATCTAACTCTTTTTTATTTTTTATTTTTTTGTTTTACTTCATTTTCACATGGATTTAATTTCTTTTGCAGATTAAAAAAAACTTTGAGAGTTTTGGCGATTAACAAAGATGGCCGACCAAGAAGCATGCTCCAGGATTGAACAGCGGTCAGTTATCAAGATTTTGGTTGCTGAAGGGTGCAAACCAGTTGAAATTCATAGGAGAATGTCAACTGTGTATGGTACCACATGTTACAGCCAAAAAAATGTCTACAAGTGGGCTAAATTGTTTAAAGAAGGACGGAGCAGTGTTGATGATGAAGACAGGCCTGGGAGGCCTACAGAAGTGAGGTCTCCTGAGGTGATCGAATCAGTCAATGACCTCTTTCAGTCTGAAAGAAGGGTGACAGTGAATGACATTGCAAGGACTTTGAGCTTATCTGTTGGGACAAACGCAGGTGTCATCAGTCAGAAGGAGTCACCTTGCATCATGATAACGCAAGGCCTCACACAGCAGCCCAAACGGCGCAGACCATCAACGAGCTGGGCTGGGAACTGCTCCCTCATCCCCCTTACAGCGCAGACCTTGTCCCTTCAGACTTTTACCTGTTTGGTCCCTTGAAAGCGTTCACGAGAGGCACGAAGTTTAAAAGTGACGATGAAGTCAAAAGTGTTGTGAGCGACTGGCTGAGACATCAGTCCAAAGATCTTTACACTGAGGGAATACTGAAGCTTGTGCACAGATGGGAAAAGTGTGTGACAGTGCTGGGAGACTACGTTGAAAAATTATTTAAAAAAAAGTAAGCTTCTATCTGTATTAGAAGTTCTTATACCGAAAATTTCACCTTATTTATTGAAGGACCCTCGTATATCTAGGACATTTCAATTGTCTCTTCTGAGTACACGTGTGCTTTTTGTTTCCATTTTCCTTAAAACATCCTCGTGACTCATATGTCTAGTCTAACGTATTCTCAGTATCCTTCTGTAGAAACAGCTTTCTGTTGTCTCAAATTTCTTGATTATTTCTAGGGAGATTTCTCAGCATTCACTGCTATAAAAGAGGACTGTTATTACATAGCAGTTTAGTACTCTATTCTTCGTTTCTAAAGAATTTTTCCTGTTTCTTAATACTTTGCTGGGCTTTTGAAAGCATTTTTCGCTATTCAAATGACCTTTCGGATTTCCGTGTCAGTTTTACGTCCCCTTTTAAAACACATCCCCGATACATCTGTGTATATTTCTGAAATTAAGTATTGTAACTATCAAAACTATTTACATTGTTCGGACGGTTTTCCTCATCATTATTGTCATATTCACGACGTTTCAGCCGCTGTACGCTCTGGTCTTCTTCAGGATGTGTCTATATTTCCGTGATGAGGTATTGTAACTATTTACACTATTTACATTGTTCGGAATGTTGCCATCATCTTTATTGTCACATTCACAATTTTTCGGCCATTGCAAGCTTCGGCTTTCTTTTACATTTTGAAACGAACCCAGAGTAGCCAACCTGTATCATGGCGTTTCTGAAGATTGGTTCGTTTACGTTTGTGTAGACGTTCTTTCCATGTTTATTTTCTGAAACGAGCTGACATATAACCTTCAAATTTTGCAGGAAAAGAATTTAACCTTTGCTAATAATTGTCACAATATTTGCAAGCGGTAAGTGGAGAAGATGCCACAGATTCTCAGTGTTTTTACTGAGCGACCCAGAAATAGATAACGAGTGACATTGCATTTAAATTTAAAATTTTGAAGATCAAAGCTGTTTGAAAAGCACGGAACCGGAAGAGATTTCCACGAGCGAGAAGTGCGAGAAAAGAAACTGTTAGCATAGAACTTACGGTTCCATCGAGCCATTTCAACTGTAAATTAATGAGACCTAGCTGCCAATCTAGTACAACGAATAAATTCATAAAGTCTAGGTACCATAGTTGAGATATCATCCGAACAATTATCATGAACATATTTATAGAAAAGGCACAGGGAAGATACACTACGTCGGTGGAAAAATGACTGAATCCGAAACGCCAGGTCAAGGCCAATAATATTGCTGATTCTTCTTTGGATTTTATTAAGATGAATATTATGTTCCAATATCCTCGCACCACGGTTATGGTCCAAGGTAGAACCAAGGAAGAACAACACGAACACAAGAGTCGAAAATAACAAAGATATATCACAACAGAAATATAATACAAGAAGTTGAAGGTGTTAGTATTAACTGTCAGTCTGGTTTAGACTGAACTAATATGTCTTGACTCGTTAGGTCTCAATTCATTCCTCTTCTCTCTCTCTCTCTCTCTCTCGCTCTCTCTCTCTTTCTCAGAGAGGCGCAGTATTTATAGAGTCAGGAAGAGTCCATTCTCGTTATAGGTAAGTTCCCATAACAAATATATACCAGGAATACCGGACCATACGTGGCAGCAATATTCAAAGCATGGGCGAATGGTATGCATAAATATGTAAGATAGATTCAGTAAAGAAAAATTGTCTAGCACGACACAGTAGACCAACATTTTTAACAACAGACCTAACAATGGATTCAGTATAATCTTTCCCCTTCATTATCGAGACTGTTAACCCGAGAATGCACAACGAGTCGCTCTCCCGGAGGCTAGCATCAGCCATGTTTATGGCAAGCAGAAAAGGACACTTTCGGATCATTCCTTGAGAGACGTTTCATTTTGGAGGCGTTAAAATTAACAAACCATTCCTTGTACCAGTTAACAACAGATTATATAGGTCATTTTTGGTGCCAGTTTGACCTTATCAAACTGATCGGACTTGCTATAAAGATAGAAGTAAATATTTGTGTCATCAGCATATAATGGAATATATGCTGATGACACAACTATTTACTCCTATTTACTCAGTCGAGAACTGATTCCATCAGGAAGGTCACTGACGACAATGAAGAACAAAGTAGAGCCAAGTATAGCGTCATTGTGGACACTATTGCAGGAGAGCAAAATGTCAACAAGTTTTGGCTGTTCGAGACAACTTTCATTTACCTATTTGATAAAATAGATTTAATCAGCACAAAAATTCGTCTAGAAATAACATAACCTTTCAACTTGTGAAGAAAACCGGTGTCCCAAACGCTTTCCGTATGTCCAAAGCATCAATCAGAGCTTCACTATTGTTATCTAGAGCTTGACAGACTCGTTTACAAATAATCGCCAATACATCTGCAGTTGACCTCCAGAGGAGAAAACCATATCGCTTGTCTGAAAACAAAATATATGGGAAAGACATGACTGTAGTGTAACTGTTAGCGACTATGAAAGCGAAATCGACGTGCTGAGATTGTTGCATACACTTTCGCACAAATACTTTTGGGGAAGGAAGGAAGCCATCTCGTCTACCAATATGAAGGTTACTTTCGTCTCATCAAGTGTTAAATGGTTTGAATGGAAGGGCAGCGTATGTTGGTAATCACTCGAGGAGAAAGACGATTCTGAATTCAAAACCATATATAAACCTAGCGAGGAACACGCTATGCAGTATTTGAAAAACGTATAGAGATCACAGTCAAATGTGATGGCGAGCTGTGGACTGTATGATCTTGACCGAGGTGAAATAAAGATAAAAATGAACTTTTCAAAAAGGAACTCTTCAAGGAGATTATTCTAAAGAGGCTTTGAATCTGGCTTATTTTAATGCTCTTTAAATATTTTTGGTTCTTCCTTTTCCCTGCACCTGAAGCTTAAAATATTTCGGAATCCTTGCCAGATGAAATCTTTGTATTCCCCAAACCGCAGCAGTGACTTCGTCTGCAATGGTTTGGTCACATTAGGAGCGTGGTGAGGAGGACATTAATTCTAGATAAACCAATTCCGATTTTTTTTTCTTTTTAACATAGTCGAGTATTCATGCGGCAGCCTTATGAGTTTACTGGCTGAAAACCATATCAGGTGTAAGGTCGAAAGGTTGACTTACAGAACGTGGGTGATCAAGCACCTCGAAAAACGCCCTATGCTTTGTAACTTGTGCCTTTTTAGCATCCTTCCCGGTCCTTGTTCTGCTATCAATTTTCACAAACTCATTAGGCAAGTTACTCGCCGTTTTTATCGGTTCCTCTTGCTTTCAATATGTCCCGTGAGTGTCAATTTCTCCAATCCCCCTTTTCTCATTATGTACCCACAAAATGCATCTGTCTCTTTCTGATTTCATGTATAATTGTCCTTTATATTTCCATTTTCCTTAAAACTTCCTCGTTGCTCACATGTTCCAACCATAACATTCTCAGCATCCTTCTGTACAACGGTATATCTTTTTCTTCATGTCTTCATTCCATCTCTGAGGAAATTGCCCAGTATTCAACAGTTATAGAGGATTGGTATTGCACATTGTTTAGACCCTCTTTTCTCTGGTTTTAAGGAACTTTTACAGTTTCTTAATACTTTGCTTAGCTTTTGGAAGTCATCTTTCATTATTCCAATGTGACTTCGGGTTCCGGTGTCACATTTTTCCGCCGTTTGATATCTCCAGTTCAAACCCAGCATTTGGTGCTGTTTTTCTTGCTGACAACTATACGTTCCGTCTTCTTAAAACTGATAGTCCTTTATTTTACCTCTTTTCTTTTATTATATTGTCTAGAGGTTCCTTCATTTTTTTCTCTGTGTCGGCCATCAGAACGTTGTCATTTGAGTACCTGATGCTAAGATTGTATCCACCAATAATAAATCACGGCGAAACTTCTGATTTTTATAGAGGTACCCCACTGTAAGGGTTAAATACATTTGTTGAGCAGCATCCTTGTCTTATACCGCTTTTTTTATTTTTATAGACATCCAATTATTTTCTGTCCATACGGAGGCGGATCATTCTCAATTAAACGGGCCATTGTTGTCAGTCTTTAAAATTCCATGAAGAACTATACAGAACCAAATTTGACACTCTCATCGACGTTTCGTAAAAGATGATATCTGTATAGAATCTCTAAATTCTATTCCTTTGATTAACAAGAGGGCTGGCATTTAGACTAATCCGTCTTTTAAAAGACGGCACACGGGGCCGTATACAAAGAGACATTACGCGATCAGAGAAACCATGGAAAGTAAGACGATCCACGGCGATCATTTGCAGGTCTTCTTTTGTAGATGGTTTAGTCAAAAACTGCTTCTTTGATGTCACCTCCATCTGATAACCCTGTCTCAGATATGAATACACACATATACAGGAACAAACTGAGATGGAAGGACAGATATATATATATATGTATATATATATATATATATATTTTAAATAAAAACATATTGCTTTAAGGTTCCATATAATAAATTATTTCACCACAGCCCTTTTAAAGGACAGTGGATCATCAGATTTATATATATATATATATATATATATATATATACATATATAAATATTTTAAATAAAAACAGATTGCTTTAAGGTTCCATATAATAAATTATTTCACCACAGCCCTTTCAAAGGACAGTGGATCATCAGATTTATATTTATATATATATATATATATATATATATATATATATATATATATATATATATAAATCTGTCCTTCCATCTCAGACATGCCTAAAAGAGAATCTGCTGCCTAAATACACAAGTATATATATATATATATATATGTATATATATATATATATATATATATATATATATATATATATATATATATATATATATATATATATATATATATATATATATATATATATTTTAAATAAAAACAGATTGCTTTAAGGTTCCATATAATAAATTATTTCACCACAGCCCATTTAAAGGACAGTGGATCATCAGATTTATATATATATATATATATATATATATATATATATATATATATATATAAATCTGTCCTTCCATCTCAGACATGCCTAAAAGATAATCTGCTGCCTAAATACACAAGTATATATATATATATATATATATATATATATATATATATATATATATATATATACATGTATATATATATATATATTTTTATATATATATATATATATATATATATATATATATATATATATTATTCAATCAGACATGCCTAAAAGAGAATCTGCTGCCTAAATACACAAGTATATAAATTACAGACATTATGTTTTATCTTTTAATAAATTCCGTTCATACTCCCCAATAACCTTCCGGGTATCGCTGTTAAAGGATGAGAGAAATATGCTATAGCTGTTTAAATTTGTTTTATTTTCATCTCCCTAGTATATATTTTGGGTATACGACAAATGCACTAACAAGAAGGCTTACACTTCCCATGTCTGACCATTTGTCTATTGCAAAACATCTACAAGAAGATTCCTGTGCATATTCATGATATAAAAAATTATTAATCGACAACACAACATGAAAATAACAAATTCAGATTACATATACTAGAAGCAAATTTAAAAAATTAAAGCCAGCACTGAACAGAATCAACTATGAATACTGCAGTAATGTTCTGAAATACCTGTATAGGAACAGTTGTTTTTCATACTTTAATGCGCGCGTGACCATGACATTATAAGATGGAGGAAAAATTGCATAATGGTTAATTTTTTTCACGTTCTAATGAACGCTAAGCACATTGTCAACCGTTTTGCATTTAAAAGCATAATGAAAAAGTTACGGAATGGAAAACAATGCACATCTTTATATAAATACTTATACTAATATACAACATATAGTTTCGTACAACTTGCACTCCTGAAGATGATCTTGGAAGAAGATCGAAAGTACTTGGGAAATGAAAATAAAAGAAATTTAAACACCTATAGCACATTTCTCTCATCCTTTAACATCAATACACGGTAGGTTATTCGTGAGTATGAAAAGATTTTATTAAAAATTAGCAGACATATATACATATATATATATATATATGATATACATACACACAAACATATATATATGTATATATATATATATGAAGAAATATAGTCTTAAAGTGTACTATATTTATGGGATAAAGTGCTCAATATCAGAGATAGAGCGTGTGTAAATATAAAAGTGATCATAGAAGTCAACACTGTCGCCTCTAAGTGTTGACTTCTATGTTCACTTATATATATATATATATATATATATATATATATATATATATATATATATATATATATTGAATGTGTACGTATAGTGGCATATATGTATGGACATGTAAATGTACATATATGTATTTATGAAGATATATACGCATATAAGTGTGTTGGACAGCATGATTCATTCAATTGGGTGCTCTGGTATTACCCACAATCTATAAATCTATCATTCAACTGATTTACATTAATCTTAACGGGCTTAAGTTTAAATCCCCCATCGCTTAATAATACTGGACACCTGTAGTACAAAAACTATTTACTGTGAATCCTAGAAGAACAAACTCCTGGATTTTTTATAAGAAACACCATATGGTAGAAACTGATATTAAACTACAAACAACAAGGGTTCTGGCCATAAATAAACTCCAACCCTAGACGGCTTCCTTCGGGATAAGATACCTTATGCGCCCACCAATCGCTAACACAAACCCATTCTCATTAACAAGGCGTCTACCAGAGGAAGGCTGACTTTGAATATAAATTTAAAATTTTGCTCCGCGACAGGCCGATATTAGTCGTGTACAGAACGGCTTGAAATAGACTATGTTGAGGTAATTTTTGTCTTCGCTGTAAAAAATACATATGCTCTGTTATAATAAATACATCTAGTGGATCGGTTTTAATCATTAATATTACTAGGATCCACCCGGATTATATACCAACGGATCGATTACCTGTACTAATACATATATATATATATATATATATATATATATATATATATATATATATATATATAATCGAGAGAAATCGTTGAAGATTGTGTGTTTAAAAACAGTAATTTGCACTTTGCAAACCAGACGCTGCTCTGTAACTAAATAGTATAGCACAGCAGATCAAATAACGATTTCCGTATAGCAATATAGCTTCGATTCCTGTCGGAGAAGGGATATTTTTTACGAAATTTCTCGAACATTCATGCCAGTAAATCTAATTAATACGGTTTAATTAAAAACAGAACATTTACTGAAATAAATTGTATATGTGAAAATAACGTATAAACAGAAAATATATTAAATAACTGTTGAACTTAATTCATTATATATATATATATATATATATATATATATATATATATATATATATATATATATATATAAAGACATTTTTTTATGTTTTATATGTTCTTTTTATAGATATAGCAATTATGACCTATTGTCCGTTTCCCAATCCTTCCCAGTCTTTTGAACAGGAGTAGAGGTTTATCCCTTGTTACCTGTTTAGGATTGGGTTTCTGGTTACTTCTAAATCTTTTCATTCTCCTTCACTCCCAGCAGACACTTGCGTCATAGTAGCATTATCGCCTTGCTTTGGGTGAATCGATTAAAAACAAAAACGATGTAGAACAAGATTGTGGGAACAGCCGTAAAGATTAAATAGAATTCCTAATAACAGTTACGAATCTATAGAATGACGTGAATTCTTCAAAATGCGCTTTCTCTACGCAAGTCTCAGAGTCTTATATTTAAAATGGAAGTCTTGTACGGCAGAAAACTCTGTGACAAAGAAAAGGATAAATACTTCAGGAAAAGAGAAAAGAATATTTTTTTCTATTTAGCCAAAAGCTTAATTCCTTTGAAATCAGGAATTTCTCTCCGACTAAATCCATGTCCCTAGCTTTTAAGGAGACCAAGTAAATTGGCGGGAAATGCGTGTCTGACGCAGATTGAAAAAGACGTCATTGTTTTCACTCGAAATATCCAGGACCCTAAAAAGGAAAACGTTATGTAGTTTGCCCTAAGAGAAAGGTCAAGATATTTAACCATGGCAACCCTGACACAACCACTAGCAGGAAATTTATGAACACTTAGAATCACATTCCAAGCTAAATATTACACAAATGTCAAACTTATACGTTCAACCAAAGCAGTTGCAGAAAAGCAGAAAATACCTGTTATTATCTTGTAGGCATGATCAAAAAGAATTTCTTTTTCGAAGTAAGCGCATCTGGAAAAAAAGCAGGCTTGTAAAAAGTGCTACTGGGTCCATGTGATAACGAATTAAAAATAGGAGAATGGTTATCAAGCACATTTTATAAGTAGGAGCCAGAATACGGAAGTAACTAAAAAATACGTAAGGGATTGACTGACACGACCCCACCACAGGGGATATGAATATATAATTCAAGAAACAGTTCCATGATTTCCATCACGAACCGGATTAAAACGGTTCACTTACATTAGAAGAAAGAGGATTTCTCCTTAAATTCAGAGAAGACAGATATAAAAAGAACTTATAAAAATTGGAACAGTATTTACATTAGTCGGACTATTGTCCTCATCTTTGTCGCCATATTTGTCACAACGTTTCGGCCGTTGTACGCTCCAGCCTTCTTCAGGTGGTTGAATTTCGAACCGAACCCTTTATTTCGATCACTGGGGTAGACTGTTCTAGTTCCACGAGCCATGTTTGATGGATGTCAGTTATCAGTTATTTCCTGGTAATTTTTCCCTCTGAAAGTTCTCCACTGCCTGAACCGGGTATTGAACTCACACTCTTTTTGGGTCTGTCACTGGATCTAACCAACGCCTTTATCCACTGTACCATGTGTCCCAGTGATCGAAATAAAGGGTTCGGTTCGAAATTCAAACCACCTGAAGAAGGACGGAGCGTACAACGGCCGAAACGTTGTGACAAATATGGCGACAAAGATGAGGACAATAGTCCGACTAATGTAAATAGTGTACATAATACCTCATCTCAGAAATATAGACAAAAAATTGGAAGTACAAAAAATCACTTATGGCAGATAGAGTTAAAAGCGTTTACAGTCAGTCAGTTATTTGCCATGAGTGATACACGCTTCGGCGGTCATGTATCTTTCGATATATGACAAAAGACGCAATTTTTTCCCGCAGTAGGTTGCCATTTCTTTCTGCGGTAGACCAGTTGCCATCCAAGGCTATAGAACCTGGTCTGTCCTGATATTTATCCATAGCATTTAATCGATAATGGATATCGATGAATAATAAGAAAACTAAAAAGATAGTATATATTATCGTATAATACAAATGTTTAAGTCAGTGTGGTACAGATTTCAATGTATTTTTTGTTCCGCAAGGTGGGAATTTTTCCGCAGGGCGGGAATGCTACCCTATGGATAATATGAAATCATCCTCGTTACACGGATCAGCAATAATGATTTCGATTATTTGACTCTCATTGCTGGTAATGAACCCAGCGATCGTCATATTACACAATATTTCATTTCGTTAATTCATTCTCTAAAAAGAGATTTGTATATTTCCTACAAATTGTACACCTGAAGAAGGGCTTTGAATAAATCGAATGAAAGTTAATGAAAACAATATAAAAAAATAGAAGTAAAAATAGTTGGAAAAGTCCATGGGAAAAAGAAAACTTTTCACAAACAATGTCACTTATTACACATGCATACATGCACAGACACATATATATATACCACTCATTATATATATATATATATATATATATATATATATATATATATATATATATATATATATATATATATATATCACAGCAATAAACGTATGAAGCTTGATATTACTAGACATATTAAAAACGGGCGAAGCAACCGGTTTCGCTCCCGCTCATCAGGCTTACAACGGGAGATTTAATTTAAATTAAAAAACACAGAAAATGTACAATGAAAAGGAAACTACCAACAGGAAACAAAGTTTCTCAATTAGTAAGTAGAGCAGACCTAGTCAAACCTAGAGAGCCAGACAAACCTACCAAGGTCTCTCCTAAGCGGATTGTCAGGTGAAAACTTGGTAGGTTTGCCTGGGTCTCTAGGTTTGACTATATATATATATATATATATATATATATATATATATATATATATATATATATATATATATATATATATGCGTGTATGTGTGTTTCAGTGAATAATATAGACATTTTGTCTACTGGTCCTTTCTAGATAACTAATCAGCTTCTTACTGTTAAGATGAAATGAATCAAAGAAAACTACGACGCGTTTGTGTGTGTGTATATATATATATATATATATATATATATATATATATATATATATATATATATATATATATATATATATATATATATATATATAAAGTAGCATACAGCACTCGAGCTCCGTGCCTTTCTCTTCTTATTTCCAGCGCAAATGATTTCTTCATCCAGAGACGACCTTTTTTCTTATTCCGATCAACCAAATGTGAAAGATAAGTGTTTAAAATCTGACCGATGTTCATTTCCCTCAGTTCAGTTGAAATCGATTTTCTTACATTCAGGATCTTCCCGAAGGCTTTTAAACATCATTCGAAAGTTGATTGATTTTTTAAGCAATAAAGCACTAAATATCCATGAACGACATTTGGAACGTATTCCTGCGGTGAACTTTTCCTCACTCTATCAAAGATATTTGTAAATATTCATGAAATAAATTATAACACAATCAATTTTTAAGGAGCGTCTATAATTATTATTACATTATTCTGTTTGTTACATTGAGCTCAGTTTGGATTCATGTCCTCCTTGGAATTATCCCTACCAATTATCAGCGGATATATATATATATATATATATATATATATATATATATATATATATAGATAGATAGATAGATAATATTAGTGGTAAATATACACATACATATGAAACTAGAGATCTGAAATATATAAATATATATACATATATACATACACATACATATATATATGCATAAAAAATAATTCCAAGAGGATAGAATCCAGGTAGATCTCAATGTCCAGGACAGAGTAAGGATATAATAAAAAGGTTTAAACACTAATATTCCATGGTCATAATTTATTCCATTGGAAACGTAAATACGATCCAATTCATCAGACCTGCAAATTCAAAAAGAAAACAGAAAAAAGAACTCCGGGTATATATATATATATATATATATATATATATATATATATATATATATATATATATATATATATATATATATATATATATATATATATATATATATATATATATATATATATATATATATATATATATATATATATATATATATATATATATTAGGTCATCCCATAAGTTCTGTCCGAATTTTCACTTTTTGTTAAAAAATGAACGAAATTTAAAGAGTATTTTATAATGTCTAATGGAGCTGAACATTATTTTTATGTTCTAGTTCCACGTGCCATGTCTAATGGATGTCCTCAAGGACATATGGCAGTGGATAAAGGTGTTTGTTAGATCCAGTGTCAGGACCCAAAGAGTGTGAGTTCAATACTCGTTTAAGGCAGTATATATATATATATATATATATATATATATATATATATATATATATATATATATATGGTCTCGGAACTCGATATTATTAGGAGGATTTGAGATAATCATAATTAAGTAATTCATCGAGTCTAAAAAAAAACCTTAACAGAATGCAGAATGCAGAAAGAACGGGACTGCAGTTTCGTCCTATATGTAGGACTCAGTGCGCATCCACTGCTGTGAAATGAAACCCGGACAGTTACGATACAAGGCAAACGACATACAAACTGCACCACCGTCCCCGTTGGTGTAGTGGTAAAGAATTAGACTCGATATAGCGCCGCTCGATCACATATACCGTGGTGGAACTCATCCAAGTTTCTCTTACCCATAGGAGTGTGCCCCCCACGAACCACAACTACTATCCCCCAATTTTTTGTTTATGTTTATATATATATAGGAGGCACGGTGGAGTAATGGATAACGGCTTGGATTGAGGAATCGGAGAGCCGAGTTCGAATTCCAGTCGAATCCATTACATTCACTTACGTGCTAATACCCTTGGGAAAGGTGTGAATCCTCTTCTTCTCCCTCCAACTATGGGTAAATAGCAGGACAGACTGGGTTCTATAGCCTTGGATGGCAACTGGTCTAGGAGAAGGGCATCTCTGAATTCAAAACCTGCGGAGGGTTGTTTGGGGACCTTGTGGCATCCGTTGCACCAGGTCCCTGTATTCGTCCCTCCAAAAAGTGTGGATGGCCCTGCACAAAACCTCCACCACTATAATCAAATCCTGTGTCGGGCTTTCAGTTTCTGGGAAGAGTCCATCATATATATATATATATATATATATATATATATAGACAGAGCGTATGTAAATGCCTGAGGATTGTGTCTAGCATGAAACAGTCAGTCGCCTCTGAATGTTGACTTCAATGTTCACTTATATATATATATATATATATATATATATATATATATATATATATATATATATGTGTGTGTGTGCGTGTGTGTGTGTATGTGTATGTCAATCCAAAGATTCGCTAAAAATGATCATGCATGATTAAAAAATGCCTCGAATTTAGAAAAATGCTTTAACGTCGTTTTATGTTATTAAGAAGAAATACCAAAGGATTTTTTAAAATATTTGATTATATTTTTTAATCCACTTTAGAACCTCTGAAATTTTCGTCGAAAAATGTTATTTTTGGTGTGGTCATAAGTTTGTATCGTATATTTTATCGTCATTTTTCTTGCAAAATTAAAATAATTTACTTGCAAAATTCAAATAATTGGGGGATTGTAATGAAACTTTCCGAAATCATTCACAAATGAATGAAATTATTTTAGAAGTGTTTCCTTTTTAGAAAATCTTGGTGCAAACATTTTTTTTTCTTATGTCTGTTACCACCCACCTATTTAATTTCAGAAATTTCGAGAAATTCCTTATTGTACGACGTAATGTTTATATTAGTTATACTCACTAATTTCTGAAGAATTTAAATCATCAATTTTATTTTGTAAACAGGAACCATATTTACAGAAAATCTCCTCTGAATCGTAAAATGAAAATGAAATAAAACTAAGACACTATTTACCTTGTCCGGACTATTGTCCTCATCTTTGTCGCCATATTTATTACAACATTTAGGCCCTTCATTATCTGTCTATATTTCTGAGATGAGGTATTATGTAAACTATTTACATTATTCGGACTATTGTCCTCATCTTTGTCGCCATATTTATTACAACATTTAGGCACTTCAGTATCTGTCTATATTTCTGAGATGAGGTATTATGTACACTATTTACATTATTCGGACTATTGTACTCATCTTTTTCGCCATATTTATTACAACATTTAGGCCCTTCATTATCTGTCTATATTTCTGAGATGAGGTATTATGTAAACTATTTACATTATTCGGACTATTGTCCTCATCTTTGTCGCCATATTTATTACAACATTTAGGCCCTTCATTATCTGTCTATATTTCTGAGATGAGGTATTATGTAAACTATTTACATTATTCGGACTATTGTCCTCATCTTTGTCGCCATATTTATTACAACATTTAGGCACTTCAGTATCTGTCTATATTTCTGAGATGAGGTATTATGTACACTATTTACATTATTCGGACTATTGTACTCATCTTTTTCGCCATATTTATTACAACATTTAGGCCCTTCATTATCTGTCTATATTTCTGAGATGAGGTATTATGTAAACTATTTACATTATTCGGACTATTGTCCTCATCTTTGTCGCCATATTTATTACAACATTTAGGCCCTTCATTATCTGTCTATATTTCTGAGATGAGGTATTATGTAAACTATTTACATTATTCGGACTATTGTCCTCATCTTTGTCGCCATATTTATTACAACATTTAGGCACTTCAGTATCTGTCTATATTTCTGAGATGAGGTATTATGTACACTATTTACATTATTCGGACTATTGTACTCATCTTTTTCGCCATATTTATTACAACATTTAGGCCCTTCATTATCTGTCTATATTTCTGAGATGAGGTATTATGTAAACTATTTACATTATTCGGACTATTGTCCTCATCTTTGTCGCCATATTTATTACAACATTTAGGCCCTTCATTATCTGTCTATATTTCTGAGATGAGGTATTATGTAAACTATTTACATTATTCGGACTATTGTCCTCATCTTTGTCGCCATATTTATTACAACATTTAGGCCCTTCAGTATCTGTCTATATTTCTGAGATGAGGTATTATGTACACTATTTACATTATTCGGACTATTGTACTCATCTTTGTCGCCATATTTATTACAACATTTAGGCCCTTCAGTATCTGTCTATATTTCTGGGATGAGGTATTATGAACATTATTTACATTGTTCGGATTATCATCCTCATCTTTTTCGCCATATTTATTACAACGTTTCAGCCGTTGTACGCCACGGCCTTCTTCAGGTGGTTGAAATGTCGAACTGAACGCTTTATTTCGCTCACTGGGGTAAACTGTTCTAGTTCCACGTGCCATGTTTAATGGATGTCAGTTATCGGTTATCCCAAGGACACGTGTCACAGTGGATAAAGTCGTTGGTTAGATCCAGTGACAGGACCCAAAGCCTGTCAGTTCAATACTCGGTTAAGGCAGTGGAGAAAATTCGGAGGGAAAAATGAACAGGAGATAACTGATAACTGACATCCGTTAAACATGGCACGTGGAACTAGAACAATCTACCCCAGTGAGCGAAATAAAGGGTGGTTTTCAATAAATTTATTTCGTTTTTGCATTGAAAAAATCCACATTGGACGAAACACGTCGGCTAATATTTCATTTTTCCTATCGTCATTTACATTTTTTTTTTCAACATTTGGAAGTAAAATCTGATGATCCGCGGTCCTTTGAAAGGGCTGTGGTGAAATAATTTATTATATGGAACCTTAAAGTGGTCTGTTTTTATTTAAATTATTAGCTCTGATTTACATTGAGCTCTCTGGATTTTATCCTCCTTGGGTCTACCCATACGGATTACCTAGTTTTTTCGTAAACTATATATATATATATATATATATATATATATATATACACAGACAAAAGTGAACATTGAAGTCAACACTCAGAGGCGACAGGTTGTTTCATGAATGAGAATTCGAAGGAATCAAGCATTTTGAAAACCTTTTCCATATTTGTTTGCCAACAAAACAATTATGAACAAAATATGAATTTTATTTCAACAAAATATATTGTTTCAATTTTGCTATATTTATCGGTAAAGAGTGAACACTAAAGGAGAGATGTTTGGTTTGTTTTAGTTTAGTGGCATATCAAAACCTCTATGTGTTATTTAATGCTGAAATCTAAATATTTTGTACGTAATTTTATCGCTTCAACTAGATATATTTTGTACAAAATTTTATCCTTTCAGAGCAAACGTATGTTTTATAGATGTGTAGTTTCTAGATAATCTATTGTAATTGTTTCGGTATAAAAATATTTTTTTAAAGTATCAAATTACGTTAACAATTTCAGTATTTTTCAAATAATTTTCGGATATTGTTTTCCTCGTAGAATTTGTGTCTTACAGGGGTTAAGTGAGTATATGCAATTTAAATGTCTTTCAATGTGAGTCTAGCTTGATATGTTGTACATGTTTGCTGCTCTTCATTTTTCAGCAAGTATGAATGGGTGAGGCATGTGTGGCCTATGTGTACTCGAGCTGGCCTTAATTACCATTTCTGTCTTTTCTAGACATTTGTTTCTGTTTACTTCGGAATGGTTTGATTGTAAGAATTTTATTATTTACATTCTTGGTGCAGCGCTTGTCATTTTCGTTGAATGTAACTGTTTATTTTAATTTTATGTCCGTATCAGGGATACTGAAATTATTATCAGGGGTTCTGGAGTGTAAGAATCCTTTGGAGATAATAATTGTTACTAATACGAGTACTACTAATAAACCTATAGCTGGGGGGTGAGAGAAGATGGATTTATATATTTCCCGAGGGTATGTGCGCGTAAGAGAATATAAAGAACCCGACTGGAATTTGAACTTGGATCTCCGATATACAATTCTATGCAGTTATCTATTCACCGTACACACATTCAAGTGTACAGTATCGGGTATTCCAAAGCGATTACGCATCCTGGGTATGACGATAAACTAAATCCGCGTCCTGGGTATGACAATAAACTGCATCCGCGTCCTGGGTATGACGATAAACTACGTCCAACAGCAAGGCCTCTGATAATATGTTATTAAAAAAATAACGTTGCCAGTTATACGTTTTTGAAAAAATAATGTTGCCAGTTATACGTTTTTGAAAAAATAATGTTGCCAGTTATACGTTTTTGAAAAAATAATGTTGCCAGCTATAAGTTTTTGAAAAAATAATGTTGCCAGTTAAACGTTTTTGAAAAAAATAATGTTGCCAGTTATACGGTTTTGAAAAATAATGTTGTTAGTTATACGTTTTTGAAAAAAATAATGTTGCCAGTTATACATTTTTGAAAAAATAATGTTGCCAGTTACACGTTTTGAAAAAAATAATGTGGCCAGTTATATATGATTGGGAAAAACATAATGTTGCCAGTTATACGTTTTTGAAAAAATAATGATGCTAGTTATAAGTTTTAGAAAAAAAAAAATTTTGCCAGCTATACGTTTTTGAAAAATAATGTTGCCAGTTATACGTTTTTCAAGAAAATAATGTTGCCAGCTATACGTTTTTGAAAAAATAATGTTGCCAGTTATACGTTTTTAAAAAACATAATGTTGCCAGTAATACGTTTTTGAAAAAAATTATGTTGCCAGTTATACGTTTTTGAAAAAATAATGTTGCCAGATATACGTTTTTGAAAAAAATAATGTTGCCAGTTATACGTTTTAGAAAAAAATAATGTTGCCAGCTATACGTTTTTGAAAACATAATGTTGCCAGCTATACGTTTTTGAATAAAAAATACTAACAGAAATAGATTTTTGACAAAGCAAAAATATTACCAGAAAAAAAAAGTTGTCGGCATTAAATGACCCATTGAGGTTGATATGCCGTAAAACAAAAAAACAAAAAACAAACCAAACGATTACCCATCTAGGTTCTGACCAGTTTTAGCGTTGCTTAATCGTACGAGGACCTCTATTCAACGTAATATTGCCTTAATCCACTAACGGAGAGAGGGCGTTTGTAGATATAAAAAGTGTGTGGACATAAAAATGAACATTGTATAGAGACGATCGGTTTCACAACTTATTCCATCAAAAGTTCATTTTCTTTTACTTTCTTTTTACTTTATGGCAGTGGGAGGAGGGGAAACCGGTTTTTGCTAAGTTTGTGTCAATGGTTAATGTTTTTTATAGTCTTGACTTTGGGCTTACGGCCATATCAAGTTGAAACACCGGTTCCTGTCAGATTACAGAAGTTAAGCAACGTCGAACCTGATTTGTATATAGATAGTGCTTTTTACACTTTTAAGCAAAGCAAACTTTCCCTTTCAGTAATTCTCGAAAGTATATATCTGCCCGATATCCGAAACGTAAATAGAGCAATTTCTAAAGAGTTATTGGATTTTATCTTTAAACAAAATGTCGGATTAAAAATAAAATCCATTAATTCTTTAGTAATTGCTTTGTTTACTTTTCAAATACGAAATCGAACAGATAGCTGATTTCAAGAAAAATATCTTGGGGCGGAAGTGTTCTTATCTTAAAAGGGAAAATGGAGCTTTGCTGGACTCTGACGCTCTCTGTAGCTGAGCGGTAAAGCACGTCGGATCAAAATAAAAATGAGACGTCTATTTCAAACACGGATATCCTCTGAAAATAACATTTGAAGTTAAAAAATGTCACACTAAGATTAAATCCATTAATTCTTTGGAACGTATGTATATATATATATATATATATATATATATATATATATATATATATATATATATATATATATATATATATAGCATAATGAGAAGCCACGTATACTTTCTTGATATGTATATAATATGGAGAAAACAACTGAAAAGTTGCAAATTTTAACAAAATTGAATGTTTTTTTGTGAAAGTATTTATTTATATTTTTTATATATATATATATTTGATATTTCAGATCTGCCCCGATCTTTCATCTGATGAAAGATCGGGGTAGATCTGAAATATATATATATATATATATATATATATATATATATATATATATATATATATATATATATATATATATATATATATATATATATATATATTAGAGTGTGCAGCTTATCTTTTATAGTGATTTTCCAAGCGTACCTTAAATGTAGCGCAAGGCCGAAAGGATGGGTCACCCAGTGAGTATCGAACTCACTATTCAGTCGTAATTGTTCTAGCGAGACAAGCTTGATAACCATTACACCGCGTTGGGGTGCCCAGATTATATTTTATATAATAAAGAAACAATTTATACAAAGAATTAAATTGCAATGTTAATGCGATTAATGGCGAAGCCACTTCGCTAACAAGGCTTAATGAGACATTAACTTACTATCAATTCCTTGAATAATAAGATCCTTATATTCGAGTTGTTCTCAGATGGAAGACACATGCCAATACTTTCGACAATTTCAAATTCTCATATTCAGGACGCAATTTTCTCAAACATATAAATAATTCTATTTATTGACAGTTAAATATATGTTTTGGAGCGTGTCAATAAATAGTATAATTTTACAAAGAACATCTTTCGGTCTAAACATATCTCGTCTTAGTGTCTGCCTACGTATTTGAGGTGGATTATTAATTCATGTCTAGATAAATTGACACTTTAGACACGTCAACAGTAGGCATACTGTTGTAAATATAGAGTTTAGATAATGTGAAGTAGACATGGAGCTATATTTAATAAAAGGTTATTTTCTTGTTCAATCTCAATTGTATATATATGTATATATGTACGTATAGCTAGCCACTCATATTCGAGGAAACCTGTCTACTACGGCGGCTAGCCAATCCCTATTGCAGACGCTCGCTCAGGCGCATTTATGTTTGTATGCAACTATGCTAAGCAGACCTTAGTTACAGTTTCTGGGTAAGAGCCTCTTATCTCGCATCATCAACAATTTAAACAAAGCCAGCACGCTCAAGCCCTCGGTCACGATGACTTGTGACTTCGTGCTAAAACAGCTATCGACTAACCCCCAAGAGTTCCGTCTACCCAATTTCACTCACAAGGCTTGTGTCAACCAACCGATGGTATGTTTGTCAGGTACTTTTCAACTGTGCCGCACGCTGGGATCGTGGGTATATATATATATATATATATATATATATATATATATATATATTGTGTGTGTGTGTGCGTGTGTGTGTGTGTGTGTGTGTGTGTGTATTTAGGCATCATTTTCCATTGATTCATGTTTCATTAATATAGACAAGTTTTGCTTATTTATTTTATGCAAATTTCTTTCATATCGTCTTATAAGCTGAATAACATTATCATTGAAAGACGAAAGAAAATCACAATATTGATACATGTTTTTTACTTCTAGCTAAGCTTTCGGCTTACATAAGCCATTATCAAAGATGACAATTTGATTACAATATATTAAACAATACACAGACATAACAACAATCATAGTTTGTTTTGTTTACATGGACGATTTCCAAGCAACGACAAACTCGTGCATACGAGAACCTGGAAGCGAAAATCCCATCGCAGCTCGTGACGTCACACATGAACACGCAAGAATGAAAACGAGAAGTATTAAGTATGGGAAGACGTTGGTATAAACTAATGGCTTCCGTTATCAATTATAGGCATTTAAGAATATTTGTGGAGATTTCATAGTTTATTTTGTTCAGGTTAGGTTTATATAGGTTCAAGAATTTTTTTCCTTTCGTCTTTCAATGATAATGTTATTAAGCTTATCAGACGATATGAAAGGAATTTGCTTAAAATAAATAGACAAAACTTGTCTATATTATATAATGAAACATGCATCAATATATATATATATATATATGTCAGTGACAGACAGACTGTTTCGCTGTTTCACAGCTCATCAGTGTGGCTAGACGTCCGGTTGCCTCTATCTAGGATCGAAACCCGACTGAATTGGCGTCAGTCGGAACTTCTACCATTAAGCCGTCGGCTCACGGCAGGGATGAAGGTGAATTTTAGCGTGTTTATTTTTAGATTTAGATAAACACACAGTGACTGACAGTGACTCAATTCTGCCGAAGAGTCATGTTCTTGTCGACACAGTATCTATACTGATGATACAAATATGTACACGTTATTTTAATGGTGTCTGATCGGTTCCATAAGGTTAAATTGGCAGCTGATCTAAAAGTACAATATGTTAACTAAGGCAAGAAATGACTTGTGAATGTGAACGCCTCCAAAACGAGGCTTCTCTCTATTAATCGTC
>OZ038502.1:93395303-93412803 GCA_964036315.1 Acanthosepion esculentum | reverse complement strand
GTCCTTGCAATGTCATCCACTGTCACCCTTCTGTCAGACTGAATGAGGTCATTGACTGATTTGATCACCTCAGGAGACCTCACTTCTGTAGACCTCCCAGGCCTGTCTTCATCCTCAACACTGCTCCGTCCTTCTTTAAATAATTTAGCCCACTTGTAGACATTTTTTTGGCTGAAACGTGTGGCACCATACACAGTTGACATTCTCCTATGAATTTCAACTGGTTTGCACCCTTCAGCAACCAAAAACTTGATAACTGACCGCTGTTCAATCCTGGAGCATGCTTCTTGGTCGGCCATCTTTGTTAATCGCCAAAACTCTCAAAGTTTTTTTTTTAATCTGCAAAAGAAATTAAATCCATGTGAAAAATAATAAAACAAAAAAAATAAATAAAAAAGTAAGCTTCTATCTGTATTAGAAGTCTTTATACCGAAAAATTCACTTTATTTATTGAATGACCCTCGTACTTGTAGAATTAATTTTGTCAACAATATATGGTGACGCGACCTGTAATCTATATAATAAATGCGGATTTCATTGTGTCAGACTTTTTCAACTTTACTCCTAGAGCCCGCAGCCCAGCATATCATAACATTTTAAAAATTAGGCCGACTTCGTGAGCAAATTAAAAACATTTGGGGGCTGTATCCGGACACGTAATCCTGGAATTTTGGATTCTCAAGTTTTCATTATTGTGATTGTTTTCGGCGATTTTATTTTACGTGATTTTTTCTCGACGAATGTTTGCGTACGATAACAACTTTTATAACTTGAAAATAAGTTTGGGCATGATCTAAATTAATTGCAAAATCCATTGGAAATTACCCATGAAACAAAAATAATTGTTTGCAAGGAAAGTAAGGACCTACATACATCAAACTGTCTTTAAATTAAGTGGCGACAGAAGAATTATCGTTGAACTTTTAAAAGGTAAGCTTAAATATTAATGCAATACTTCAATGCAGAGATCAATCTGTAAAGTTCTTCTGTAATTTATTGTTGCCAATCGCATCTACTCACTACTTATTGCGATGAAAGCCCAATCAAGATCCCTTTTATATTGTATGACAAAGTGGAATCAGTTTACTTGTGACGCGTTACGTCCTTCAGGGCTTCATCGGACTAAAATGTTATGTTGGTATGACTGCACATGCGCAAAACTGAGGGGTGCTGGGTATTTTAGAATTTCTTTTATATATATATATATATATATATATATATATATATATATATATATATATATATATATATATATATATATACAGACGGGCTTAACCAGAAAATTTAACAACATAGATAGAATTGATATATAACCCTATAAATCAAGGTCTACCCACATTTCCTACCCACACAAGACAGACATGCTTACAGAATTGTTGAAGTCTCACATTTACACACACTCATATCAGTATATAGCACATCATACACACTCCCAGAGAATTAGATAACATACACTTAGCAGACACATACCCCTCGGAGCAACTAATAAAACTGTCTAAATGACCAAAATGGAAAATCTTCGATTCATGAATCTCCTCAGGCTCTTTTTAAAAACAACTTGAAAGACGGCGTTTGACCAATACAAAAGCGACTAAAATCAACGATAAAAACATAAATGAAAAGTACGGTTGACTTTCTTCAGAAACAATCATTCACTCCTTGTAGTTCATTGCTACTAACAAGCAGTTTTTTTTTCTCCTAAAAAATTTGTTCTGATAATGGCTATGCTGGCCGAAACTAGTTGTGGAACCTCATTGAAATAATAAAACAAAAAACAAAAAATTAATATACAACGCAGTGTGTTTAAAATTTAAATTTTTCAATAATTTTTAAATATTTTTATTAAAACTGTGTGTATTAAAAGTGTATGTATTTAGGTAGCAATCCTTCTTTCATGAACATTTCATTGAATACGACAAAGTGCATTTATTTAGTTTGTTTATAATTCAAAAATACGCTTTTAAGTAGGCGCCCGAGGGGGTCGTCAGTGATGTTTTGACTTGGTTCATCAGGGAGTTTCGGGTCTTTCAACATCATACTCCCCATCACCAAATCGACCCAATCAGGTGAGATCTAACCCTGATTCCCCCTCACTTTTAAAACGCTAACAGTTACTCTGGCCTTTTTAAAGAATTCTACGAAGAAAGACCACGTATTCCGCACATCCGATTGGCTGTTTGTACAACCAATCAACTGCGCGAACTACTTTTAAATGGCCCGCAGTGGGGACTAGCTTTTTTACAATTTCTCATGGGTTCTAATAATATTTTTGTTTTTCGGATGATAAATTATATAAAAAACTGACCGAATGTTCTTTTCACCCGAGCGCTTTCGGCTATACATTTAGACATTTTCAAGGATTAAATATTTTATAAAACATACACACAACAAACTATTTCTTATTTAACCGTTAAAATATTCAATGAAATGTCATATATATATATATATATATATATATATATATATATATATATATATATATATATATATATATATATATATATACATCAATATAAAAGTGAACATAGAAGTCAACCCTTAGAGGCGACAGTCTGTTTCATGCTAGATGCAATCGTCGGGACACCATTGGCAGCGGAATGTGGCTCGACGATTACATCTAGCATGAAACAGACTGTCGCCTCTAAGGGTTGACTTCTATGTTCAATTTTTGTATTTACACACGCTCTATCTCTGATATTGAGCGCTTTATCCAATAAATATAGCACACTTTAAGACTATATATATATATATATATATATATATATATATATATATATATATATATGTCTTTCGAAACTATTCTTTAAAGCGGGGTTTTGTTAAAACTTTGTGGGAAACACTACGCTACATTTCACCTACATATAAATTTGCAAAACACCTTTTTAATTACTAGACTATTGTCCTGTGATTTATCCCGGAACCCGGTTTAAAGTGGTGGTTTAGGAACTTGGTGGTATGGTAATTTTGAGTAAAATCCCTGGTTAGTACAAGCTTAGACTCAGTTGAAACAGGACGAGTTAAAAAAAAACTGGGCGGCATTGAAACGAAGAAGGCGAGACATTAGAAGACATTGGAAGCGGAAAGGGAACTGTCTACCCGCGAAGAGCTGGAAAAATTGAAAAAGAAATACCCTAGCCTTGTGAATAGCGATGGCCCAATTATTCACGGTCGCCCGCTTTTCAATCAACTGTCCAAAAGCTGCATGACCTCAATTATGAAATCCTCCATACTCACCTGAGATCGCTCCTACTGATTATCACTTATTTAAGCATTTTGAGCTTTCTTCAGCTGCCTTATTAAATAATGTTTATTTGCGTAATCTAAACATTTGAACTGTTTATCGCATCAAACAATGAGTTTTTTTAAAGACGAGATCAAGAATTTAGAGGTACATTGGAAAACAGTCGTTCATCAAAATGGTTCCGATTTCAACTGAATGAATTTGTTATTTAACATTTCAGAAGCTTTTTATTCATTTCCTATCAAGTTTTGTAATTTCATCTGTGATAACCTATTATATATATATATATATATATATATATATATATATATATAGTCAAACGTAATGAGCCAGACAAACCTACCAAGGTTTCACTTTCAATCTGCCTAAGTGAAACCTTGGTAGGTTTGTCTGGCTCATTACGTTTGACTAGGTTTGCTCTACGTTTGTATCGAGCTCTTTAGTTAGTTGTTTACTCATATCGGGTTTTTTTATTTGGGCCTTGAACCTATATCTGTGCGATTATTTTCGACAGACTTTCAAGTTCCTGGCTCTTTCTTTTTTAAAACCTTTTTTTTTTCTCTTCGGGATTGATTTGGCTATGGTTGAATCAAGAATTCGAAGGTTTTTCCACACGAGTATAGTTACCTATATATATATATATATATATATATATATATATATATATACATATATATATATATATATATATATATATATATATATATATATATATATATTATGTTTAGACGTTCTTTTCATAGATACAAATATTGAAGTAAATGCTCTGTTTATAATAAACAGTATTAACGACATTTACCGGCCTGAATGTCCGAGAAATTGTCATAGAAAATATGCGTCCTCTGACAGGAATCGAACTTGTATCGATACGGAACCATCATTTAGCCTGACCTGCTTTACCGATTTAGCCACAGAGGAGCGTAAATATTTGTATCTATAAAAAGAACGTATAAACATTAAAAAAACATGTCTTAAAATAATTGTCGGACTTTGTCCATTTCATAATGTGTGACGTCATTCGTTTACATTTGGATACGCATCGAGCAGATATGAATGTACGAGAGGATGTATGGAGAATTGTAGTTTAAAAACAGTAACATAGACCTTGCTAACCGAATATATATATATATATATATATATATATATATATATATATATATATATATATATATATATAGGACAATTTGGAATGCTTACATTTTGATATGTTTCTCTTTGGTGTACACTGCTAGCGGAGTGGCCATGTTTACACCGTAACAACAGCAAGAAAACTGACGCAATCAATCTCACACTTCAATCACGTGACCACAAATATAAACACGCATGAGCAGAAGTTAGTGTGACAAGCCTAAAGAAAGGTTATGGCGTAGGTGCGAACAATTTTTAACTTACCCTGGTACACTTTTGGCCGTGCATCGGTAAACTCTGTTATCATCTGCCTAGATATTTTACTAAATTATTACTAATTATTGACTATTTACTAATATCGATTTAATGTAATCAGGACGACATGACTCTAGACTTGTAATAATAGCCATAATGAGATGAAGTTGTGCGTTTATTATGTCCGTATAACATTATTGTTTAAGGTTCTATTAGAGTTAGTTCTTCTGGAGAATGCAAGTTAATTTATGTAGGAAATCAACAACTGTAGATGAAGCAAACACCTCTGGGGGTCTGCGTCTATTTTTCAATATCAGCGTTAACGAATCGTGTGTGCGTGTGCCTTTTTTCTGCTGGGGACGACGGTATATAAAGAATTCTTTTCTTCTCAATGTTGCTGAAGGCCTTGAAAAATGTTTTGATTTTCTCTTTTTCATTTCTTTCATTTTTCTTTCTTTTCTATTTTTTCCTACAAATTTCTTCCTCTCGGTTTTTACTGACTTTTTTATCGATTTTTCTTTTTAATTTTCCATTCTTTTCATTTTTCATTTCCACCATTCATTTCCTTTTATTGCTTTCTCTTAGTTCAGTTTATTTGTAGTATTTTCTTCTTTATTTCCTTCCTTCCGTCTTTCTTTTTTCTTTCCTTCTTTATTTCTGTCTTTTTTACTATTTTCTCTTCCGTTAATTTATCAAATTAATGAGCAATTCATATTCATTTATTTAAGTTTATTTCTTTCATTCATTTCTTTCTTTCTTTCTTTCTTTCTTCATAAATTAATTTACCAAATTAATCGACATTTTTCTTTTATTTATTCTTTTTGTTTATTTCATTCATTCATTCATTCTTTTTCCTTTCATTCAGTTTTTCTTTCGTTCCCCTTAAGTTATCAAATTAATCAACATTTTTCATTCATTTTTTTCCATGCATTTATTCATTCTTTTAGTCTCTTTCATTTAATTCTTCAAATTAACCAATGGTTTCCTTTCTTTTATTCGTTTTGTTCATCTGATTGAATCTTTCATTTCTTGTATTTGCTTACCTTCTTTCTATCTTTCTTTCGTTCTTTCTTTCTTTCTTTCTTTCTTTCGTTCTTTCTTTCTTACTTTCTTTCTTTCGTTCTTTTTTTCGTTCTTTCTTTCGTTCTTTCTTTCGTTATTTTTTTCGTTCTTTCATTCGTTCTTTCTTTTCGTTCTTTCTTTCGTTCTTTTTTCGTTATTTTTTCGTTCTTTCTCTCTTTCTTTCTTTCGTTCTTTCTTTCGTTCTTTCTTACTTTCTTTCTTCCTTTCGTTTTTTCTTTCTTTCGTGCTTTCGTTCTTTCTATCGTTCTTTCCTTTTTTATTTCGTTCTTCCCTTCTTTCTTTCTTTTGTTCTTTCTTTCTTCCTTCCTTCCTGTCGTTGTTTCATTCTTTCTTTCTCTTTCAGTTAATTTCCGAATTTTATAAACTTTTCATTTATTTCATTGGCTTCATTTCTTTCTTTTTTTCTTCCATATTCATTTTTTATTTCTTTCATTCTCTTATTTCTTCTATTTTCATTTTTCATCTTGTAACTTGTTTTCTTTTTCGATTCCCTTCAACTCCCTTTTCGTATTC
Source organism: Acanthosepion esculentum (assembly GCA_964036315.1). NCBI lineage: Eukaryota > Metazoa > Mollusca > Cephalopoda > Sepiida > Sepiidae > Acanthosepion > Acanthosepion esculentum. The sequence goes on along the minus strand of OZ038502.1, from coordinate 93,406,583 downwards.
CTTCTTATATACATAGAATCCTTTGTGATTATTCCCTTAAGTTCATTCGAATGATAAAATCTAAAAAGAGGCTCTTTTTATTCTTTCTTGACGTAATTTCATTTTTGTCAGTCATTTAATTTAGCATTTTATTTTCTCTTTTCTTTGAAGTCCAACTTTCCGAAGGATTTTCCATCCATTATCTACCCATCCACCATCATTTTTTTTTAATTTTATCCAGAATCCATTTCTGTAGCTTACTTTTCGATGTTGGCGCCGGCACCGTCGCCAGAATGTCTCTCAATGGCAAGTACGAGTTTGAGTGAAATACTTGTTGGTATTTCTTCCTTAGCCATAGAAATTGTTGACATCGAAGATAACGAAAGTGAAAGTGAGAATTCAAAGGTAAAATGAAAGTAGATAATGAACTAACGAAGAAAAAACAGCAATCATTCCAAATGTTCTTTCCGTTTTCAGTTCCAATTGAATACCGATCATATTGGAAATTCTGTCCATTTCTTTTGTAAACGACCTGTTAGCAGACGTTCTCTCCGAGAACGACGTCTAATTCTTTTCTGCCTGGCAGCGGTTTGCGCACATCATCACCTATCCTACTTTGAAGCCTAAACCGAGAGCCGACGACATTCCTACGCATGTAGTAGTGTGTAAAAAAAAATATGCATTAATTTTACTGTACGAAATCTTCAGACGAGCCAAATCTTTTCATTTCACCGGTTCACGCCTTCCCATCTAGTAACTGTCAAGCCACGAACATTAAGCGTTAAGTTATGATATATCTGCGCTTGCTTGGTTTCACTCTTTCCACAGACCTGAGGTGAAACATCTATATTGAATGCATAGCTACATCTACCGCAAGGTAAGTTGGTTCTCTGTGTAGTGCCAGAAGGTTTTTCTGGACTGAGTCCATCTTTCATATCTACAAATCTACCATTCTTCTTTGCATTGAATACTGTTGCCATATATGGTCTGGTGCCCCCCGCTATTCATCTCGATGTTCTCGACAAAATCCCAAAAAGGATATGCAATGTGATAGGTCCTGACCTGGCATCTCGACTATAGTCACTTACTCACAGACGTAATGTGGCTTCCCTCTAACTTTTCTACAAATATTTTCATAGCAACTGCTCTGACGAGCTACTTTCATTCAGCTTTTATCCTTTCCTCAAACCTCCCTATACCCAGTCTTTTTTCTCACTTCTACCCTGTAACCGCAGCGTACTCGGGGCATTCCCGCCTTGCATGGGGTAAAATTATTAAAAAAGGGAGTTAACTCAAAGCAAGCCAAAATTGAATTTATATATATACATATATATATATATATATATATATATATATATATATATAGAACGTATAAACATTATAGAACGTATATATATATATATATATATATATATATATATATATGTATATCAAGAACGTATAAACATAAAAAATGTCTTAATATATATATATGTATATATACATATAAAGAACGTATGAATGTCTTAATATATATATATATATATATATATATATATATACATATACATATAAAGAACGTATGAATGTCTTAATATATATATATATATATATATATATATATATATATATATATATATATATATATATATACACTTTTTGCATTATTATTCGGACTATTGTCCTCATCTTTGTTGCCATATTTATCACAACGTTTCGGCCGTTGTACACTCCGGCCTTCTTCAGGTGTTTGGAATATCGAACTGAATCCTATATTCCGCTTGCTGAGGTAGACTGTGCTAGTTCCACGTGCCATGTTTTTAATGGATGTCAGTTATCAGTTATCTCCTGTTAATTCCCCTCTCCGAGTTATCCACCGCCTTCACCAAGTATTGAACTCACACACTTTGGGTCCTGTCACTGGATCTAACTAACTGTTGATAAAGAAGTGTAAGTGATGAAAGGAAAGAGAGTTCTTAGAACAGGGGATTATTATAAGATATAATTAATATGGTGTAAAATATAGAAATTAAAATTAGTTACCTCCACTATATATATATATATATATATATATATATATATATATATATATATATATATATATATATATATATATATGCATATGTATATATATATAAGACAAAAGCAAAAGCGGGGATGGAATCAACGGAGAACTGGCCCAAACCTAAATATCAAGAGATAGTCTCGAATAAAAGCGACAATGTTGAAAAGAGAAAAAGTCAAAAGATCTAAAAGCAAACTTAACTACTCAGTAAAGTGCTCGTAGCCTAGATTGCCTAGACCGAGCAAAAGTCGCTTAACAACGTTAAATATTTTGAAAGGATGCCTCTCTTCGTAACGCGAATTTCATGATCTTCAGAAGACTTGTAGGAAAATAACAGAATGGAAGAGCGAGCATTATTTAACCCGTGAATTGTTTTTAGGCAGCAATTGCTCTTTTATACATGTTTCGTTAAAGCCAAAAGACAGAGTAGTACGATTGAGCATTTTGTTTAATTTTTCTTGTGTTCTTGTGTTCTTTCCTGGACACAAATTGTGTAAAAACTGTTCAAATTTCTGTACATACGAGCGCTTTCGGCTATTCATTCAGCCATTATCAAGGGCGATTTTTTTTTATTTTTCTTATTAAATCCCAGCGTTTTATTTTGCATCTGCCTAAAGCTATAGGATTGATTTATTTTCCGAACACGGTCAGCGTATTGTGACCGTGTTCATAGTTAATGTTATTGAATCTTGACTTTTTCACTTTTATTATTAGCGCTTCCAAAAATGTTAATGTTTTTTTTGTTTTGTTTTTTTGCATGTGGATGAAATATTATAGTTTTATTTTCTACTGTTATGTTTCGAATGAATATTAGAAAAATTAAATAAAAAGCTCAATCGTATATATATATATATATATATATATATATATATATATATATATATATATATATATATATATATATATTGGCTCTTGAAAAATTAATTTCGGTTGAGCTCTCTGGTTTGAGGTGTGATTTTGTAAACAGTGACTATTTAAGCTAATATTGCACGACTCTTCGGCAGAATTGAGTCACTGTCAGTCACTGTGTGTTTATCTAAATCTAAAAATAAACACGCTAAAATTCACCTTCATCCCTGCCGTGCGTCGATGGCTTAGTGGGAGAAGTTCCGTGTGACGCAAATTCAGTCGGGTTTCGAGGCAACCGGACGTCTAGCCACACTGATGAGCTGTTAAACAGCGAAACAGTCTGTCTGTGGATGACAAAATATATATATATATATATATACAAAACCATTAAAATATAGTCTACCTTGCAACGCAGGTTTCAATCTCAAGGTTTCCTCTGACAAGCAGAATGAAAAATTCTGTGGATTCCACCACTATACATGAAAACCGGAAGGTAAGAAGTAATGTGAAAGGTGGGGAAGGGGAGAGAAACACAGAAAAATTCACGGGAGGATTGGGTAAAGAATGAGAAAGATATATATATATATATATATATATATATATATATATATATATCAATTTCACATAATGTGCTGGTGCTAATAAAACGATGCTATATAACAGCTATTAAGTATATATTAATAAATATACCTATTATCCCTAAGCGTTTGCACTGTTCGGAGTTTCATGCAAAACGCAATCTTCAGCTACTGAGTTTGGACTGACCATTACGTGACTTGAATTTTTTTTAAAAGATTTTCTGTTTACCGCAATCCTGGCCGTCATTAAGCATTATACATACTGGGATCATAGTTCTTTTTGTTTTGTTTTTTTTTTTTTTTAAAAACTTAATAAAATTTTCAAAAATTCCTATTTTCTTTTTCTTTAAATTATATTGCTCAAAATATTATTCTTGGAAATTCAAATAACCGGTTTTAGCAAATGAGCTTAAACAATTTGTCCCTATTTATAGTAATATTTGTAATTCATTTTAGAGTAATGGATCATCAATTATTCAATTAAAAGGAGTTTTACATATTTAAAAATAGTAATACTAAAAATTAAACAGGAATTATTAACATATTCACATATACTATAATTTATTATATTAACATATATTATAATATAATTTATTATAATATATAATAAACCGTGATATACACTAAAATTGATAGTCTGAAAAATTAATCTGAATCTACATGTTTAAGTATATACCTATTTTTATGTCTTCATATAAACATCAGTTCATTTCTCTTGTTTAAAAATCCCGGTCTATTAATGTGTTTTAAGGTAATCATTTTTTCAACCTAAATATAAGTTACATTTATTGGCTTTACCGTTATACGATTTTGCCATTGCTATAATATTCCAGTTAATTGAAGGGGAGTTGCCGGTATCTTTCAATTGCCAGAAATAATTAGAGAGTACAGTGCTGATTCTGTATTTAATATTAGCCAAAGTCATTCGCTGATAGTAAAAGCGAAACTTCCAATGATTTTCGGTAGAACCAAAATAAAATTTAACATCGCTACTGAAGCGTATGCTCGCTCGATATACAATGATATTTGTTATACATCGACCGTTTAATGGAGAGATCGTATTCTTCTGCCAGTTGCATTTATTTTTATAAAAAAATTACATTGTATTTGTTGGAAAGATGTGTATTTAATAGGATATTTTTATGCTGGGATCTAGACCTATCGATGTTAATAACAACGCGGCTATAACTGATTTTAACTTTATTTTTGTTAAAAAATCTTTTTTTTAACGTTGGTGAATAGTTAAAAATGCTTACGGATTCATTTTAGAAAAATTCTATGTGAGCGTCACAGATGCAGATGTGGAGCCTCCATCGATGAGTTTGGTTTGCATCCTCTCTCCTGTCGTCGTAGTGCCGGCCACTTTCCACTTCATGCAGCAATTAACGACATCATCAAAAGAGGTTTGGATGCAGCTGGGTTCCCTTCCCAAATCGAACCCGTAGGCCTCGACCGTGGTGATGTAAAGCGGCCGGATGGCATTACCATCTTCCTTTTTAAAATGGGTAAGTCGTTGATTTGGGATGCGACCTGTGCGGATACATTTTCAACCGGTAATTTGATCAGGTCCGCGGCTGAGCCGGGGTTCGTCGCCCGAGACGCAGAGATAAAAAAAATAGCTAAATATTCTTCTTTTGCTGACAGATTTTTTTTTTTACTCCTGTGGCAGTGGAGACTTCAGGGGTTATTGGCCCTCGTTCGATGGTGTTCCTTCGGAGGATTGGCGCGATTGCGTCTCGATTAAGGAACGAGCCTCGCGAAACGGAGTGGCTCTTGCAGCGTGTCTCACTGGTGACGGTTCGAGGTAATGCTTTCTCCATAATAGCGGCTGGCAGAGGATAGAAAAAAATTTTGTTTATAGTTACGTTGTTCTGGAATTGTCATCATTGGCCGACTGAACTTGCTTTGTTTCAATTATTGTTTCCCTTAGATTGAACTTACCATTTCTTTTTATTCTATAATGTATTTCAGTGTTATCCAATAAATTCAAGTTTGGACATTACGGTTAAAAAGTGGATTAAACGATATAATGTTGTATTTACGGTGTCTCTGTTTATTTTTACAGTCTTTGCTTTTTTTTTCTAAATTTACTTTATGATTTCTCAGATCTAATGCTTTTATATATTTAATTTTATTATTATCAAATATTTCTTAATGGCATCCTGCACGCACAAGGTGCGATGGGTAAAGAGTCGCAATTTTATATTTTTAATTTTATGCAGGTTCGTGTTCTTTTTATTTTTCATGTTGTCAACTGCACTGTATAGTAGGGTCAGTTGGGCACCATCTATGAGTAAAAGAGCACCGTAGCACAATTCACTCCACCAGAAATCTGGAAATAAGTAGACAAAACTTGTCTGATTTATTTAATGAGACATGTCTTAATGAAAACATGTTGCCAAAATATATGCAATTATATATATATATATGTGTATGTATATATATATATATATATATATATATATATATATATATATATATATATATAGATATAGATAGATAGATATAAAATTATGTATGTATGTATTGCTTATGAATTAAATTTACCATGATGTGCAACTACCCACCTCTGCAACTCGTTGCACAAAGATATAGACCCCACGTCGTAGAATTTCTGTGCGGCGGATCGAGCGAGAGGGAGGCTCACAGGCAAAAGAAAAACACAACTACAAACTTGGGTAGGACGAAAAGAGGAGGGAAGGCGTGTGACCTTTTTGTGGATGATTAACTCTGGGCTGATTCTCGGCTGGCAAAAAAATATATATATCTTAACTAACAATGTCCGGCTGCTAATGGGTCGCTCTTCGATGTTACGTGCTCCGGCCTAAATCAACCTTCCTCGAACCTAAACTAAGTCTAACTAACTCGTGGCCCAAAGCGCTCCCGTATATATGCAGAATCCTCTTTCATCATTTCCGGACAAGGGACACCCACGAATAAACCCATAACTTTTTCATGACCATTTCTCCCTTTGAAGAAAGTGGACATAAAAATATTTCTTAGCCTAGCTGACTCCGATTCAGGGACATTAAATTCAGACCCTTTTAAGTTTTGACCAGAGCCGGTCTTTTTCACTATCTTCGTATTTTGACAAGTACTTAACACTCATCTACCCTTTTCGCCATATGTCCAAAACATGTTTTTATCTAGATTCCTAATCTAGTCATTGGGTCTTGAAGTTTGATACCCAGGTCAAATCTAACTAATCTTCTCGCACATCTGTGTGCGCGCGCACGCACACACAGATGTGGGGGTGTATATATACACACACACAGATGTGCGGGCGCACACACACACGCGTACGCATATATCCAACTCATAGTGTCACAATGACACAATTCACTTTACCAGAAATCTGGAAATAAGTAGAAAATTGCTTATGTATTAAATTTAGGAAAATTCTTCCGATATTAGTTTGTACATTACGATTAACAGATAGATTAATACATATGGAGTTATGATGACGATGTTTCTGTTAATTTTTACAGTCTTTGTTTTTTTTTTTCAAATAGTTCCAATCATCTTTATAATTGCTTAGTTCCAAAGCTTTTATATATTGAGTATTTACATTAGCAAATATTTTCTTGTTATTGGAGTTGATGGATAATCTAACTTGATCTGTCTATATTTCTGAGATGAGGTATTATGTACACTATTTACATTATTCGGACTATTGTCCTCATCTTTGTCGCCAATATTTATTACAACGTTTCGGCCATTGTACGCTCCAGCCTCCTTCAGGTGGTTGGAATATCGAACTGAACACTTTATTTCGCTCACTGGGGTAGACTGTTCTAGTTCCACGTGCCATGTTTAATGGATGTCAAGGACACATGACACGGTGGATAAAGGCGTTGGTTAGATCCTGTGACAGGACACAAAGAGTTTGAGTTCAATACCCGGTTAAGGCAGAGTAGAACTTTCAGAGGGAAAATTAAAAGGAGATAACTGATAACTGACAACCATTAAACATGGCACGTAGAACTAGAACAGTCTACCCCCGTGAGCGAAATAAAGGGTTTTAGTTCAACATTCCAACCATCTGAAGAAGGCCGGAGCGTACAACGGCCGAAACGTTCTAATAAATATGGCGACAAAGATGAGGACAATAGTCCGAATAACGTAAATAATCTAACTTGATCTGATTTATGTGAATTATCTAGGATTTTTCTGGTGGTTTGAATATTTACTAACATGCAGATGGTTATATATTTCTGTTGGTTTATGGTAACCACTATTCAGGTCTACATCAGGTGTTACATCTCGCAAGTGAATCACTTTGGCATTGGCGGTATGGTCATATTTTGATCATCTTCCTTAAAGATTTTTATGTCTTCTTTTGTCAATCGGTATATATTACGATGGCTAGCTTTACATAGGTGAATTACACCGTTCTCTCTATATAGTCCGGTGTCCTTAATATCGAAAATTAATATGAGTTTCCACAATTGCAGAATTCCAACAGTATTAGATGCTTCTTCACCCATAGCAAAATCAAACTCCGTGTTGTTTCTCTTTGTCCACAGACAATCATTGTGGAATAGTACAGATGTTTGTACCTGCTTTACAATATTTATTTCCCGGGCTGTAACTTTTAGTTAGTAAAATCGCCATTAGTAAATCCTCGGTGATCGATCACTGGTTGATTCCTAAAGAATTTTTATACAATTTCATGCCTTTTCATGAATGATTTTGTTGATTTTACCGATATGATATTTTGTTGGGTTAAGTAATCGTTATTGAGGGTTGTTTAGAAAATTAACCTTATGGTCCTGATGAGTGTTTTTTGTTAGAGGAATTTGTAGATTCTTTTATCGATTTTTATTTCAGTGGCTATTTCCTTGGCTTCTCGATTGATGTTGTTTGCAGAGTCGGTGGGTGCCTTTCTTATAAAATTTATTGACTTTCATATTAAGAGCTTTATAGAATATATTTGCATCGACTTTGTAATAGTTACCCAATTTATGTGCCGAGCTCTTTGGATTTAAGTCTCAAAAAACACCACACGAACAATTATTGGATTTTGAGAAAGATCTTATATTTCTTAATATATATATATATATATATATGTATATGTGTTTAGGATTAGGGTTAGGGTTATATATGTATGTGTATTACATTAGGGTTAGGGTTATATACGTATTCGTGTTATATATATGCAATTCCTATATATATATATATATATAATTTATATATTATATATGGTAGTACTTGTTGGAGAGCGCTCAATATCAGTGATCGAGCTAAAATATTTGTCTGATGATCGCGAATGGCGTAAAACCCAGTCATAAATTCACATCAATTCAGATATATATATATATATATATATATATATATATATATATATATGTGTGTGTGTGTGTGTGTGTGTGTGTGTGTGTGTGTGTGTGTGTGTGTTTTCATCAATCTTAAATTTCAGCGCAGAAAATAGCAACAAACTTATGCATATATATCAGCAAGATAGATATCACGGCCAGTTTTTCCTAAAGCTGAATCAGAAAGCCTCTACTGCAGTTTTCTAGTTGCAGAAAGAATGAATGAAAGAAAGAAAAAAGAAAGAAAGCAAGAATGTACGAATGAAAGAAAGAAAGATAGAATGAATTAATGAAATTAAGAAAGAAAGAAAGGAATAATAAACGAACGAAGGAATGAAAGAAAGAAAAAAGAGAGAAAGAATGAACAAACAAAAGAAAGAAAGAATGAAAAAAGAAAGAATGAATGTAAGAGAGAAAGACATAAAGAAAATGAAACAAAGATTGAATAAACGAAAGAACGGAAGAAAAATGAACGAAAGAAAGAAAGAAAGACAGAAAGAAGGAACGAACAAAAGGAAAGAAAAAAAGAAAAAAGAAAGAAAGGAAAAATAAAGAAAGGAATAAAGAAAGAAAAGAGAAAGAAATTAAAGAGACGACTTGAAAAAAGAAAGAAATAATATAAATAATTTAAATAACGAAATTAATTAAAAAGCAAACCAAAAAACAAATCTGAAATGAACTTTGGAAGATTATTTCAAAAACAATGCAATGAGAGAAAAACAGGATTTCTGAAAAATGTTGAAATAAAATATCTAGAGAAGTAATTTGTAGAAATATAGTAATTAACAAAGGAACAAGGAGGGAATGAAAGAAACGTTAATGAAAACAAGAGAAGTAAAATTACAAAGAGAAAAAAAAATTACTTTAAATCTTCTTTTATTTTACCCTTTGTTTCGAATCAAACAAAATAAGTGACATGCGACAGGAAAACGGCTCTTGTCAGCTGTTGGCCACGAAGCTTTACTTCTTCTTCTTCTTCTTCTTCTTCTTCTTCTTCTTCTTCTTCTTCTCGCCCTCCCCCTTCTTCGGTTAGATCCAGTGACTAGACCCAAAGAGTTGTGAGTTCAATACCAGGTCACAGCAGTGGTGAACCAAAACTTGGAGAATTCAGTTAAAAGGTAATAACTGAGACATTCGGAAGAGGCATGGCACGTGGAACTGGAACATTGGACAAAATAAAGAGTTCGGTTCGAAATTTCAATCAGCTGAAGAAGGCCGGAGCGTACAACGGCCGAAAGCTTGTGAATATGGCAATGAAGATGAGGATAACAGTCTGAATAATGTCAATAATGCAAGTAATCATAATACCTCATCTCAGAGATATAGACATATATAGAGAGAGACATAGACATAAAGGCCGGAGCGTACAACGGCCGAAATGTTGTGAATGTGACAATGAAGATCAGGATAACAGTCCGAATAATGTAAATATTACAAGTAAACTTTAAGAAATTATTCTGTGAAACCACGGATTATACGCTAGTATGTTTTCCCCTAGACCCAGATATGCTGTACAGATTTCTAAAGCTAATTTCCAAGGCAAGCACTCATTAAAGATTTCCGAATCACAATCATCTTCCTTCCAAGCAACAGTTATTCTTCTGCTATATTGAATTAGTCTTAGTAAATTCTATCTGAATTTCACGGATGATGTTTTATTTACATTCGTAATGTTGTCCTTATCGTGGTCATTAGCACGACGTTTCGGTCGTTGTGTCTTCATCAGATACAGTTAACCTTCAAGTAATTTCGATCTAAACTTATATTTTGTCTACAGAGTTGGATAGCTCTTGATCCGCTGTCCATGTCTTAGGATTTGTCGTTTTGTCCTTTTATTTTGTTAATGAATGCTATACCTGGTCCTTATTTCACGGAAAATGAATCTGTAATATTCGTGACAATGGAAATCACTAGTTCCCCAATTTCGTGGAATACTGATTTTATTTAAGCTTGTAATGACTTCTCGTTCTGCCATTAAATAAAAGCTTCATTAAATATCCGATATATGCATCGCGGAGATCTCCTTTCAACATTATAAACACAAAGCGCATCCATATTATTATCCGATAATTCTATACAATGTATATTAAGCCCAAGCAGCCTTCCCTCTGCAATTAGAAACTATGGTTGCTGATTTTAAATGTAATCTATTTTGATTTTGTTGAAACTTGACTAATGCATGGAATAATAATGCAAACACAAAATGTAGTTAGAATAAAATGTATTGAAACAAGAAAGTGTACACAATATTTACATATAGTCTTTTGTATATTCCTGGGAAGACCGTTCCTGGAGAATGTGTTGACTAAGTCGCAGTCGGGCAGAGTCTCTAGTTGGATCTCTTGATTTGCCTCCCTGTCTTCCGGTACCAACAATATTTATATCGTCGGTACTCCGCTATGCAAATTAGGTGGATCCTACCACAACAGATTTATACTACATTAACTGGTAGTCATTTTTCTTCTTTTTTAGTCGTTGTGAACATAATTTGGCCCGCGATTCACTCTGAAGGGCA
>OZ038502.1:93352803-93385303 GCA_964036315.1 Acanthosepion esculentum | reverse complement strand
TCTTGTTCAAATTTAAATTTAATTTAAATCAAAGGGAAAAAATTCAGTGTAGGGTTTGTGTAAAAACAGTTTGAACTGACCCCTTTGATAGCAGATCTTAATATTGCTATGACAGGTGAATTGTCGCAAAAAATATGTATTGTGAGGTACTACCCACTGATTGGTGATTTCTTGCTCAACTTGATGTCCATATTGTTTCATTTTGATCTTGCCGATGTGAACCCCATCTTCTGGCTTTCTCCGTCTATATTTTGGATAGGAGTCATTACAGTGTTCAAATGTAAATTTAATTTAAATCAAAGGGAAACAACTTCAGTTGCGGGGGCTTCCGGGAGCCCCTTTGATCAAAATGATATATACTTCTCCAAGTACCCTAGGAATCATTACCTTGTTAAATTTAATTTATATCAAAGAGAAAAATATTCTCTGTGGGGTTTATGCACACCAACCCCAACCCCATCCCAGGGACCCCCTTTGATCAAAATGAAATATACTTATTCAAGAATCCTCGGTAATGTAGTTTCAGAATAGATATGGTTATGGGGATCTATCTCCAAAACCCCTACGAAGATTTCGATAACAAACAGACTGAGAAAGGCTACAAATTTATACACACACACACACACACACACACACACACACACACACACACACACACACACACACATATATATATATATATGTTGAGGAAAGCAATGAACAAGACCAGGCGAGACAAGATCAGGAATGAGGGAATAAGAGATATTGTACCAACCATACAACACATCCAACGACAGATGATCAAGAGGTTCGAACATCTCACTCTTATATACCTATGAAGCAACCAGCCTTACGAGCATACACCCCAGGTACTCTGGCTGGAGAGCGAGAGGCAGACCATGAAAACTCTGGAGCGACTCAGTAGCAGACACTCTCAGAGCTCACATGATATCTATCTTCCAGGTCACTCTACTTGCCACTGACAGATGACTGTGTCTACCCACGACGCCTAATAGCACAAGCAGAAGGAAAAACTAACTAAACTATATATTGTGTATTTGGGCAGGAATAACCTTTTTTATATATATACAAGTTTCATTAAAGACGATTGACAAGGTCGTGCGATTTTACCTTTACTCAATTTTCCTTGTGTTCGTACAAGTGTTTTCTTTTCTGGACATAAAGTGAGTAAAAATTGTTCAAATTTTCTGCATATTTAAGTGGCCGCAGAAATTGTCTAACAGCCATGACTGGGTTCTCCTGCTTGTGTGGCAGGATGCAGAGTCCAGTTGCCAGGCAGGATCTTCCAGCAGCTACCCTCTTGATCCAGGGCACCACAACCTCCTCAAGGCACTTGATGAAGGCCTTCCTGTTTTGTATGAGGCTTATGTGGGAAGATAAATGGATGCATAACGTTGCCATCACTAGTGATCACTCCAAGTACCTTCGTAATCACCATTAGACTCATCCAACACTTTCCAAATCTTCTGCACTGTTCTCAGATTGACGCCCAAATGCCCTGAAATTTTCGCTTCCGGCGCGAATGCCAAGCAGTGCAGCATACCGTTTCTAAATTTCTGACAGAGTGAATTGCGTCATTGTGCTCTTTTTCTGAAAACGGTGCCCAACTGACCCTACTCTAATGTGCAGTCGACAAAATCAAAAACAAACAACACACATGCGCAAAATTAAAAACGGCGACAATTTACCCATCGCACCGTGTAAGTCTTTTCTGGACATAAAGTTTGTAGCAAGTGTCTAAAATTTCTGCATATCCGAGCGCTTTCGACTATTCTTTTAGCCATTATCAAGGACGATTTTTCCTTTTTTTATTTTTAACTGAATGTGTGTTTATTTTTATATGTGTCTGTGGTTATAGGAATGTATTCGTGATCAAACTATACTTATAAATATTTATATTGGTCATAGCATTTCATACCTATCTAGACGACGCACACTACACCTACCCGACTATAGCTCAATTAGGACTTATTTAGACACACGTGGAAACCTGCCAAACTGCATCTTCAACATACTAGTAGAAAATACAAGTATAATAGCATCATTAACTTGTAAAAAATAGATTAAAATAATGGAAGCACCAGTAATAAAAATGAAGAGTCAGCACTAAATAACAGTAATTCGGCCACAATCTGCTGACCGTGTTTGGAAAATAAAGCATTTCTATGACTTCATATACATTTTTTTAAGCATTTCACCACAAGCAAGGCGGGAAGCCACTAGCACGCAAGGAGTTACAGAGGATTTGGAGCGAGAGCAGATAGGAGTGATAGAGAAAAGAATGAGGAGAAGGATAGTGGATAGATCAAGGCAACTGTAGATGTCGATTGACATTAAATTTGAGATTATAGTTGTCAGGGAAACAGGAAAAGGGAAGGGAGTTCCGCAGGCGAGAGGTGCGAGATATGAAGCTATTGGAACAGAAGAAACGGCTACATTAAACAGTTTCAACAGTGAAATGGTGAGGGTGGGATGCCAGCCTCGTAGGACGCTTGAATTCATGAAGTCTGGGAACCAGCGAAAGCAGCTCAACGGAGCAGTTACCGTGAAAGTATTTGTAAAAAAGACAGAGGGGGGTGACGGCACGTCAGTTAGAGAGCGACTGTCATATCAGGGCCAATTACATTGCATATCCGTCTCTGGATCTTATCAAGAACCCCGAGACAAACAGAAGGGGCTCCAGACCATATATGGCAGCAATACTCTATGCAAGGGCGAATGGTTGATTCGACGTTGAAACAAGGAGCTTGGTGATAAAGCTAGCCTGAACTTTCACTAAGTGACCATGTGAACGAAAGCGGACGAATATGAACACTTGCTGCCATAAGTGAGTATAATTCGCTCTACCGAAATTTAGCCAAAGAGTACTCGCTCTGTCTCTGTCTGTCTCTCTCTTCTTCTTCTTCTTCTTCTTCTTTCTTCTTCTTCTTCTTTCTTCTTCTTCTTCTTCTTCTTCTTTCTTCTTCTTCTTCTTCTTCTTCTTCTTCTTCTTCTTCTTCTTCTTCTTCTTCTTCTTCTTCTTCTGTCTGTTTGACTAATACATACATAAAAATCCACACATTCAGTTAAAAATAAAAAAAATAAAATTCCTCCTTGATAATGCTGAAACGAAGAGCCAATATCTCTTGGATATACAGAACATTTGGACAGTTTTACACATTTTGTGTCCAGAAAAGAAAACACTCGTATGAACACAAGACAGATTTAATAAAATCCTTTATCACAGTACTCTATAAATTTATATTTAGAATGGATTTTTATTAATCCGACAGATTTATATGACTTCATATGTTACATTTAGGGATGAGTCGTATTCGAGGAGTCACATGGTTTATTTATTAAACAATATATTTATTTAATTTTACCTACCAGGTGAAATATTAAAGAAACCTTAACTCCATTCAGCAGGAATCGAAGCTGACTCCTTCACTGCAGAGGGCACCACGATTCGGCACGATTCGGCACGGTACGCGTTACCGCTGGGTCGCCAAGGAACAGGCGGTCAGGTGAAGGCAATTCCATGATTTCAAGTGAAATTGCTCCCGTCATAGATCTCACGAAGATTTTTCAAAGCTGCACACAACCTCGTATCCAATCAAAGAGAATTTTGAGACTGGATTTTTTTATTATTTATTTTTAGTGGATACTCATATCTATCTATCTATCTATCTATCTATCTATCTATCTATCTATCTATGTCTGCTCCCTATCTATCTATCTATCTATCTATCTATATTATTCTGTTTATATCTATGTATGCATGTATGATTTTCACTCTGTTCATAACTATATCAGTATTTTCATATCTATCTATCTATCTATCTATCTATCTATCTATCTATCTATCTATCTATCTATCTATCTCAGGTTGTTCATATCTATCTATCTATCTATCTATCTATCTATCTATCTATATATATATATCTATATCTATATCTATATCTATATATATATATATATATATATTCTGTTCAGATATCTATCTATCTATCTATCTATCTATGTCTGTTTCTATCTAAGTCTATTCATATTTTCACCTTGGGTATGATGATAAACTCCATCCGGCAGCAAGGCATCTGATCGGGTGGTTCTGAGGAACGTGGAAACATCTCTTAATTGGTCGTCTTCCCTGATACACCTTGACCCAGGATATTAGTACCTGTTACGGTCCCATCTATGGGCCAATAGTTAAATGGGGTCAAAGCATAAAAATATAAAATTACATTAGAAAAACTTACCAGCAATACATTTTTATAGTAAAAGATAATATATTTAATATATCTATACTAATATTTAATATATGTATGTCTGCCCACTATCTATCAATGCCTGTTATCTATCTATCTATCTATCTATCTCCCTCTGACCATTATCTATCTATCTGTATGTCTCCATTTGTTCATTATCTATCTATCTATCTACCTATCTATCTATCTATCTATCTATATATATATATATATATATATATATATATATATATATCGATCTATCTATCTTTGTTCATTATCCCTGTATCTATCTATCTATCTATCTATATATATGCCTCTCTTTGTTCATTATCTATCTATCTATCTATCTATCTATCTATCTATCTATCTATCTATCTATCTCAGTCTTTTCATATCTATAGTAGTTTGTTCCGAGCTATATATCTACGTGTACTCATATGATTACAACCACAATTGACTTTTTCCACCAAACTATCTATCTATCTATCTATCTATCTATCTATCTATCTATCTATCTATCTATCTCAGGTTATTCATATCTATCTATCTATCTATCTATCTTATTATATATATATATATATATATATATATATATATATATATATATATCATTCCGTTCAGATATCTATCTATCTATCTATCTATATGCCTCCCTTTGTTCATTATCTATCTATCTATCTATCTATCTATCTATATATCTATCTATCTATCTATCTCAGTCTTTTCATATCTATAGTAGTTTGTTCCGACCTATATATCTACGTGTATTAATAGGATTACAACACCAATTGATTTTTTCCACCAATCTATCTATCTATCTATCTATCTATCTATCTATCTTCATCTCTCCCTCTATCCATCACTTTTCACATATTTCGACTAAACAAACAATCCCTATTCACCTGAACATTTTCAATCATTTTATGAAAATGATTCTTAATTATTATCAAACATTACAAAAGACGTGTTTGTTAATCTCCTTGATCCTTCGACCGATTTTAATCAAATGCTCACGCACAAGTTATTGAATTCTCGGGATGAGCTTTGTTTACCCAGCAGAAGCGGTAATTGCAACTTGGTGTTAATGGTTGAGCTGATGCCAGGTTTCTGAAACCTAAAAATCCCCTGACAAGATATCAAACACCTGGTGAGCAAAAACCCTTCGAAAATAATACTGTTCACAACTTTGCATCTTCTCCTTCCTTCTAAACACGGCATTTGATTTCACCCTGACACTCAGATATTGCTTCATAAAATTTAAACAATGAAATATAGAATTCTAAGCTAATATACCAGAATATTTTAGAAGCAAATGTGAAAATAAGGCTTACACTAAAGGTACAAAGTTTGGGTCTGACTGCAGTTCTTTAAAAAAACAGCTTAAAATAAGATTTTGTTTTTGTTAAATGTAAAAGATAACATTTCAGTATCTACAGTGTATTTGCTTTTATTTTGAAAAAGAATAACCACTTTACTTTGAAAACTTATCATACAACAGCATTATATTTTGTTTTGGTCAATAAAACCACCAGCTGCCTTTATTACTCATTTACAAATTCTTGGCATTCTTTATAAGTCTTAGAAAAAAGTAGATGACAGACTTTCCCAAGCATTCTTCACGTATTGAAAAAGCTTACTCTTACGGATGTGTTATTCTCTTTGACCTCTCTTATCCAATTCAATACATACTAATTTAATAAGAGAGAGATTAGGAGATTGGAACCAAACATTCATCATTCAGTTTTTCTCCTGGCTTTCTTCTCACATACACTCTCCTTTTACTACTACTCTGAACTTTTTCGTAGTAAGTGGTGACTGAAAAATAAAAACAAAATGTAGTTGCACCATCAAAATATTCCAAATTTCTAGCCATCAGCCCGCAATAGATTTTGATATTCTTTCAAATTTTAGTTCTTATGCTTATTTTGCCTATAACAATCTTCTCTGCTTAGTCGACTTCCATAAAATGTGTTTTAATGGCTATGCTGTTCCTAGGCTTCACTGATCTGTTGATTTCTTTTCCGTTTAAGACCGACACTCGTTGCTGTTTAGTGGAATTAAGCTCAGCTATCAACACTGGATCACTTTTCCCTTTATTTCTTTTACCCTCAATAATCAGTTCTCTATTTTGGTGATTCCAACATTTGCACCAGTTTCTAACTACTTTTGTAACTAACATTGCACCCCATGATTAAAGATCTTCGACTTCTTGACAATTTGTCTTTGAGAGTAGCCTTCTTTAAATAAAATTTAACTTAATGATTAACTGCTTTGTTTGTTTTTCATTTTGTGCCAATTACTTCAATATTAAAAAAAACTCTATGAAGATACTGTAGCAATGGCACAATCTTTTTTACTTTCAGCAGTGACAGCAACATATTTTTGATAACATTTTGTATTAACATTTAGATGAGTTCACATGTCTACAGAGTTAATGGTGAAAAACAAAATATAATGTTTTTCAGACAAAATATTCCTAATTTAGCCAAATGCATTGGGGATAGACAAAACTATATATGAACTTTTCTGCAGTAAGAGGAGAGTGAGGCAAAACTAAAAAAGAAGGTAAATAAACTGTAGTTTTTTCTTTTACTTAAAAATACGAGAAAATCTTAAGGTGTTTTGTAAATAAAGGCATGATGTCGCATATATATATATATATATATATATATATATATATATATATATATATATATATATATATATATATATATATGTATATAAAATTTATATATATATATTATTACATATGCACGGTACATATTGGAATGTGCTCAATATCAGTAATAGAGCTAACATATTCAGTTGTATGGATATGATTTGTGACACGAGTTTTCACGCTTTAGTTTGTCTGATGATCGCAAAAGTGTGAAACCCAAGGTTACAAACTTATATCCATACAACTGAAATATATATATATATATAAGTGTGTGTGTGTGTGTGTGTGTGTGTGTGTGTGTGTGTGTGTGTATTTTGAGACTTTTTTATGCTCATACGTTCTTTTTATAGATACAAACATTTAAGTAAATGCTCTGTTTATAATAAACAGAATTAACGACAATTACCGGCCTGAATGTTCGAGAAATTTTATTACAAAATATGCGCCATCCGACAGGAATCGAACCTGTACCCTATGTGTCCCAGTTCCAAAGTTTGAATGTTTTTAAACCATGTATTATATATACGAGTCTCCACTATATTCATGTACACTGTACAAATGCTTTTAATCCCGGGGCTACTGTATTGTTTTTAACAATCCATAGAGCAACCAATATGTGTCTTTTAACGTTATAATCCTCCCTTTGAAGTGAACCCCAAACGACATAATAAGATTATAAACTACTTCTAGACGCAGTTTCCTACCATACAAACTTTATTCTGCCTTGAGCGGTTGACCCATAATTCATAGCAGTGAAACACGTAATTACGAACACTCTGATATAATAGATAAACTCATTCTTGACGCAGTTTCTACCATTCAACTTTGGTTCTGATTTGGTTGATAAACATATTTATACCTTAGGACTATTGGTCCTCGTCTTTGCTTTTGGTATCACAACGTTCCAACCTTCCTCAGACCTATATTGACCTGGGTAACCCTTTATTTAATCTACGGGGTAGACTGTTCTCGTTCCACTACCTAGGTATATCGTTTAGTTCTTATTTATAACACTGCACAGTTATTACTCACTTGACTCTGTGTCACCAAATTCACGAACCATCGCTTAAATCGACTAGAGGCCATTGTCCTGTAGAACAATTTACTGTAGTGAACTTGAAGCCTTAAACCTAACCTGACTTCTAATTAGTGTTGCATCTGCTGCAGCTGCTAATGTCTGTTATGTTTGTTTGCTGCTGTTGAAGATTAGCTGTCAATGACCTGAGAACGTAGGTATGTAACTGCTTTCCGAACACACTTATAGAAAAGATGAAAAACTAAATCTAGAACCACTTTCCAACCATTCAACTGCCTTGGTTCGTTGACTCATAATTCATAGCAGTGAAATACGGAATCACATTCCAAACGCGATAATATAGGGTGTTTCATTTAGACGGATTATATATAAGGGTGTTTCATTAAGACAGATTATATATAAGGGTGTTTCATTAACACGGATTATATAAAAAGATGTTTCATTAAGACGGATATAAAGTCAGCAGTAAATAAATCAGTGTTATTGGTGAGAATTTATTTATTTATCTAATGGATCATGGTATTTAAGTCATGGCAATTATGTGTGAAATATAACATCGCCCAAATGTCCGACAAATCTGAAAGAAAAAGAAAAAATCATTAGACGCATGAACTTAATTCACATTTAAAATCAGTCCAAGTTATTGGAACAACCTTTACTTCCATTTTGAACTTGCATGTGAAAGTTTAGTCAATTTATCGAATTAAAAAACTGCGGCTTTGAATGTTGATTTTCTGGATAAACAATCATTTTTTATTTAGCGTTTCATGGAAGGCAATCTTTTTTACTATTTCATTTCTTTTGACTCTTGTGAAGAACAAAGCAAAACCTGGAAACACATCAATTTCGGTCATTTCACTGTGGAATAGAATGTTGAGCAAATAAAATGAACTTCAAAGTCAAAATAATTCAGTTACTTAGCTTCAAGTGTTCGGCAATCTACTTTCAATGGTCATTGTTGCGGTCTCAGTGACTATAGACTGTCAACGAAAATAAATGATATAATTATAAATTTTTTTAAAATGAAATGAAAAGATCTTCAATTAGAAATTTAAAATTTTTAGAACAAAACCTTTATGGTCCTACCCATAATATTTGGTGAACTTTTATCGCTGTCCAGCAAAATGGACTGAAAATTAGGAGCATACTTCAAACAGACCAGAGTATGCCTAATGTAACTTGGAATAGTAAGAAATAATAATAATAATAATAACAACAACAACAACAACAACAATAATATTAATAATAACAACAACAACAACATTAATCGTGACGTCCATGGACAAGGTAGAAATATGTCCTGCGTGGAAACTAAGGAATATTACTGGAAACTTCAGAAACCTGTTGTCCTTCAATCTACTGCAGTTACCATCAAACACCAGTTAATTAAGAACTTTTTTTTTCAAACTCGATTTTGTACATATACTACTACTACTACTACTACTACTACTACTACTACTACTACTAATAATAATAATAATAATAATAATAATAATAATAATTAAAAATAAATCCTGACGAAAGTATTATTAAAATAAGTTAGAAAATGGGGGCGAAACAGCTGGAGTATTTCATATGATCCTCATATACTAATACCGTAATATCTACTATTCCTACAGCTACTACTACTACTACAGCCGTGACACCTACTGAGACATTCTAGGGTTGACTCTTACTCACTGCCACCAATATGTGACCCGGTCGATCGGCGGTCGTCGCTATCCAGTGGGGTCCTTTGTTCAGGGTACCAAATGGGATGGTCGGTCGAGTCTAACGGCACGAATACGTAACGGCTTCACACCAGTTGCAACCGGTTCGACACCGGTTCCGTCGTTCTCAGACTATCTTGATCTCAAGTCTAACCTACCAACATTGTGATTTTGATCTTAGGTTGATGAGATGAACCAGACAGCAGAGCCGTCGTGCAAGGTGAATCTAAACTGGAGGTGACATCACACAAGCAAAAGAAATAAATGAAAACCAAAAAGGTTCGGGTATGTTTAAAGAAAGTAAATCATCTTTTATCCGTTTTTTTTCTATACAGGAGCGTGTTTTCTTCCCAAACCGTTTCTTCTGAGAGTGACACTTTTATACTTCTAGGCAAGTTCTGGTCTTATAAGTCAACTGGTTTTAGTTTTAAGTGCTAGCTTAGGTTCGTTTGTCAGTATAACTTGCTGTTGGTAGAAAGGTGCAGTCGGAGGCAAGAATCGTGGTATTTTTCACTCAGCTCTCTCATAGCTCTCCCCAACTGCAAAACACGAACTAGCGAACAGCTCAAGGGCGCTCGCTTATATGAACTTCTACCAAAACCCGGTGCGGAGTTAGACGCAGCCTGGGTTTTCAGTGAATTCCGGATTTCCAACAAGGGCCTCTTTGTTATCTGGCCAGGAAAATTTAGTTACTCCCCATTTTTGGAAAATTAATAATTTCCTATTTCTGAGGGGAGGGGGATCCTTTCATCCGTGAGCAGAGGTTGCAGGATAGCTATCGTCCTAAACTACCTCTTCACACCTTTTGTTGGGCGTTAGTAACTTCACCGTCTTTCTCACTATTTTACTTCCTCCCTATCACCACTGCTATTACAAGATCAATGGCGTCTCTGTCTTGTTGTTGGGGCTAAGTTTGCTTCATTAATTAACTCTGCTTATTCAGAATTTCTTACCCTGTTCCGAAATCATGAGCAGTTTAGAATTATCAACTGGAACTTTGTTTACGGAAATCCTTTTGCGCCCTGCCAAAATTCCTACAATTGACACATGGCCCTCTCGTCTGGCCATTTCCTCGGTCACATTACCTGTGTACAGAATATCTATGCACTCTCGAACGATATCTTCGTCGATTCAGGTTATTTTGTGTTTTCTTAACCAGCACTTTTACCGACCAGCATTTATCAATTGCCAAAGAACACCACATTGCCTTTTCGCAAAATTATCCTTGACGCTATTCTTCTGTTTCTTGAGAAGAATAGACTTTTTGGAAAAAAAATAATCTTATATATCTTGTAACTCTTCATGCCTGTTTTCAGCATGTTCCCGTTCAATTTTTATGACTAATTAGTTAATTAATTACCATAGCTAGTTTAACACTGCTACTATCACTACTATTACTACTAGTAATAATAATAACGACTACTACTACTAATACGAATCAGTCCTGGGTATGACGATAAACTACATCCGGCAAGAAGGAATCTGATCGGGATATCGGATGTTTTGAGGAACTTGGAGACACCTCTTTATTGCTGTTGTTCTCAGGTCAGTTCTGACCCTGGGTGGTAACCCCTGTTAGTGTCCAAGCTATGGGCAAATATTGAATCCACAAACAAAAACAAAATACTATGAAGGTAAAAAAATACATTTTTATAGTAAAAATACCAGGAATACATTTTTATAGAAAAATACCAACACCTATTTATAGTAAAATTACCGGTAATGCATTTTATAACAAAATGAACAAAGATACATTTCATCTGTAGACTTGTGCAATAAATAACCCACAGAGGTGTTGACATGCCGCTAAACAAAATTAACAAAACGAAGAAGAAAGATTTTAGAAAAATATCTAAGTTATTTGAAATAAAGAACTGTCTATTCGAAATATTATAATCAAGAGCAAATGCATTGGGTACATCCTTATGATTAATAATGACATTAATAATACAACACATTTCACCGCCGCCTACACCTGGTGGGGTAACCATGTATAGTGGTCCGGTCTTCAGAATTTTAGGACGACGTTTTAACCACTGGGCTAACTCTGCTCCGGTCAATGCTGACGCTGTTCCAAGTTGGTTGTTGGTCACTGGCCATTTCGGTCTACACCATCTCTGCCCACGATATGTTCTTGATCGCAGAGTAATGGAAGATTGAAGGTCGTCGTAATCGGAGCGCTGGTTCAAGTCCTGACAGGTGCTATATAAAGGAAGAAAATTATCTTCACTACACAAAATAAAGAGAGATTCAAGGGCTTAATCTTTAACTGGATTTTATAGATCTTAGTCCAAGAAAAATAAATCCTTCCTTGTGAATCTGAAGGAGCAATGTCTAGTGAATATGGCGGGTGGGTTAACACATCCCAGCCAAGATGCAATAATTTTTACCTGGTCGCCAAAGAAACAACACTATTCCAGTTTTACCAATTCTGGGAGTTTCTCTTGAATTACGGCCTTTAATTCATCCAGTTACGAGCAGTACTTTTCGGAATCAATTGACTGAATAATTGGCAGGAGGATTCCTTTCCAATTGTACAGGAATCCTTTCCAATCCCACCAGATGTCCAACATGGCTTCCTTAGAATTAACACTTTCTTTTGAAGTGGTTAAAATAGGCTCGTGTCGCTTACCCTCAGGATTTTCTTTCGCTGAACTTTGTTGTAAACGATACATTTCTCAACTTCCACCACAGTTTGCTTAAACAGGGGTGCATATATGAATTTTTCGGTATAAGGACTTCTAATACAGATAGAAGCTTACTTTTTTTAATTTTTCAACGTATTCTCCCAGCACTGTCACACACGTTTCCCATCTGTGCACAAGCTTCCGTATTCCCTCAGCGTAAAAATCTTTGGACTGATGTCTCAGCCAGTCGCTCACAACACTTTTGACTTCATCGTCACTTTTAAACTTCGTGCCTCTCGTGAACGCTTTCAAGGGACCAAACAGGTGAAAGTCTTAAGAGACAAGGTCTGGGCTGTAAGGGGGATGAGGGAGCAGTTCCCAGCCCAGCTCGTTGATGGTCTGCACCGTTTGGGCTGCTGTGTGAGGCCTTGCGTTGTCATGATGCAAGATGACTCCTTCTGACTGATGACCTCTGCGTTTGTCCCAACAGATAAGTTCAAAGTCCTTGCAATGTCATCCACTGTCACCCTTCTGTCAGACTGAATGAGGTCATTGACTGATTCGATCACCTCAGGAGACCTCACTTCTGTAGGCCTCCCAGGCCTGTCTTCATCCTCAACACTGCTCCGTCCTTCTTTAAACAATTTAGCCCACTTGTAGACATTTTTTGGGCTGAAACATGTGGCAGCATACACAGTTGACATTCTCCTATGAATTTCAACTGGTTTGCACCCTTCAGCAACCAAAAACTTGATAACCGACCGGTGTTCAATCCTTGGTCGGCCATCTTTGTTAATCGCTAAAACTCTCAAAGGTTTTTTTAATCCGCAAAAGAAATTAAATCCATGTGAAAAAGAACTAAAACAACAAAAATAAAATAAAAAAGAGTAAGCTTCTATCTGTAATAGAAGTCCTTATATCGAAAAATTAACCTTATTTATTGAATGACCCTGGTACATTATGTTTATACAGCAAATCCAGGATGAAATGCGATCCAAAAGTTTCTTTTCACACTGGGGTATTCACTAACACCTCATGGATGACAGGTTTTAATAAATATAGGGTTTCTACCAATTCATGCGTTGTGTAATACGGTTCAGTTTCAATCAATGTCTTGATTTGGTCGTCATCTGTCGTGCGGTGTCTTACTGAGTGTTCTTCATCAATAAGCCTACAAAAACCAACTCTCAACTTCCGTACATGTCCTTCCGCTAAGGCACCTTCACCTTTACACAGCACATATTATTGTTGCTAGCGATGAGATGTTTTGGATTTACGGTAAAAAAAAGAGCATCAACTGTCTGAAACACAGCTTATAATCTTCCATTTTTGTAAGGATACATAATTGACACGAATTAAGTAATTTTAAACTTTCTTTATAAAGAGATAGTTTGAAGGATTCTTTCATTGAAAATGTAAGCATATTATATCTGTCGACAAATTTGACGTGTTCTAAGATGTTGGAAGGTGAACAACTAAAAATAGGCAGGAACTCTCCGGACAACCCAATATATATATATGATGTACTCTCCCGTCGAACTCGACGTATGAGGGTCAGGCAGATCAGTTCCCAGAAACTGAAAACTCGACACCCACACATAAGATTTGATTATAGTGGTGAAGGCTTTGTGCAGGGCCATCCGCACTTTTTGGAGGGACTTCCAATTTAATTATATAATTAAATTAAGGTTAATTTAATTATATAATTAAATTATATAATTAAATTTGAAGTTTTTTTGCTTCGGTTTTTGAAACATGGTAATTCCTGTGTAGCGAAGAAACCATATTTTAAATCAGTTAATTTATAATGTTTATACTCTGTAAATTTACATTGAGCACTGTTTTGTAAAAATAAAAATATCAAAAAAGAACACCGGATTATATATCTTACTCTTCTT
This sequence comes from Acanthosepion esculentum, assembly GCA_964036315.1. Classification (NCBI taxonomy): domain Eukaryota; kingdom Metazoa; phylum Mollusca; class Cephalopoda; order Sepiida; family Sepiidae; genus Acanthosepion; species Acanthosepion esculentum. The sequence goes on along the minus strand of OZ038502.1, from coordinate 93,371,145 downwards.
TCTTTTTACTTTAATATATATATATATATATATATATATATATATATATATATATATATATATATATATATATATATATATATATATGTATAAAAGTGGACATGGAAGTCAGCACTTAGCGGCGACAGTCTGTTTCATGCTAAAGCAATCGTCAGGCAACTGGAGCTGTTATTTTTCTCGGCTATTTATATAAGGGTCAGTGCTGCATTATGGGTAGTCTATTTTGGCGGTTACTTTTACCGGAAGTCGCTTATTTGTTTATTTATTTATGTCAAATTATTTTGCTTATTTTGTTTGTTTTTTTAAATTTAATTTTTATTTTTTATCTTATATATTTATTTTTTTTTTTTTTATTTTGATCGGTGTTTTTTTGTTAACGTAGTAAAAATTTGTTTAGATAGCTTATTGTTGGTAGTCTATTATGGCGGTCATTTACCGGAAGTCGGATGTTTGCTTATTTATTTGGGTCAAATTGTTTTGCTTGTTTTTTTTTCATTTTTATTTTTTATCTTATATATTTGTTTATTTGTCATTGATTAAATCTATTTGTTGAATTTTGGGGTGGGATGTTGTGGTTTATTCTTACTATTATTTTGGTCGGAACAGTTTTTAATTTATCTATTTGGGTTGATTATCTTTATTTGTTTTTTCTAAACGGCTAGTTTATCGTAATCGGTTGTTAGTTTATTTATATATTTGGATGTGTTTAGATCAATTTATTATACTTGTTGTTATTTATTTGTTACACTATATATTTTTGGCTTTCGATTTTTAAGTAACGTAGTATATTATCTTTTATTAATTTTTTTATTTTTTTATTTTTTATATTTTTTTATCGTTATATAACAGTTATAACTTTCGTCCGTTATTTTGTTTTGATTTTATTTCGCATATTCTAACAGGTGTGGTTTTGTAATTTGTTTGGAGTAATTTATTTTGCTTATTTTATTGTTGTTTTGTTTGTTTATATATTTATTTATTTTTCTATTTTAAGTTACGTAGTAAAAATTTGTTTTCATGTCTGCATTTTGAGATTAGCTCGGATCTTTTATTTAATAATTTATTTTGGTCTGGGAAGGTAATGATAGCTATTTTTACCTCCAAGCAAAGTTTGCAAGTTTTTGATAGGTTGTTGTAGGCTGATGATTTTTTCCTTATTTTATTATATATATATATATATATATATATATATATATATGTGTGTGTGTGTGTGTGTGTGTGTGTGTGTGTGTGTGTGTTTGTGTGTGTGTATATATATATATGTATGTATATATATATATGTGTGTGTGTGTGTGTAATGAATACAAATAAAACCTTTTCACTCAGCTGATTGATGTTATATGCAGCACCTCAACTCCAGAGGTATATATGGGAGGTATTTCTGTTGCACTTTGTATTAATGATGAAATCTAATAGTTTAATGAAAACGACAATTTGGTTGTCAAGGTTTCGTTGAGGAGTTGGTTTCACTCCCGCTTCTTTGAGTCTACGCTCGGTCAGGGTTTCAGATGCTTTGGAAGGTGTCGAATCTCCCACTCCCGACGTGACATCTCCCGCTCTCGGCGTAGCGACTCCCACTACTTTTTATATTCATACTGTAGGGATTTTTAAAGCCAAAGTTTAAGGATAGTTGTTTGCCAAGATTAGGATTGTGGATGGTTACATATTTCAATTTTTAACATCTTTTCTCGTTATGCTTCTAGAGAGAAAGAGTGTGTGTGTGTGTGAGAGAGAGAGAGAGAGAGAGAGAGTGTGTGTGTGTGTGTGTGAGAGAGAGAGAAATTAAGTATCTGTCTATATTTCTGAGATGAAGTATTATGTACATTATTTACATTATTTGGACTATTGTCCTCATCTTTGTCGCCAGATTTATTACAACGTTTCGGCCGTTGTACGCTCCGGCCTTCTTCACGTGGTTGGAATTTCGAACTGAACCTTTTATTTCGCTAACTGGGGTAGACTGTTCTAGTTCCACTTGCCATGTTTAATGGATGTCAGTTATCAGTTATCTCCTGTTAATTTCCCTCTGAAAGTTCTCCACTGCCTTAACTGGGTATTGAACTAACACTCTTTGGGTCCTTTCACTGGATCTAACTAATGCCTTTATCCACTGTGCCATGTGTCCTTAAGTAATTTTAAACTTTCTTTATCAATAGTTTGAAGTATGCTTTAATCGGAAATGTAAGCATGTTATATCTGTCGATAAATTTGACGTCTTCTAAGGTGTTGGAAGGTGAACGACTAAAATAGGCAAGAACTCTCCGGACAACCCAATAAATCCAGTCCACTTCTCTTTTCGCCAATGACACGTGTTTTTCCAATTTCCCAAGAAAGAGATAAAGCCATTTCCCAGTTTACTTTACTGGCCTGTCAGGGTTTCGATAGGTAAAAAAAAGTGAGACGTCGATGCGCCATTCCAATTCGTAAGAGTGGGGCAACACAGATGGTTCTTTCTTAAATTCACATGAACAGAGAAAATGTTTTCAATTCTCTTTTTCTGTCTCTCTATCTTCCATTTTATATTTCATTTTGAGTTTGACCCTTTTCTGCTTAGAATCAATATTTAACCCCTTCACAGCCTCAGTGTCGAAATATAAGAGATTTGTAAGAATTACATGGGAGCATGAAAGAAGCGTCCAAAAAAAAAAAAGGGAGATGAATTTCATACAATCTAGAAAAAGAAAGAAAAAAAAATAGAAGATAGAAAATAAAGAAGGAAAAATAAAGAAATAGAAAGAAGGAGAAGATAGAATAATTAAAGAAAAAAAGAAAGAAAAAAAGAAAGAAAAAGAAAGAAAAGAAAGAAAGAAAAAGAAAAAAAGGGAAAATAAAGGAAAATAAAAGAAAGAAAAAACAAAATGAAACAAAGAATAAAGAAAGAAAAAAGAGAGAAAAGAAAGAAAGAAAGCGAAACAGATAAAGGAAGAAAAACAAAGAAAAACAAAGAACGAATGAATTAAAGAAAGAAAGAAAGAATGAATGAAAGAAAGAAAGAAGGAAAGGAAGAAAGAGAAAGGAACAAATCTTATCTATGAAGATTAATCAGAATATTCAAAAAGGAAACCCATGAAATTTTCATGGGTCCCGCTAGAATATATAAATAATAAATATAAATAATATAGCGAAATCATTGCTAGTCTTTGGATGGGTACATGAAATGATATTAGAAGTAAAGGTTTGTAAAAAACGAAAATGAATTTCATAAACTCTAATGTATATTACAAATATAATGGCTTTATAGTTCTTGGAGGTGTACATGAAATAATAATAATATTGCACGATATTGGCACCCACCGAATATAAAACCCGGCATGACAGAGTGGGCCAATATCTGCACTGGAAAATTTGCAACTCCTATGGGAAGGGAACTGGAAGAAATTGGTACGAACACCACCCTGACCCGGTTACGGAGATAGGACCTGTTACAATTCTATGGGACTACACAATACACACTGACAGAACAATCAACGCCAACCGCCCAGACATTGTTATTAAAGACCACAAACAAAATAAGTGCCTCCTTATTGATATGGCAGTCCCTGCAGACTGCAATGTGTCTTTGAAGATATTCGAAAAACTGTCAAAATACAAGGACCTTGAAATAGAAATCTCAAAAATGTGGCACATGGGAACATCAACAATTCCTGTTGTAGTTGGAGCCCTTGGACTGGTTGGAAAAGATTCCAGTAGGCTGATTGAAGGGATCCCTGGAAGTCCATGCCTCAAAGAGATACAAAAAATTGTTCTGACAAGTACAGCCCACACTTTACGAAGGGCTTTATCTATGTAATTATTTTTTAATTTTTTTTGCAATGGAAAGTGTCATTTCTAACCTTAGGTCCCTGGGCGGGACCCGGAAAGAAATGTGTAAACGCCAGATATCAAAGGAAATAAAAATAATAATAATAATATTAATAATAATAATAATAATAATAATAATAATAATAATAATAATAATAGTTGAGTCATGGATAACCTTTAAATGACATTTTTAAATGTACATTTTAAATGGGACATCATTTCTTATTACTATAAACGTTAGTTTGTTGGTCACATGTGTTTGATTTGACATCCTCGTTTTGTTTTGTTTTTCATGAGTAGTAGAATTAATATCAACTGGCCTAGATCGAGAAATCCTACGAATGAGGGAAATAAAGTCAGCAGATATCAATTCGAATTTTGTATTCTTCTTCCTTTTTTTCCTTTTCTACTTTGTATTCCTCTTCTTTTCTTTTCCTTTTCTACTTTTTATTCCTCTTCCTTTTTTTCCTTTTCTACTTTGTATTCTTCTTCCTTTTCTACTTTGTATTCCTCCTCTTTTTTCCGATCCTTAAATAGGTATTTGAGCTTTGGCTTGCCAATAGGGCTTACCGTAACCAAATTGGTAACGAAACGATACGGATATAAAAGTAATGTCACTATAGGATAAAAATAGGACGCAAGTTCGTTTCCTATAAGGAGTCCCATTTTTTCGTAAGCCGTCATGATCTCGGCCAGTTGATATACATAACACTTTAATAAAGATGGACGGTAACTCAAATACGAAGCCCCCAAAATATAACGTTTATAGTAATATGAACATTTTATATGTCTATATGAAATTAGATTTGGGATAAAGGTAAAAAACAAAATATCTTTTGATAAACACAAATATTATGAAAAAAAAAAACTATATATATCTTTCTAATCTTGTTGCGCAATCTCTTGCGAAAGAATTTTGTTTCTTCTTTGGAGATGATTCCAACTCATGGAGACAAAAGTTCTTGCCATTTCTCTACACCAATGAAGATATAAGTTTGTTTATTTTCGATCCTATTATAAAGAATCTGACAGAACAGAAGAAAGAGAAATGAGAACAAAGGAATACAACACATGCATAGGTAGACACGCATCTGTGAGAGAAGAAAAAAACATGGCCGCCTCATTTATTTGATTTTAAACTCAGAAATACGCCGAATTTCCGTTCCATTAATCGCATTATTATCTCATGAATCATGGGAAAAGAAAGTTAATATATGAATAAGTGTTTACCTATGCAGTTAAAATGACGTCATATTTACTTATTATTAGAACGCTGTGCGCGTGAGATTTTGAATACATTTGTCCAATTATGATATTACTCTATAGTCCTGGGAAAAGAGCTTATTACATAATAACAATGGAAAAACGAATACCTACTTTATAACCATAAAGATCCTGTTTTTTTTTTCTAATATTCACCAAGTACAAAACCAAGAGCCCTTCAAGATAGAACATTACTGAATGCATGTATCACGTACATAGGAGGAGGAAGTAGGAAGTGAAATTATGAGGATATGGGGGATAGATATCGATTAGGTCTGGACTTGAATGGGTTAACAGTATAGTATTCAGGAAGTATCTACACTGGAATCTATTCTTCAAAGTAGTAACTCTTGGAAATATTTAGCACCTTCTGACAAGCTAGAAAGCTCCAAATACCAGCGTAACCCACAAGAAATGATTTTTATTACGGGGCTTAATACAAGAATAGGAAAAGAACAAGATAAATACACTGTTGTTAGCTAAGGATTAGAATCACTTAACGAAAAGGGAGAAAAGTGGATTCTTTGATTTTTTATGCTAAAGTCCACTCAATAAAAGGCTCGAGAGAAACTCCAGGTTGAGGATTATTGATAAAATAGTTATATTAGATGTGCTATATGAATAAGAGGACGTGATAGGAACTTAAGATTATGAGGATAAGGAAGAAAGACATGGATTATCATTTGACTTGAAGAGATTAAGATTGTCGCGTTCAGGAAACCATGCACAATGAAGTTTATTCCAAAACTAACGTCTTTTGGCATGATTTATTTTTTTACGGATTATCAAATATTTGTGGAATATTTAAAGCCGAAATATATGTTTGATCTTTTTTTTATTATTTAAACTTTATTTTTAGTGGATACTCGTATTTGAGTAGACACTCCGTTTATTTATTAAATCGTATATTTATTTATTTTCGTCTACATTCTAGAAATCACATAAGAGAAAAATATGTGATTTCCGATAGGATACGAACCCGCATACCCTTTGGAGGAAATCGTTATCAGATCTGCCGTCCTTTGACCTCTCGGCTAAAAAGTGTGTCGATGACCAAGCACAACTGAATAGTTCTTTTACAACACAGATTTTTCTCTGACTCATGAAATAGACATATCTACTCAATTTCGTCTCCTTACGTAAACAAAGCAATTTGTAAAGAATAGAGAGAGATATTTTAATTTATTAATCCGGCAGATGTTTTTCTCTAATAACATTTTTCGAATTACGTTGGTTAGAGCCAATGACTAGACCCAAAGAGTTGTGAGTTCAATACCAGGCCACAGCAGGGGTGAACCAAAAACTTGGAGAGTTGAGTTAAAGGGAAATAACTGAGACATCCGGAAGAGGCATGGCACGTGGAACTAGAACAATCTACCCCCCGGAGGTCGAAATAATAGTTTCAGTTCGAAATTCCATTCACGTGAAGAAGGCCGGAGCGTACAACGGCCGAAACGTTGGGAATATGGCAATGACGATGAGGATAACAGTCCGAATAATGTAAATAATGCAAGTAATCATAATACCTCATCTCAGAGATATAGACAGATATATAGAGAGACATAAAAATAAAGGCCGGAGTGTATAACGGCTGAAACGTTGTGACTAATGCAAATAATTAAAAAAATCTGTCGTACTCATAAATTAAAAATCCATCCCCACTTTCTTTAAATGTTTTGGAATGTAAGATTTCTTTTCTTGTGAGTGAATATAACATTAATATTTTTATGGTGATGAAAAAGATTTTTTTCCAAATACAATTTAATACTATTTAACCCATAGAAGATGGAGGAGAGATGAATTTATTCTATTCCTGAGAATATTTGTGCGTAAGATAGTTTAACAAGCATAATTTAAATTTGAACTCGGTCTGTTCTTGGGAAAATGCTTTCTAGGTGGAATAGCCTTCTTAAAAATAGAATACCTAGTAAATAAGAGTGCTTCAACCCCGTGAATGCAGCATGATACGTTGTAGCTTTTCAAGACAATTCTTCCCAGACTGTCAAAATTGCACCATAAAAGTTTTCACGTGCGAGTTCTTTAAATATATCGTACAAATTATTATATTGTTATATAGGAATAAAGTGTCGCTGCCGACATAGATCGCCAGTGAGCAAACACAGGCGACCCCATTATTGAATTAAGTGGACCACGTGACCATAAAGGAAACGCATATATAGGAAGTCGCGTGACGTCTAGATTGACCGTTATTTCTAATCTATCGTCTGTTACTATATGGAGAGCTATTCTATACTCTATTCACTATAGTATTTCTCTATTCGGATTACTATTCGAGCGAGTATTATCGAGCAAGTACTATTAGTGCGAGTGAATTTCGAAGGCGTCTGACACCAGTATTGTTCAACGGCGTTACTATAGTTTGTATCTGCGATTACAAAGTCTCTACTACAACGAGCATAACGAAAGTGACAACGAGTATTCGTTGGCATAAAAAAACCTCCTGATCAGATGCCTTGCTGCCGGATGTAGTTTATCGTCTTACCTAGGACGCAGGATAAACTGAAGGTGGTTGTATGAGGGGATACCAGGGAAGAGGTGCGGATTATGGCAATATGTGGGAAAGATAACTGTTATATAGAAATAAAGTGTCGCTGCCGACACTTGAGTTTGAACATAGATCGCCAGTGAGTAAACCCAGGCGATCCCATTATTGAATTAAGTGGGCCACGTGACCATAAAGAAAACGCATATATAGGAAGTCGCGTGACGTCTAGATTGACCGTTATTTCTAATCTATCGTCTGTTACTATATGGAGAGCTATTCTATACTCTATTCACTATACTATTTCTCTATTCGGATCTCTATACGGATTACTATTCGAGCGAGTATTATCGAGCAAGTTCTATTAGTCAGAGTGATATACGAGTGAGTCGTATAATGACTTTAGTTTCAAGAGAAAAATAAAGACAAAAAATCGCACATTTGGATATTTCTTTATTATATTCATCGTCGTCGATCTAAGTTTCGGCTCAGATGAGCAATTATCAGTGTGCTTATAACAAATGAGGCGTGCACCATCAAAGGTGGCATCCTGTTTTGTTTACATAAAAGTTTGCTTTCTTTAAGGCAATTATATATATAGCTCAAGATTCCTGAGAAAATTCAAAGAAGGTTTTGTAATGTCGGTATTATTCTAATAATGCATTCTCTCGCACATCTCGCCTGTGGAAATCCCTTCCAATTACTTGCTTCCCTGACAACTACAACATCAATCGCTCCTGAATCCTCTTCTCTTATTACATTTTCCTCACTTCTTCACACTAAAAAGTAATCTCATTCTTTCACCCCCTCTAGCCCAATGCGTCTTAGTGGCATTGTTGCCTTATATTGGGTGAAAAGATGAAGAACGTCCTTAATAAATAACTAGCGCAATAAATATTATTATTATTATCAATAAATGTGCAATTATGATTTATTAAAAACACGTTTTTCATTTACATACAATCTTTTCATTTCCGTGTGATCATTCAACAGCAGGTGCCGCCTTTCATGCATAATTGTGTTTGTGTTTTCGATGACTTTTCAGACCAGAATGGTGGTTATATATATATATATATATATATATATATATATATATATATATATATTATAAACTGCGACAATGGAACAAAGGCATATTTATTTCCAAAACACATATGCATATATGCAAACAAATATGTATTTTTTGTCGCGGTAACTTGCATGTTCCATTGTAACAGTTTATAATAAATATTTATTGCTCTACATCATGTATTGAGCCATTATGAACGATTAAATTCATATTCTTTACGTTCTTTTATATATATATATATATATATATATATATATATATTACATAAAAATAAAAACAGACCACTTTAAGGTTCCATGTAATAAATTATTTCACCACAGCCCTTTTAAAGGACCGCGGATTGTCAGACTTTACTTCCAAATGTTGAAACGAAAACAAAATTATTACATGGAACCTTAAAGTGGTCTGTTTTTATTTTTATTTAAATTATTAGCTCTGATTTACATTGAGCTCTCTGGATTTTATCCTCCTTGGGTCTACCCATACGTATTACCTAGTTTTTCGTAAACTATATATATATATATATATATATATATATATATATATATATATATATATATATATATATATACATGTAATTCAATAGAAATCTCATAGTAAGCCAAAAAATAACACCCAGTTACTACTAGAACTAACTCCACAATTTTTACCTACTCAAATGTAATATTATCCCCTATCTCTATCTTCCCCCCCATACCTCTCACACTTAGGACGCTTGTGAGATGATGTGCCTAAACCCTTGACCGATGTTTATCAGCGAAAAAAATCTCCACAGACCAATCAACATTAAACACCCGGTCCATTCATCACCAAACTGCTATCAGCAGGCACTATTGTTTCACTCCGACACCTAATTTTTTTTATGTATGTATTTTTTTCACATACGGCTTGCCTACAAGCAGGATTGTTCATAACCATTTTCGACTCTCACCCGTCGAAGTGCAGTTTAAATGCACTGAAACCAAGTTGCATCTTTGTAGTGAGTAAAATAGTTTTATCTATATGATAAAATTATAATAAATAAATAATTATCGTTCTACTATCGATATCGAGCTCTTTTTTGGATTAATGCTGTGAACGTTGTAATTTATATATTACTTTCGTTCTCATCGCATCGGATATATATATATATATATATATATATATATATATATATATATATATATATATATATATATATATTCAGTCGGGCTTCGATCCTAGCTAAATGCAACTGGGTTTCTACCCTCACTGAGGAGCTGTGATACAGTGAAACAGTCTGTCTGTGGATGACAATAATATATATATATTATTATTATTTTTGTTATAAGAGATTATAATAAAAAATATGTTGAAATCGCTACACAAAAGCTTTCATGTTTCAATACTTGAATTGTGAAAATATGTTTTTAAATTTCCTTAAAAATCATTTAATCACCTGTTACTTACCATCGCCTGAAGAAGTACAATCAAAGTATTGGAACTTGAAAGCTTTTGTGTAACGATTTCAACATGTTTTATGATATATATATATATATATATATATATATATATATATATATATATATATATATATATATATATATATATATATATATATATATATATATATATATATATATATATATATATATAAGCAGTGCTCAAATAAGAATGGATTCTCCCAAAATACTGACAGTTCCTCAGTTTTTGGAAACTTACGGCCACATAACCTTGTAACACTAGTTACCATATGGTCACCAAAGTTAAGCAACGTTTTCCTTAGTCAGTACCTAGGTGAGTGACGATTCGGGAATACCAGATGCTGTAAGCTTAGATGTGCGCGTGGTGTACTGGATCTTGGCTCGGAATTATTAACAGGAAAGCCGAGTTCCAATTCCTGTTGGGTTCGTTATATTCACTAATGCGCAAATGAATTTCGGAAAGGCATGAGTCCACTTCTTGTCAACCCCAGATATGGGTTAATTAGTAAAACTTTTATCACTAAAGCATTATAACTAATTTTTGTAATCTGAAAATATTTTCTCACTTTAAATAATCTGTACAGGGTTAATAAGACCGTGAAAAGGAATCAATCAATTAATGAAATACTTATTAGCTACACAAGCATGTCTTTTAGATTCATTTACGTTCACTGGAATATAAATGTATAGAAATTGTAGTGGCATAAAGTGAGGGATCATTTTATATATCACTTTTAATATAGAATGGATATCCCATTTTATATTCACATAATTTCTTGTTTGTTGATCAAATTCTGATTCCGTATGAATCCACTTCTCCCCGAAGCTATGGGTTAATTAGTAACATCATTAAACAATTACTACCTAAAAGTTTCTTACAACAATCTAAACTTATCCTTACCTTAAATATCCTGCAAAGGATTGATAACCCGTAAAAAAGGAATCACTCAGATTTTGGTATATAAACATTTTTACGACCGGATGCTTTCCCTTCCCACCGAGCGGGTTTGGTTTGCCCGTCATATTGAACACGCCTGCTTGTATATAGAGTACCTATTCTACAAACACTAGCTACTGATAGCCCGCAGTCGACAGCGTGAGCAGGCTGCGAACGAGAAGCAGTTCTTGTCGAACTCTCTGGCTGCGGACAGAGAGGAACCCAGACGAGGCTATGCCAAAGGGCAGAGTCTCGTCCGGGTTGGTAGACAGAGACGACCCCGTGTATGCGGGGTCTACGGGGAATTTCGGATTTTCTCCACTTATAAATTGGCCTTGTGCCGCATCCTGCGTAGAGGGGAAGTTGGTAAATACCACTGGCCGCCTGATGACTGCATGCAAACGCGTGAAAAGTACCAGGTTGAGAACTGGCGCGGGCTACCTGCCCTTGATGAGGGTGAACGGGGTCGCTCTGGGCTTTGGTTAGCAATCCTTTAAGTGTTGGTTTCACGATAAAAAAAAGACTTCAGATGGGAAGGAAAACTCATGACAGCTTAACCCGGCCATTATATTGCATGTGTCTGTCGAGAGCCGTGTACTGGCTGGTATTGACTGTGACCCGGAGATGAGGTTAAACTCCACGATAATAACACACGAGGACTGTCGTTCAGAGTTTTCATAGCAAGTCTTTTGCACCATTACTTTTTTATTGACAGATCCAAAAAGCGTGGATTGTCCGATACAAGCCTTCACCACTTGAAACAAATCATTGTATTGGTTTTCTGACAACTACATCTAATTAGTTCCACACATATCCAACTACTGCGAAAAACTCTACGAAACAACATCAACTCCATCTTGACACTTGGAATGTACAAAGTCTCCAGGACAACAACTCAGCACCAGAAAGAAAAACAGCTCTGGTTGCATTGGAGCTGAAGAAGTACAACATTGATATAGCTGCACTGAGAAGTAACCATCAGTCGACTACATGAAACGAGAAAGCAAAAAAAGACATCTAACAATGTTCCTGCTGCACTTGGATGCAATACATTCTCCTGTACTGTTTGTGGTCTTTTGTGCAATTCTCGAGGCGGTCTCAAAAGTCATGCCCCTCATAAGCATGCAGATAATTAGTTCGTGGTCGTCAGAACCTCATACATCAAACTCGATGCGAGGGTTCATCATATACTCTCAAATAAAATCATTCTTTTTTTTAAATGTGTTATGGGATCTTACCTGTAACGACGTAATGAACTCTTCCTGACACTATAAAGACTGCGCCTCTCAAGAGAGACGATAGAACGAAGTGGAACGAGTCGAGACAATAGTAGTTCACTCTAAACCAGACTGACAGTCATACTAACACCTTCAACTTCTTGTATTATTATTCTGTTTAATATATCTTTGTTATCCCTATTCTTATGTTCGTGTTGTTCTTCCTTGGCCCCTAACCATGGACCATAACAGTGGTGCGAGGATATTGGACCGTAACAAAATGTTCTTTGAATTAAGACGTAAAATATTTTTACAGGGATATTTTGCATTTCTATTCTTCGTCGACAAATTTGTTTATCGTTCAGTAAATTTGATTGACTTTTCCCTCTTGTCAGACATGAGACGATGTAGACAAAAAATGTGCATTTTCGACACTCTTTCAATCGAAGCTTCGAATCTACAGAAGCTAATGGAGAAATTTGTGCTGTGAGCTACACAGAAGTGGTTTTATCGTTTCAGGAAGAGGAACTTCGGTATCACAGACTCTCCGCGTTCCGGACGAGAGGTTCAGTTCAATGAAGACCAATTGAACGAAAACATTCACGATGATCCGCGCAACCCGACAATGGAATTGGCCCGGCAGATGGGATACTCTCATGATACTGTGGGCCGTTTACCTTTATTCGTTGGATAAGTTCCAAAAATCCGGTGCTTCAGTGCCACACGTATTGAACAAAAGAGAAAAAAACTCAAGCGCTTTTCTATGTCCGACAATTTTCTTGCTCGATATCGTGGTGGACACTGAGATATCTTCATCGCATCGTCAACGCATGCCTAAAAGCAAATATGCAAAATTAATTATAATAATCAACAACGAATAATTAATGAATAAATACAAAAAGACCCTGAATAATCAATAATAAATAATGAGTTAAAATTAAGCAAACGACACTATACAATAGCGAGAAATAACCACTTCCTGGACGACAATTTCCATTCAGTCGAGTATTGGGTATCGGACAAAGGTTCTATTTCAAAGTATTCTAACCAATACTCGTTGGGATGATACAATAAGCCAGAAATACCTGGTCTTGCAAAGCATAATTGCTTATTGACGAACATAAATATATAGTTTGAGCCATCATGCAATACACATGGCCTGATGATTGCGTTCAAGTATGAATCAGTTTGTCGCCACTCGTCATTAACAGCAGTATCTTCTTTAACGCTTTATCTCTTATAGTGAGCACGTTTACCCATAAATATAGCCTACCTTAAAATTATATATATATATACATATATATATATGGTACTTAAATATATGTTTCAATATGAAACAGAAACCAGAAAACTGGCCCCCAACAACAGAAAAACAATTTTAATCATTTAAATATATATATATATATATATATATATATATATATATATATATATATGTATGTATGTATATATAAGAAAAACGTTTCTCAAAACCCTTAGTTGCTTTTCAAACAACGCTCTCTCTCTCTTAATCTCTCACTCTCTCTCTTTCTCTCTCTTTTGAGAAGCAATTTTCTGATATATATATATATATATATATATATATATATATATATATATATATATATATATATCAAGAGATATTGATTTTATTTAGAGAGTGGGAAAAGGCAGAGACTGTTAAAAGAATGAAAAAAGAATGGATAATCATTAATTTTGTTTTCTCCCGCGTGTCTTATCATACTGAAAGGTTCTGACACTACTGAGCTAATATATATATATATATATATATATATATATATATATATATATATATATATATGGATATAGGGAATTATTTGAGAACCGTCGATGTTTGTGTTAGCACGAAGTCGCATGTCATCATGCCTTAGTGTTTGAACGTACTAGACTTTTTCAGACTGTTGATCACACTAGATAATGCATTCTTTCCATTTTTGGCATATATATATATATATATATATATATATATATATATATATATATATATATATATATATATATATATAAAAGTATAGGATTGTTGTATACGGAATAAATTCCAATAACCAAAATATACTTTTATTAAAATTGTGCTCAATGCAGAGTAGAGCAAATAGAATTATTTATTCGAAATTTATAACTTAAATATGTTATAAAATCACTACAAAAATAACATTAAAGCATTAAATAATTATTATAACCAAAGTTCGTTGTCAAGTTTTTTGAATTCTCATATACTCGTATTTTGATTGGTTATTCCAGCTTATGTAACAGCGTTTCCCCTTGCGAAGGGAAATTATTTTGCTTTTGGTAAAATTCAGGTAGCATCCGAGACGAAAAAATTAAATTCGAATCGAAATAATTTTTTTACATTTTTTTTTTAAATGTGTTATTGTTAACGGATACAAACTTTTGGAGCGTGCACAGTTGAAAGTACTTGCAAATGACCTTATGCAGTTTATACTTTTTAAAAACAAGGATAATAACATTCACTGAGTTATTTGTAGGCTAATGCACCTTTAAAATTTTGTTGGCGAAGGGATTTCGCCATTTTATATCATTAACTTTACTAATCTACTTTTTCTATGAATGATTCCTTGTAATATATATATATATATATATATATATATATATATATATATGATATATATATATTAATATATATACATATATACGTTTAGGCTATAATATAACTATTTATATATAGTTATATTTCTTGCCTTAAGAGTTGGTAAAGCAACGAAACTTAAGACGCACCCCAAACATAGGTATATGTATATATTTATTAATATATATATTTCTTAGCTCTGTCAAACCACATCGAGCAATGTTATGTTTACACCTTAAAGTAAATTTAGTAAATATTTATTTGCTTACCTATGTATGCACTCTAACGTGCGCATAAGGGGTTACTAATATCTAGTTATTTGATTTGCCCACCTCTATACCGAAATATATATATATATATATTGGCCAATTGTTAGATTAAGCTTTGAACCATTGTATCTTACAAATGATTAAAGATATTTTATTGGAATTCTCCGGGGATTTTATAAAACTATTGTACTCTACTTTAAACAATAAGAATATATTTAGGTCAAAGTTGAAATGGTGATGCTTCTTTCTGTTTTGACTTCTTGATCCAGTTTTACTCTTTACTGTTCCCAATTTTATACGCCGTTCTGTTGGCGATTCTTGAATGGACTTTGAAAATAAAAGCCAGAATATGTTGGGAAGACATAGTGTAGCTGAAACAAAATGGTTTTAATCTGTTCTCTTTGTAGCTGAATAACTCAAACGGTTCTTCCGTGATTCTTACAAGAGATGGAGTCAAGATAACTAAAAGTATTTCTGAAAACCTAGAAAACAAGAATTTCAAATAGTTTAGACATTGAACATTTTGTGGGATGCCCAATGATCCCACGGTGTTACAGGATTTGGGCAAATTTGCTGTTACACTCGGTGTTCAGTATCTGTAAAGAGTGTACGCTCGGTATATATATATATATATATATATATATATATATATATATATATATATATATATATATATATAAAAGTGGACATGGAAGTCAGCACTTAGAGGCGACAGGCTGTTTCATGCTAGTGCAATCGTCAGGCGACTAGTGCTGTTATTTTTCTCGGCTGTTTATATAAGGGTCAGTGGTGCATTATGGGTAGTATATTTTGGCGGGTACTTTTACCGGAAGTCGCTTATTTGTTTATTTATTTATGTCAAATTATTTTGCTTGTTTTTTTGTTTGTTTTTTTATTTTTATTTTTTATCTTATATATTTATTTATTTATTCTTTTATTTTGATCGGTGTTTTTGGTTAACGTAGTAAAAAAAATTTGTTTATATAGCTTATTGTTGGTAGTCTATAATGGCCGCCATTTACCGGAAATCGCTTGTTCGCTTATTTATTTGGGTCAAATTGTTTTGCTTATTATTTTTATTTTTATTTGTATCCACTTTTATATTTACACACGCTCTATCTCTGATATTGAGCACTTTACCCCATAAATATAGCACAATTTAAGACTATATTTCTGCATATATATATATATATATATATATACATACATATATATATATATATATATATATATATATATATATATATATATATATATATATATATATATATATACACATACGACAGACTAGGTGCTTTTATTTAGTTTTTTATACAATTTCTCATGGGATCTAATATTTTTTTCTTTTTATCTTTTCGGATGATAAATTATATAAAAACTGTCCGAATGTTCTTTTTATCCGAGCGCTTTCGGCTATACATTTAGCCATTTTCAAAGATTATATATATATATATATATATATATATATATATATATATATATATATATATATATATATTATATACATGGACACAATATCTTGACCGTATTTTGAAAAATGAAAACATTTTATAAAACATACATACAACAAACTATTTCTTATTTAACAGTTAAATTATTTAATCCTTGAAAATGGCTAAATGTATAGCCGAAAGCGCTCCGATAAAAAGAACATTCGGACAGTTTTATATAATTTATCATCCGAAAAGAAAAAAAAATATTAGATCGCATGAGAAATTGTATAAAAAACTAAAAAAAAGTACCGTGTCTGTCCTATTCAATGAAATGTGCATGAAAGAAGGATTGCTGCCTAAATACACAAATATATATATATATATATATATATATATATATATATATATATATATATATATATATAGAGAGAGAGAGAGAGAGAGAGAGAGAGAGAGAGAGAGAGAGAGAGAAACGTCATCTGTGGCTGTGCGTTATCTGTGGCCGTGCAGATCAAGCGGGAACTTTTCCTGCAATAGCTGCGCATGCTTGAACTCTGACCGGACTATATTTGGAATGTGCAGGCCGGTAGCCTTAATTAACATTGTTTATAAAACTTGAGTCTTTATTCAACATGGGTGATCACAAAACGTTTTCAGTGGTAGGAAATAATTTTGGATTAGAAATCCATTGATCCTTCATATATATATAAGATAAAAGTTTAAAACATGAAATAAAATTGTGGCTCAATAGAGACTAAATATAATATATTAATATTATCAATATCAAAATAATAACAATCATGAGTCGGTTATCACATATATATATATATGTGTGTGTGTGTGTGTGTGTGTGTGTGTGTGTGTGCGTGCTTGTGGAGGTGTTGAAGTCTCACATTTATACACACACCCATATTAATATATACACTTACACATATCATACACACTCCCGAAGAACTAAATGATAATATACACTTAACACAGACACATCTGCTTTCCAGGAACCAATAAAAATGTCAAAATGACCAAGGGAAATCAAAGTAGCATGAATCTATCAAGCCTCTGTAATAATAAAAAAACAACTTAAAAGAGGCCGTTTGACCAACACAAGGACTGACCAAAATTAACGATATAAAAACAAATGAAAACTACAGATAAAGTTCATTTTCTTCAGAAAGTTATTTATTCCTGTACTCTACTGTTACTAACAAGCAGAATTTTTTCTCCTGATAGTGGCCATGCTGGTCGAAACTAGTCGAGGAATCTAATTGAAATAATAAAACAAAAAAATATTAAAATATTAATATACAACCCAGTGTGTCTGAAAATTTGAATTTTTTAATTTCTCAATATTTTTATTTTCAACACACAGACAGACACACACACACACACACACACACACATATATATATATATATACATATATATATATATATATATATATATATATATATATATATATATATATATATATATATATATATATGTGTATATATATTAAGCTACACCATGCGGTGACAATCTTTTACACGCCTGAAGGCCATAGTCATGTGATCTGAATATTGCGTCAAAGCATGAAACAGACTGTCACCACTCAGTGTTTGCCTCATTCTTCGCTATCATATTTATGCACGCTTTAGCCCTGATATAGATAGCATACCATACAATTATATATTTTATCGCACACATACATATACAGACACGCATATATATATATATATATATATATATATATATATATATATACATACATATATATATGTATATATGTATATATATATCGTTTATAAATTTTTCCTCGATTTTCACGACTGATTCTCTATG
>OZ038502.1:93335303-93347803 GCA_964036315.1 Acanthosepion esculentum | reverse complement strand
AACTCCTACAGAACGTAGTTAAAGAAAGCAAGAAACATTAATTGTAAGAAGATAGAATGCATAATTGTTAGCAAAATGATCAGCCCAGCATTCAAATTTAAAATTGGAGATACTAAAATCAAACAACAATTTAAATATCTGTGAAGTCTTTTAACAGATGTTGAAAAGTGCAATACTGAAATGCAAAAATATCATTGAGATGGCGAAAGATGCCTTCCGAAAGCTAAGCAAAGTTTTAAGAAACAGAAATATTTCCTTATGAATAAAGAAAGAGTACTGAACTGTTCTGTAATATCAGTCCTCTTATATGGCAGTGAATGCAGGACAATTTCCTCACAATATCTGTCTATATTTCTGAGATGAGGTACTATGTACACTATTTACATTATTCGGACTATTGTCCTCATCTTTGTCGCCATATTTATTACAACGTTTCGGCCGTTGTATGCTCCGGCCTGCTTCAGGTGGTTGGAATGTCGAACTGAACCCTTTATTTCGCTCACTGGGGTAGACTGTTCTAATTCCACTTGCCATGTTTTAATGGAAGTCATTTATCAGTTATCTCCTGTTAATTTTTCCCTCTGAAATTTATCTGGTAAAAACTGCAATGATAACAGAAAAAATTGCAATATGAGCACTGGTAAAAATATTTGCTGAAGACATTAGGTTTATAATACACAGAAATTCATACAAAGATGTCCTCAAGGACACATAGCACAGTGGATAAAGGCGTTGGTTAGATCCAAGTGACATGACCCAAAGAGTGTGAGTTCAATACCCGGTTAAGAGGGAAACATTAACAGGCACGTGGAACTGGAACAGTCTACCCCATAAAGGGTTCAATTCTACATTCCAACCTCCTGAAGAAGGGCGGAACGTTGTAATAAATATGTCGACAAAGATGAGGACAATAGTCCGAATAAGATAAATAATCTCCTCACAGGAGTTTTGAAGCAAGACAACGTCTACAAGATCGATACTGAGGATACCAATGAGGTTTTAGAGAAAATGGAATGGAAACAATTAGGACACTTATACTTAACATCAAGAATGGCAAATAATGAGGAAGGAGGTCTTGGACAAAATGATCCTTAGAGAGACAGAGGAAAACCACGTATAACTTACTTAGTCAGCTTGAGTAAGGGGAAAGAAAGGGTTTAGGAGAAATAAGAGAAAAAATTATTTAATGTTACAGGAACTTGTGGAGAGCGGTGAACACATACATTCTGAGGAGGATAAGCTAAACGCTTAAATCAGATCTGTTCAAAATACGAGCCAAGGGCGTCATGCGGCCCGTGGAATTACTCATGGTAATCCGTGAGGATTTTCAAATAACTAATTTTCTTTTGTGCTTACCAGAGTAAATTCGGCCACTGATTGTGTACAAAATTTTTTTTTTGGTGCTGGCATGGATTTGTTCAGCTAATACTTGTTTTTTTTTTATTATTTTATTTTGACATACTTCGTTTGTAATACACGAATTTATTTGCGCCATTTTTAACGCAGCAATTTACTTTTGCAGCAGGTTGTTAATTTCTACCCTTTATATTTTATAAATGTGCATGTCAGACTTAGACGATTGGCGGAAAACAATCTTACTTCCATCGTTCACCCATCCGGCTGCTGCTCTACGAAGATACAATTAGTTCCAGTTTAGTTGTGTATTTATCACCTGACAGTATTTTCAGAGAAGGTAAGTATATCTTTTAGAGTAGTACGGGTAACATATGGGCAGGTATTATTCTCCTGGAACAATAAAAGGATGGGATGAATAATGTTCTATCTATAAACGCTAATGGTGAAAGAATTCTTACGGTTTCCCATATCATGATGCCAGGGATTTATTCTTGTATTTAGTAGGTGGATACACTCTAGAAAATGTAACACATGCCTGAAGGTAGAACTTGTTCTCAACACTAAATAACACAGTGCCATTCTATCATCGATGTCACCTACCTGAAGTCCTGCTACAAGTTGACATTCTTCGGCCACATTGATCTGATCAATTCTGTGCACACTATACCGTCCACCAATGTTTCATATAACATATATATTTTTCTAATGCTCAGAATTATAGAAGAACGAGCAATACAAACGCAAAAGGACGTATTCCTATGTTTTATAGATTATACAAGAGCGTTTGTTAAGACACGACACAAAGAACTACTTGAACTGCTAGGTAAGCATAGAAATGAATACAATATAGGAACTACTAATAAGGAGTGCCAGAGAAAAGCGATAATAATAACAAAAATTGCAATATGAGCTATGGTAAAAAGATGTTATGATAACAGCAAAATTTGTAATATCAGCACTGGTAAAAAATGTGTGCTGAAGACATTAGATTTTATAATACCCAGAAATTCAAACACAGATGTCCTCCAGGACACATGGCACAATGGATAAAGGCAATAGTTAGATCCAGTGACAGTTCAATACCAGGTTAAGGTAGTGGAGAACTTTCAGAGGAAAATTAACAGGAGATAACTGATAACTGACATCCAGTAAACATGGACAGTCTACCCCAGTGAGCGAAAGAAAGGGTTCAGTTCGACATTCCAACCACCTGAAGAAGAAGAAACGTTGTAATAAATCTGGTGACAAAGATGGGGACAATACTCCGAATAGTGTAAATAGTGTACATAATACCTCATCTCAGAAATATAGAAAGATACTGAAAGGCCGAAACGTTGTAATAAATATGGCGACAAAGATGAGGACAATAGTCCGAATAATGTAAATAATGTACATAATACCTCATCTCTGAAATATAGACAGATACTGAAGGGTTGAAACGTTGTAATAAATATGATGACAAAGATGAGGACAATACTCCGAATAATGTAAATAGTGTACATAATACCTCATCTCAGAAATATAGTCAGATACTGAAGCTTGATGTATTTAGGAAAAATATTACAATAATTCAAAACTTACACTGGGAGCAAACCGTCTGTTTGAAAATAAATTCAGTAAATATATAAAATTAGAAAAGAGCGTTAAGAAGGACGTGTCTTCCCGCCAGATTTATAAAAACTTTACACTGAGACGATTCTGAGAGAACTAGATGTCCTACCTGGATTTATGACTGGTAGACACAATTTTGACAACACAGAGTTGATAGAAGACACAGAAAGAAAACTGCAGGGATTCCTAGACAATGTAGTTAAGGAAAGTTAGAAGAAAGGACTAACCAGTGATGCTAAAAAGAGATAATATGTATGTAAGAGGAAACACCTAGTATGCGATCTAAGTATTGGAGATGCAAAAGTGAAGAAAGTTCGGATATTTAAATATCTGGGAAGTGTTTAGCACCAAGTTTCAAAGACATATTGGAATAGCAAAAGAAACCTTTCAAAACTAAGCAAGGTATTAAGAAAGGAGAATTTCTTTCAGACAAAAGAAAAGAGTGCAGATTAAGTGTAGACATAACGTATTAGAAATGTTGTTCTACAGGAGGATGCTGAGAATTACATTGACGGAACATGTGAGTAACGAGGTTTTAGGGATAATAAAAACAAAAGGTATACTTACACCCTTGACCAAATTAATTGAAACAACCAATTTAGTTTCCTTTCTTTCACCATACGGTCAGTTTTAGACCCACTGGATTGACATGGTGCAATCGATTCCTATTTTTTCCTCAGATTAAGTCATTTTCAGTGGTGTGCAGTAATATGAATCTTTTTTTCGGAGTCTATGATGAAATTTGTTTGGCCTTGAAAAATAATGTGTCATTCGTGATTGCATCAGATTTTCATCACACACAGACACTATTGTCTCGATTGTCGATTAGTTGTCCTACTGTCATTATCTGCGATGGACGTTACTCCAAGGAAGCGTACGAAAAGTGTAACTCTGCAAGACCACACTGGAAAGCCTTATCAATTAGCTAATCACAGTACTATAGACTCGTCCAGAAACTCTCTTGATTTAAATCCAATCGAGAATCTGTGGTCGATCTGCAAGGAACGATTCGTTGAGTGGATATACAATGTACAAACATGTACACTGGGTCATGTTTCATTGGGAAAAAAAGTAAATAATAACGGAATTATTTCTTATGTTGTGATTAATTTGCACAAGGATATATACTTAGATTTAGGAAGGAAGAAATTGAAATTTCTAGGACAAATAATAAGGAAAGAGAGCTTGGAAAATTTAAAACTCACAGGACATAATGAGGGCGAGATGGAAACTGCAATTAACCTACTTAACGAAACTGCTTAAACGGATGACAGAACAGGAAGGTAGAGAGATAGTAAAATGAGAAACATTGCTAAGAGCTACAAAGGATAGGAGCGCTAAAATCAACGCATCCTGAAGGGATATGGCGCATCGTAGAAGACGGCTGACCACTGCATTATTTACGGTTGGCGATAATGCCTTCCATCAGGTAGCCCAGGTACATACGTGAGACTGTAGACTGATCAAATGTCAAAGGTTTCCACAATTTTGGGAAATGGAATCTTACTTTATCCTGTCACCCATTGTCATATTCTTTTCAGACTCCAGTAATTCCCGTCGCTTGTATCGGGGTTTTCACGACCTCACTAGTTATCACTAGTGTTAATCAGTCAGTCAGTTATGTGTCATGTGTGATACACGCTTGAGCGATCATGCATCTTTCGATACTTGACTGACGAGCCAGATTTTTAGGTTGCCATTTTTTCTGCGTAGACCAGTTGCCATCCAAGGCTATAAAATCCGGTCTTCTTTCTCCTCACCCCAATATCTGGGGTGGGGGAGAAGAATAGGATTCATGCCTTTCCCCAGGGTATTAAAACGTAAGTGAATGTAATGGATTCGACTGGAATTCGAACTCTGCTCTCCGATTTTTCAATCTGAGCCGCTATCCATTATTCCACCGTAATCCGGATAAAGAGAGATAAATCAAAGTCGAAAACCGTTTTATTGACAAAGCGTTTCGACTTCGTTAGGTAGACATCGTCAGGCCAGAATGAAAGACAAATCTGTGTGTGTGTGTGTGTGTGTGTGTGTGTGTGTGTGTGTGTGTGTGTGTGTGTGTGTTCATATTGAAACCGTTAATGTCTGTCTGCAAGATTGGCGTCTTCAAGTTGGAATGGCGATTTTCTTTGCGTAGTTTAGATCTAACACAAGGCCGCAAGTATGTGACACCCAGTGAGGAATGAACGCACTATACAACCGAAACTGATTTAGCTCGACAAGCATGCTAACCATTTTACTGCGTCGAAGTACTGCTCCCGGTCGGAATGAAAGAACAAAACTGCCTGTTTTTATTTTGTATTTATATGTTAAAGCATTTAATGCCCTCTTGCTAGGTAAGCGTCTTATATAAAATATAGAAATTTATAATTTAGACTAATAATAGATAATTGTAATAATAAATGAAAAAGAAAACTCCTATGTTACGCGTTTCGTAATTCAAAAACGTTTTCTTCAGACTAATAATAGCCTTATACATACTAGGAACAAAATACAATAAATACAAATTCTACATAGAGAAAACAATGAAAATATAGTGGTGCTTAGCTTTAGTTATATATATTTTTTATCTATCTATATTTCTGAGATAAGGTATTATGTACACTATTTACATTATTCAGACTATTGTCCTTATCTTTGTCGCCATATTTATTACAACGTTTTGGCCTTTCAGTATCTGTCTATATTTCTGAGATGAGGTATTATGTACACTATTTACATTATTCGGACTATTGTCCTCATCTTTGTCGCCATATTTATTACAACGTTTCGGCCCTTCAGTATCTGTCTAAATTTCTGAGATGAGGTATTATGTACACTATTTACATTATTCAGACTATTGTCCTCATCTTTGTCACCATATCTATTACAACGTTTCGGCCTTTCAGTAGCTGTCTATATTTCTGAGATGAGATATTATGCACACTATTTACATTATTTGGACTATTGTCCTCATCTTTGTCGCCATATTTATTACAACGTTTCGGCCCTTCAGTATCTGTCTATATTTCTGAGATGAGGTATTATGTACACTATTTACATTATTCGGACTATTGTCCTCATCTTTGTCGCCATATTTATTACAACGTTCCGGCCTTTCAGTATCTGTCTATATTTCTGAGATGAGGTATTATGTACACTATTTACATTATTCGGACTATTGTCCTCATCTTTGTTGACATATTTATTACAACGTTTCGGCCTTTCAGTATCTGTCTATATTTCTGAAATGAGGTATTATGTACACTATTTACATTATTCGGACCATTGTGCTCATCTTTGTCGCCATAATTATTGCAACTTTTCGGCCTTTCAGTATCTGTCTATATTTCTGATATGAGGTATTTTTTTTAAGCTTATCACCCCAAGCAAGGCTTGAAGCCACTTGCACGCAAGGGGTTACAGAAGGCTTGGAGGAAGAGCAGATAGGAGTGGTAAAGGAGAGGATGTGGAGAAAGATAGTGGATCGATCAAGGCAAGGGGGTTACAGAAGATTTGGAGCGAGAGCAGATAGGAATGAAAGGTGAAAGGATGTGGAGAAGGAAAGTGGATAGATCAAGGCAACTGGAGATGTCGATTGACGTAACACTTAAATAGCTGGAGATTATATTTATCAGGGAAACAGGAATAAGGAAAGGAGTTCCACAGGCGAGATGTGCGAGTCATGAAGCTATTGGACGTCTACATCTAACAGTTTCAACGGTGAAGGGGTGGGAACGGGATGACAGCCTCGTAGGACGTTTAAATTCATGAGGCCTGGGAACCAGCTAAAGCAGCTCCTCGGAGCAATTACCGTGAAAGTATTTGTAAAAAAGACAGAGCGAGGCAAGGCGCGTCTGTGAGAGAGCGACTGCAGACTAGATGACAGATCAGGGCCAATTACATTGCATATCCGTCTCTGGATCTTATCAAGAACTCTGAGGCAAACAGCAGGGGCTCCAGACCATATATGGCAGCAATACTCCATGCAAGGGCGAATGTTTGATTTATAGATTTGGAGGATCGATTCCGGAGAGAAAAATTTCCTGGCTCGGCACAGGGAGCCAAATTTCCTTGCGGTGGATGAAGCAATTGACTCGATGTATTTGTTCCATCTCAGATCAGCGGACAGCGTGAGACCGAGCAGCCGCAGAGAGGAGCTCTCGTGAAGTTGGTCTTCAAACATACTAATGGGATGCAGGGATGGATCCCTGTGGTGGTTAATAGAGAGCAGTTTTGTTTTAGAGGCGTTAAAGTTAACCAAACAATTCTTGCCCCAGTTCACAACCGATTGGAGGTCCTTTTCGATTCGAACTGCCAGGTTAACTTTGTCAGCATCACTAGATTTGTGTTTGAGGCAGGAGTAAATTGTGGTGTATAGATGCCGACTTGGGAATCTATGGCGTCAGGAAGATCGTTTATGAATATGAGGAACAGAGTAGGGCCTAGGATGGAGCCTTGAGGAACACCTGCGTTAGTGGGATAGGAGCTGGAGATGAATCCATTGAGAATGATCTTCAATTCACGGTTTGACAGCAATAAGTGTATTAGTTCAAACAATCGACCTGTAATACCATAACCCTGAAGCTTGCGAAGAAGTCCGGCATGCCAAACTGTATCAAAGGCTTTGGAGATATCTAGGGCCACGGCACGAGCTTCACCTTTATTATGAATAGCTTGGTAGACAAATTCAGTGATGGCCGTAAGCACATCGGTTGTAGATCGGGCAAGGCGGAAACCATACTGCTTGTCTAAGAGCAGATCATGGGATATCAGGTGATTAATCACTTCGGTGTTGATAAGGGCTTCGAAGACTTTGATGCACACTATTTACATTATTCGGACTATTGTTCTCATCTTTGTCGCCATATTTATTACAACGTTTCGGCCCTTCAGTATCTGTCTATATTTCTTAGATGAGGTTTTATGCACATTATTTACATTATTCGGACTATTGTCCTCATATTTGTCGCCATATTTATTACAACATTTCGGCCTTTCAGTATCTGTCTATATTTCTGAGATGAGGTATTATGTACACTATTTACATTATTCGGACTATTGTCCTCATCTTTGTCGCCATATTTATTACAACGTTTCGGCCGTTGTATGCTCCGGCCTTCTTCAGTATCTGTCTATATTTCTGAGATGAGGTCTTGTGTATACTATTTAAATTATTTGGACTATTGTCCTCATCTTCGTCGCCATATTTATTACAACGTTTCGGCCGTTGTACGCCCGGCCTTCTTCAGGTGGTTGGAATGTCGAACTGAATTCAAAAATAGTATTCAAAATAACTGAAAACTTCCACATTTCCTTCTTCCCCCCCCCCCACAAATAGAAAAAATTCTGACGAAGCAAAAGTCAATTAGAGAAATATCAGAAATTCATAAAAATTTTCCATTTTTTCTGGATTTTCATTTTTCTGGATTTAATGCATATTTTCAGTTAACATGTACACATAGTAACACATACGCGCGTACACACACACCATATATATATATATATATATATATATATATATATATATATATATATATATATATATATATATATATATATATGCACGGTACTTAGTGAAAAGTGTTCAATATCTGTGATAGGTCTAACATATTCTTATGTGGTGGAGGGGGAATTTTCTTCTGTGTTTGTTTGGGAAAATACTCTCACATACATAGACACGCATACATACATACATACGAACTAAAATCCATACACCTGTACGTATGTGTGTCTAAGTACGTGAGAGTGTCATCCCAAACAAACACAGAAGAAAATTCCCACCTCCATCACACACAAATAATCAAACACAAATAAGCATGAACATATCCACTTTTAAAAAATAAACCAGTTTGTTTGATGATCGCAAAATCGTGAAACCCAGAGTTAAAAATTAACATCCATACAACTGAAGAAAGGAATAGAGTGTAGGTTATCTAGAAATTCCTCTTGTAAAATAATTTTCGAAGAAAAAATGAAGGAGTCTGAAATGACTTTAAAAAGAAGAGGGACATAAAACTAAACTGGAATTTAAATTTCAAATAAAGCAACAAATGAAGACTAAGTCAAGGAAAAACATTATCTGGTTTAACCGCCTCCATTTAATTTAGATTTCAAATGTAAAATAGGGAATATATATTTCAAATTGCTCAATAAATATTTCCCCCCAAATTCCGAATTAAACAAGATCTTTAATAAAAATACAGTTAAATTAAACTACAGCTGTACTAGTAATTTGGAAACTACAATGAAAAGACAAAACGCCAAGAATTTTAAAACTAATGAGCAAACAAGTGAATCATGTAACCCTAGAGACAAAGATGGAGTCTGCAACACGGAAGGAGTCATTTACAAAGCCGAAGTAAAAGATACAAATGGCCAGACCAAAATATATGTAAGATGTACTGAGGGCAGCTTCCAGAAGAGATGGTATAATCACAAGTTATCATTCAAGCTAGAAACACTTAAGATTTCTACCAGACTAGCAGGCCGTGTGAAAATTAAAAGGAAAAACATAATAATAAAGAGCCAATTGTAAGCTGGAAAATATTAAAAAAAACAAAAAAAAAAACAAAAACAAAACAAAAACCTTACAGCAATCGTAGTGATATCTGTAAACGGAGCTACGGATTTTAAATTAAATTTAATATTATAGTTTCTGATTTGAAATATTGTATTTCCTGTGTAGCGATGGAACCATATTTTTAAAACAGAAAATAATACATATATATATATATATATATATATATATATATATATATATATATATATATATATATATGTATATATATATATATATGTATATATATATATATATATATATATATATATATATATATATATATATATATATATATAAAGAACGTTAAACATATTATATAAATGTCTTTAAATATATATATATATATATAATTTCAAATTCAAATTTTAGTTTCTGTTTTGAAACATGGTAATTCCTGTGTAGCGATGGAACCATATTTTTAAAATAGAAAATAATTCCCTCCACACACACACATACATATATATATATATATATATATATATATATATATATATATATATATATATATATATATATATATACAATTTCAGTGTGAGACGTTAGTTAATTACTTTAATTTTAGACAAGGACTGGATTTGCTCATCATAAAATACGACGTCGATTCTAGACGTGGGCGATCATGACTCTCATCGATTTCCCTTTATTTAATATTTGTAAACTCTGCATCGATAAAATTACATATTAATTACATATATATATATATATATATATATATATATATATATATATATATATACGCACACACATAAATATAATTATATATATATATATAAAATGTGTATATATATATTTAAACAATATATATATAATATATTTACACAATTGCATCTCTCTCTATCTATTAATATATATATATATATATAGAGAGAGAGAGATAGATAGATAGATAGATAGATAGATAGATAGATAGATAGATATGCATTGTTTAAATATATTATTTATATACTATATATGCGCGGTATTTATTGGAACGCGCACAATATCAGTGATACAGCTAATATATTTAATTGGGGTGATGTGTGTTTGTGACCCAGGGTTTCACGCTATACACACACACACACACACACACACACACACACACACACACACACACACACATATATATATATATATATATATATATATATATATATATATATGGTTATTTTATCTGACATTATTTCTTCGTACTGTAAGTATTATTGCTATTACATATTTATGGCACCAATATTGTTACTCCATAAAATAGAATCGATCTGGGAAAATTAATGTAACATTTATCTCCTGAGATTTCAAATTATGCAAACTGTAGGAATCGTAATAGCTCAATTGGTAACTGATACTGTTTGCCAGGTTTTACTGTACCAACGTGATGCGTGTTCGTGTCCCGCTAAGATTTTCTTTAATTTCGTCAGGCGCTATTTATTCCTGGCCGTAGGGTGAGTCCCAGAACAGTTGAGATGTTTCGCAACTAAAAATGAAGTAAATAAGTCCGGATTACAAATGAATAACGCACGAGAGGGTTAATGATTTTTTTTCCAGAATATTACAGACTATCTACAGATGACATTTATCTTTCAAAAGCGAAGACCTTTTAATGAGCGCTCGTTTCGTACGAAAACAAATGTTTGAACAAGTCCACACCTGAACATCTGATGGACATTTGGATCCTTTTCAAGAGAGAAGTGATTAATGCAATTAACATTCCCGTTGATGGCACTTGTAAGCATAGTGTGATGAAAGGGAGGGGCAGTGAAAGTGAATGAGTTGAGTGTGATAATAGAGGAACCTGTTTGGTGCTTACCACACACACGTGTGTCCGTAAGCAGAAAAGTAATTTTGTAGCTTAGGAATTTAAATTAAAGCATATTTTTCTCACGGAATACACTTCAGCCAGTGGTTAAAATTAATGCCATAGACTATACAGAGAGAATTTCAGATTAAAACCTAACTACCGTATTTGACGGCATATAAGACGCACGAGTGTATAAGACGCACCCAAATTTCAGCAAGGCAAATCAACAAAAAAATTAGTAATTACTAAAATTATTTGTAAATGGTACAGCCTAGGCTATATTTATGAGGTATTATTTTGGTTAAACAAGCCATGATTACAAATAAATAAATAGGAAAAAAGAACACGAACCTATAAAAACTTTATTATATCCAAAAGTAAGAAAACAAACTAAAAATCAAGCAATTATTAAAATTGAGCAAAACAGTACAGTTACCATTAAAATTTTACTCATCTTCAAATCCATAAAATTTGTCGTTTTCGTTATCAAAACTCTGAGATTCATTTTCAATACGACTATCACCGTCGTTAAATAATGCGTCATCTTCCGTTCCATTGAGAGCAAAGCCACACTTTTTAAAAGATTTCGCCACAATTTCTGGTCTTATATTATCCCAAGCTAGCTTCACCCATTCGCAGACTTTTGCAATGATGGGGGTGTCTTTTTATTCTTCCTTTAAGTGTAAGGTCGCGATCCGGCATTGCCATCTACGTGTTCCATTGTACATTTATGTTGAAGTCTAAGCTAACAGGAGTTGCCAGGTAACTGATTTTAACCGACTATCGCGAATTTTAAATGTACATATGGCATATAAGACGCAAGGAAATTTTAAAAGATATTTTTAGTAAAAAAAAAAAGAACCGCCTCATATGCCGTCAAATAAAGTAATTATCATGAGTTAGGCTATGGACATAATGATTCCTCTACAGATGTAGATAGAAAAGCCTAAGATAAATAAGAACCAAATAGGTATAGACGCGTATATTTCAAGATTTTTGGTTTTAGATAAAATTACACGTACACAAACGTAAACGCAAACAAACACACACGCACATATATATATATATACAGATACATATATATATATATATATATATATATATATATATATATATATATATATATATTGAAACAATGAAAACATTCAATGAAATTCCGAGTTGTGCGATCAATGTAAGGCATTTTGTATCTTTTTAATATATTAAATAACTCTGTTA
>OZ038502.1:93310303-93332803 GCA_964036315.1 Acanthosepion esculentum | reverse complement strand
TTGCTTGGGGTGATACGCTTAAAAAAAAAACTGTCAGTAAATGAATCACTGACAAACTACGGATAAGTGATCGTTCAGTAAACTGCAAACTAAGGAAGCTTATGTTTCGTTAAAAGACCACGAACCCGATATGTTATAATTTACGAATAAATAATTATATTTGTTCTACTCTATATTGAGCACTGTTTTAAGAATAGTATTTTTGGCTATTGGAATTTATTCCGTATACACCAATCCTATACTTGTATATATATATATATATATATATATATATATATATATATATATATATATATATATATATATATATATATATATATATCTGTGTGTGTGTTTTAGGATTATTATTTTTGAATCACCTTAGTTGGGGCTGAGAAATTTTAAGCTCCGCTGCGTATTGGTGCGCGTTTGTGTGTGTGTGTGTGTGCGCGCGTGCGTGCCTTTGTGTACGTGCGTGTGCGTAATGTTGTTATATAAGCGTGCTCGACATACATGGGAGCGATATGAATGGAAATAGCCGTTTCCCAAGCAGCAGAAGCAACAACTCTAATCATGTCAATACCCACTGTCGAATGCGTCTGCAACGAAAGCATGTGTGATGTGCTCACCCTTTACCGATTTTCTCTTTTTTTCTCTCTCTTGCCCCTCTCCTAATCTCACTCTCCTCCATCCCCGCCCCTACACTCTCCTTTCTCTCTTTTTGTCTGACTGTTTACCTCGCTTTCAGTCTATGCCCGTGTCTCTCCGCTTCCTCCCGACTCTCGTTTGCGGAGTGAGAGAGAGAGAGAACGCGGGAACCGTGATAAAAATAACCACAAGGAACGAGCACCGCTTCGAACCGAGATGCACTTTCTTTCGAACGGAGTCGATCTTGGAAAAAGACGTCGACTTACCTGGTTGGTAAACAAGTGTCATTAACGTCTTACGACATTCACATGCCTTTCTCGATTGTCTTTCCTTGGTAGCTGCCTTTCTTATTTTAATTTCGTCCTTGTTTTTTATTATTTTATTTTTTTACAACTCTATTTGTTGAATTTGGTGTTTTCTTTATTTCTATTTTATTTCTTTCAAAACCATTTCCATCTGTTTTTCTTTCATTTTAATTATTATTATTATTTTAATTATTATTTTAATTTATATTATTTTTTGCGACGAGTCCAATTTTTCTTTATTTAAAAATATTCTCTTTCTCTTTTTTCCTTTGGGATTCTATTCATCTTTCTTTAATTTCCTTTTTATCTTTTTGTTTAAATCTCAGTCTGTTCTCATCTATCTATCTGCCTCAGTCTGTTTTCATCTATCTATCTATCTATCTCAGTCTGTTCATATCTATCTATCTATCTATCTATCTATCTATCTATCTACCTATCTATCTATCTCAGTCTGTTCATATCTATCTATCTATCTATCTATCTATCTATCTATATATCTATCTATCTATCTCAGTCTTTTCTTATCTATCTATCTATCTATCTCAGTCTATTCTCATCTATCTATCTATCTATCTATCTATCTATCTATCTATCTATCTACCTCTGTCTGTTCTCATCTATCATTCTATTTATCTATCTATCTATCTATCTATCTATCTATCGCGGTCTGTTCTGACCTGTCTATCTATCTACACACACACACACACAGACACATGTTGGTCTGTTCCGATTTATCTGTCTATCTATCTATCGATTATATATATATATATATATATATATATATATATATATATATATATATATATATATATATATATATCGCGGTCGGTTCAATCTATCTATACTTTGTCCTTTCTCTCTTCGTGTTTTATTTTTTTTATTTACGTCTCTAGTTTGTTCTTTCTTTCATTTTTCTTTTTCTAGCAAACCTTTAATTTTAATTTTCTCTTTCTTTCTTTCTTTTTTTTTCTTTTTTTTTCCTTTTTCATTTCTTGTCTTTTTTCTTTCTTTCCTTCTCTTCTCTTTTTCATTTCTTGTCAACCTTCATTCTTTATTTCTCTTTGCATTTTAATTATTTGTTTATAATCTTTCTCTTTTTTCTTTGTTTACTTTCTTTCTTAGGTCTCCTTTTTTCGTTTTTTCATTCTTTGTTGATATAATTTCTTTCTTTTAGTTTTGTTTATTTCTTTCTTTCTCTTAGCTTTTTCACTCTGTGTTTACTTTCTTTCTTAGGTCTCCTTTTTTCATTTTTTCATTCTTTGTTGATATAATTTCTTCCTTTTTGTTTTGTTTATTTCTTTCTTTCTCTTAGCTTTTTCACTCTGTGTTTACTTTCTTTCTTAGGTCTCCTTTTTTATTTTTTCATTCTTTGTTGATATAATTCCTTTCTTTTAGTTTTGTTTATTTCTTTCTTTCTCTTAGCTTTTTCACTCTGTGTTTACTTTCTTTCTTAGGTCTCTGTTTTTCATTTTTTCATTCTTTGTTGATATAATTTCTTTCTTTTAGTTTTGTTTATTTCTTTCTTTCTCTTAGCTTTTTCACTCTGTGTTTACTTTCTTTCTTAGGTCTCCTTTTTTCATTTTTTCATTCTTTGTTGATATAATTTCTTCCTTTTTGTTTTGTTTATTTCTTTCTTTCTCTTAGCTTTTTCACTCTGTGTTTACTTTCTTTCTTAGGTCTCCTTTTTTATTTTTTCATTCTTTGTTGATATAATTCCTTTCTTTTAGTTTTGTTTATTTCTTTCTTTCTCTTAGCTTTTTCACTCTGTGTTTACTTTCTTTCTTAGGTCTCTGTTTTTCATTTTTTCATTCTTTGTTGATATAATTTCTTTCTTTTAGTTTTGTTTATTTCTTTCTTTCTCTTAGCTTTTTCACTCTGTGTTTACTTTCTTTCTTAGGTCTCCTTTTTTCATTTTTTCATTCTTTGTTGATATAATTTCTTCCTTTTTGTTTTGTTTATTTCTTTCTTTCTCTTAGCTTTTTCACTCTGTGTTTACTTTCTTTCTTAGGTCTCCTTTTTTCATTTTTTCATTCTTTGTTGATATAATTTCTTCCTTTTTGTTTTGTTTATTTCTTTCTTTCTCTTAGCTTTTTCACTCTGTGTTTACTTTCTTTCTTAGGTCTCCTTTTTTATTTTTTCATTCTTTGTTGATATAATTCCTTTCTTTTAGTTTTGTTTATTTCTTTCTTTCTCTTAGCTTTTTCACTCTGTGTTTACTTTCTTTCTTAGGTCTCTGTTTTTCATTTTTTCATTCTTTGTTGATATAATTTCTTTCTTTTAGTTTTGTTTATTTCTTTCTTTCTCTTAGCTTTTTCACTCTGTGTTTACTTTCTTTCTTAGGTCTCCTTTTTTCATTTTTTCATTCTTTGTTGATATAATTTCTTCCTTTTTGTTTTGTTTATTTCTTTCTTTCTCTTAGCTTTTTCACTCTGTGTTTACTTTCTTTCTTAGGTCTCCTTTTTTATTTTTTCATTCTTTGTTGATATAATTCCTTTCTTTTAGTTTTGTTTATTTCTTTCTTTCTCTTAGCTTTTTCACTCTGTGTTTACTTTCTTTCTTAGGTCTCCTTTTTTCATTTTTTCATTCTTTGTTGATATAATTTCTTTCTTTTTGTTTTGTTTATTTCTTTCTTTCTCTTAGCTTTTTCACTCTGTGTTTACTTTCTTTCTTAGGTCTCCTTTTTTCATTTTTTCATTCTTTGTTGATATAATTCCTTTCTTTTAGTTTTGTTTATTTCTTTCTTTCTCTTAGCTTTTTCACTCTGTGTTTACTTTCTTTCTTAGGTCTCCTTTTTTCATTTTTTCATTCTTTGTTGATATAATTCCTTTCTTTTAGTTTTGTTTATTTCTTTCTTTCTCTTAGCTTTTTCACTCTGTGTTTACTTTCTTTCTTAGGTCTCCTTTTTTCATTTTTTCATTCTTTCTTGATATAATTTCTTTCTTTTTGTTTTGTTTATTTCTTTCTTTCTCTTAGCTTTTTCACTCTGTGTTTACTTTCTTTCTTAGGTCTCCTTTTTTCATTTTTTCATTCTTTCTTGATATAATTTCTTTCTTTTTGTTTTGTTTATTTCTTTCTTTCTCTTAGCTTTTTCACTCTGTGTTTACTTTCTTTCTTAGGTCTCCTTTTTTCATTTTTTCATTCTTTGTTGATATAATTTCTTTCTTTTTGTTTTGTTTATTTCTTTCTTTCTCTTAGCTTTTTCACTCTGTGTTTACTTTCTTTCTGTTTCGTTCTTTCTTTCTCTATTTATTTACTATGACAATCACTATTGTTACATAACATAGCATAAATTCTACCCTCTACGGATATTGTGCAGTGTTTATAAGGAAGAATTAAATTGCCAAGGATCATGAAATCAAGTTTTCCTAAAAATGAGATCAAATAGAAATTACTGTGCTCTGGATTTAATTTAATGTGAGAAGATATACTGCGTACATTGTGGTAATGACAGATTTAGAAGAAAGAAACTGAAATATCTCCTTGATCAGGTAATAATGGAGGGTACGAAGAAAGGAATATCTACTAATGCTAATAAAACGAAATAGCTTGTAGTCAGCGGAAAAAAGACAACGTAAACTAAATAGAGAAATTCAACGATGCTGCTTGTGAATTAAAGCAAAATAATCCGATCTGCAAAAGATGCCATCTAAAAACGAAGCCAAGTATTAATACACAGGAAAATATCGTTAGGGGATAAACAGAGTGCGGAACTGCTACATAGTATCTACTGTATTTTCCGGCTTGCAAGACGCACATTTTCCCTAAAGAATACCCTGAAAATACGCGCGTGCCTTCCAAGACGAATGTAAGTCAACGCCTAGCCTCAAGTAAGCTTGGACGGTTACCTAATTGGCTTGACTGATAGGGACGTGGGTTTGTATGTTGTCATTACACTATGCAATTCAGCCTTTTATATGATGTGACCTCAGTACTTAGCTGTTACAAGTATTTCCAAGACTATAAACCTTCCTGGAGCCGAGCCACAAACTTAAACATGTTATATTTAATAGAAATGGCTGGAACCTTTCTGCTTTTGACTAGTACGTCATTGCCATAAAACAAAATTGGACGAATGCTGAATGTAAACAATACGGGGCGCCAATATATTTTCTTAGAAATTTCTTTCCAATATTAGGGTACGTCTTCCGAGCCGCAGCTTCTTGTAACCCAGAAGATACGGTAATCTCCTATATCACAGTGAATGCTAGAAAATTTTCTTAGAAAAGATTCCAGTCTCGATAATATCCAAATGCGTCTACGCGGCCCTCTGGGCAAGGAAGTATTTTCCACCCTACATCCTCTTTGACACAGACGAAATTTTACAAGCATCTCGCTAATCTATGGCTACTACAAGAAAAGTGTTCAGATGAACTACGTTCCTTAGTTCCACCTGTTCCTCCCTTCACGATCTGCTAAGCCATACCCATTGTAGAGAACCACCCTCAGTCCCTTCGTATTCCACTGGGGTGGTGTAAGTTCCTCTCAATCAGCTTCCTCCACGAATCTTTACTTTGTGAAATCGACATCCAACAGGATGCTTCCCCGATAACTACATCAACATTTTCATCTTAAGGATTATCTTCTCCATATATCCTCATAAACTGTGTCTCTTACTCTGTATTCATCTACCTCGAGTGGCACTTGGGCCTTATATATATATATAGATATAGATTTATATATACTCATATATACTGGTAAAAAATTTGAAGCCACTTCGCATTTCTTAAAAAAAACATCTAAAAATGATACATGTTTGTATTTTTCGAAGTAAAAGATAAAATTTCAATAACTACGTCGTATTTGCTTTTATTTTGTCAAAGAGCATGCATTTAATTATAGTTCATAATTCCCTGTAGGTTACCCAAACCTTTATATATTTAAGGATGTCTGAATTGTTGTGATAACAACAACAAAGATGAGGACAATAGCCCGAATATAAATAGTGTAAATAATGATAACGCCTCATGTCAGAAATTCAAAAAAAATATTCTGTACTTAAAGAAATTTCAGCTTTTATTTTTTTTTAAATACAAATATTTTTCAACGTGTATTTATAAAGAAATGCTGGATGGACCCAAATTTTCTGTCTCTGTTAGTCTCTCTCTCTCTCTCTCGCTCTCTCTCTCTCTATTTATTTATATATATATATATATATATATATATATATATATATATATATATATATATATATATATATATATATATATACAGGGTGTTCCAAAATGGTTGACTCCATTCTAAATGCCCATATCTCGGAAACTACTTGATGGATCTTAATGAAACTAAATACACTTCATGTTGAAGGTCATACGTTTTATTGGTTAAATTTACAAAGAAAAGTACAAATATTTGTTGGTTCTATGACAGATTTTCATAAATGTTCAATATGAGCGCCGCCTGTGACTCTGCACACGTCGAACATTATGTTTATGAACTTTGACACTCGTGTGAAACGTGGCTTCATCACTAAAAACTAGCCGATCATCGAAATCGTCTTCGAGTTTATCTAGCATTTCAACACGTTTTCGCTTATCACCTTCCCTCACGGCCTGAACGAGCTGCAGCTTGCAAGGTTTAAATCGCAATCGTTTCCTCAGAATCCGCCAAACTGTTGTTTGTGGAATGTGGGTTTCCACACTTGCTCTTCTAACACTCTTCCGAGGACTACGCAGGAAGGCTTCATGAACCTGCTCCACTGTCTCTGCTGATGTTGATGGCCGTCCTGGCGATTTAGGTATGCATAAGCAGCCCTTTTCTTGAAATTTTTGGTGCCAAGTCCTAATTTGTTTTGTAGTTGGTGCCTTCTTTGCAAAATTTGTGAAGAAGGCACGCTGCACTGTCTTCGGTGACTGAGTCCGAGCATACTCTAACACGCAAAATGCCTTTTCTTTTAAAGCGAACGGCATTTCTTAACCTGAAAAGGTAGAAATGCCAAACGTTACACACAAAAACTTGAAACGTTTCTACACAAGCTGTAGAAATTTGAGGTCATTCCAACGAAAATTGTCAAAGTTATTGGCCTACGAAATGGGGTCAAACATTTTGGAACAGCCTGTATAATGTGTTTGCGAGTGTGTATGCATGAACAATATTAGCAACATCTATGGCAAATTAGATTATTCATCCCTATTAATGAAATTTTCCTATCATATTCAACGAAACATATTCAAAAGAAAGGTTGCTGCCCAAATATACATTACATAAAGACATTTTTATGTTTAATATTCTCTTTATAGATACAAGTATTTAAGTAAATGCTCTGTTTATAATAAACAGTATTAACTAACATTTACCGGCCTGAATCTCCGAGAAATTTTCATAGATTCGAACCTGTATCCTATACGGAACCGTCATATAGCCTGGCGTGCCTTAACCGTTTCGGCCACTAAGGATCGTTCGGTTGGCAAGGTCGAATTTACTTTAAATAATTGTCGGACTTTGTATATATAATGGAGTCTCCCGTCGAACTCGACGTATGAGGGTTAGGCAGATCAGTTCCTAGAAACTGAGAGCCCGACACCGACACAGATTTGAGATTTGATTATAGTGGTGAAGGCTTTGTGCAGGACCATCCACACTTTTTGGAGGGACGAATACAGGGACCTGGTGCAACGAATGCCACAAGGTCCCCAAACGACAAAGGTTTTGAATTCAGAGTTGTCCTTCTCCTAGACCAGTTGCCATCCAAGGCTATAGAACCCAGTCTGTCCTGCTATTTACCCATAGTTGGAAGGAGAAGAAGAGGATTCACACCTTTCCTACGGGTATTAGCATGTAAGTGAATGTAATGAATTCGACTGGAATTCGAACTCGGCTCTCTGATTTCTCAATCCAAGCCGTTACCCATTACTCCACCGTGCCTATATTAAAGATAACATATCTGTTGGGATAGAAATCAAAGTGGATCCTCGTAATATAAAATATTAAAAATTCATCTGCAAAAAAAGCTCAATGTCTTTATCATTACAGAGCAAATAATTAATAAATAAATAATGTGTGTTATTAGTGCGGGTACAAAATTTAATTTGTCATTCGTCCAGGCAAAAAGTTTGTTGCCAACCTTCACTTCTAAAAAACCCCAAGAAACTGAGACATTTTTTTTTTTATAAGAGAAAATATTTCAGTAACTACAGGATATTTTGGTCTAAATTTCTGGAATGAGGAGTTGTCTTTTACCTCATTTATATTCGGACTACTGTCCTCATCTTTGTTGTTGATATCACAACTTTTCGGTCGTTGCCCTCACCGTCCTTCCTCAGGTTTATGTAGATATAGGTAATCTACAGGAAATTCTGAACGATAGATAGATAGATAGATAGATAGATAGATATAAACAGAATTACATAGACAGAATGAAATAGGTAGATATAAACAGAATTAGATAGAGACAGAATGAAATAGATAGATAGATAGATAGATAGATAGATAGATAGATAGATAGATAGATAGATATGAAGATACAGTGATAGATAGTTAGGCAGGTTGATATGACCAGACAGTGAGAGAGATATAGATAGAAAGATGGATATTAACAAACTGTGGGAGACAGGCAGGCATATAGATAGATAGATAGATAGATAGATAGATAGATAGATAGATAGATATGAACAAACTGAAATAGATAGATAGGGACAGATATATAGATACTCAGACAGACTGATAGATAGATATGAACAAGCGAGATAGATAAATATGAACAGGCTAAGGTAGACATTATTTACATTGTTTGGTTAGACAGACAGACAGGCAGACAGACAGATAGATAGATAGATAGATAGATAGATAGATAGATAGATGGGAACAGACTGAGATAGATAGATAGATAGATAGATAGATAGATAGATAGATAGATAGATAGATAGATGGGAACAGACTGAGATATATATACACACATATATATATATATATATATATATATATATATATATATATATATATATATATATAGATAGATAGATAGATAGATAGATAGATAGAAGATAAAATCTGCCTGCTGTATTGAAAGTAACTGTTAAATCTATGCGAAATATTTTCTTGTCGGAATTCTTAAAATTCCAGTTTAGGAATTTGCGAAAATCAATTAGAACCTATTACATTAACAAGTAGCTTTCAAATTCCAAAACTCGTACACCACCC
This sequence comes from Acanthosepion esculentum, assembly GCA_964036315.1. Classification (NCBI taxonomy): domain Eukaryota; kingdom Metazoa; phylum Mollusca; class Cephalopoda; order Sepiida; family Sepiidae; genus Acanthosepion; species Acanthosepion esculentum. The sequence goes on along the minus strand of OZ038502.1, from coordinate 93,323,735 downwards.
AAACACAAAACAAACAACGACATGCACATATGAATAAGTGAATAATTGTTGAATAAATCTTACCTCGAACAAGCCGTTAAAAAAGTCGAATGCTTCCTTATTTGATCACGTAATATCGGTTGGCTTGTGATATTATCTGCACCCCACAGTATATATAGATATCTGTAACCGGGTCTAGGTGATGTTCATACCAGTAACATTCCCGTAATGTTGCATATTTTCCTCTGCAGATGTTGGCCTACTGTTTCCTGCCGAAAGTTATATTCAGTGGGTGCCACTACCGTGTAACCTAACACAAGATGGTCAGTGGTTTCTGCATGATTTGCACAGAATCTACATTTCGGTCTTACACAATATTTCAGTATGTGTGATTGGTAATTTCTAGTTTCCAAGCATTGGTTCAGTGCAGCAAGATTAAAAACCTTCAGGTTCTGCTTTTAATCCTTCAGCACGTATTCTCTGATGGTTACGGTGTTTGTTTCCATCAGCTTGTTTGTTTGCCATCGTTTTTTGTGTTTCGTATATATTGCATTTGCTTTTGTTTTCTTTTTGAGGTTCTTTGCCGCTGCAGTAGGTGCATTTATTTACACTTCTTCAACGACTTCAATTCCCTTTTGGATTTTTTGGCTTCCTTTATGACCGAATAAAATTTCTTATTTCTTTTTATTATTATTATTATTATTATTATTATTATTATTATTATTATTATTATTATTATTTGTTTCCTTTGATATCTGCCGTTTACACATTTCTTTCCGGGTCCCGCCCAGGGACCTAAGGTTAGAAATGGTATCATGACACTTTCCACTGCAAAAAAAAAAATTTAAATTACATAGATAAAGCCCTTCGTAAAGTGTGGGCTGTACTTGTCAGAATACTTTTTGTATCACTTTGAGGCATGGACTTCCAGGGATCCCTTCAATTAGTCTACTGGAATATTTTCCAACCAATCCTAAGGCTTAAACTACAACAGGGATTGTTGATGTTCCCATGTGCCACATTTTTGCGATTTCTATTTCAGGTCCTTGTATTTTGACAGCTTTTTGAATATCTTCAATTTTGAATTTGTCGGCTTCCTTTACTACAGAGTAAAGACACTTACTACTTTCATGTTCCTTGACTCATACCATCATCCAGTCTTCTGTATTTTCCAAGTATCTTTGGAAGCCAATTGTTGTACTTTTGTAGGATAGTTCTAGTTGAACTAGTCCTCTGCCGCCTTCGGATGTGGGCACATACAGGCGATCAATATCAGCTTTGGGATGATGTATGCGGTAGCAAGTGAGGAGCTTTCTCGTTTTGGCGTCCATTCGTCCATTTCAGCTATGGTCAAGTTAAGGACATTAAAGCTGTATTGCACCACAGGAACAGCCAAGGTGTTTATGGCTGATATTCTTTTTTTTGCGTTTAGTTCGGTATTTAGTACCAGGCGTACACGCCTGTAGTACTCCTTTCTTACCTTCTCTTTCATTTGGGGGTGTTGTATGCCATCTCCCTCACTAATTCCTAGGTACTTATAAGCTTCATCATGCTCCAATTCTCTAATCTTCGTGGCAAACTCTAAATCTATTAAGGGTGCTTCTAAAATTCTACCTTTCTTGAATGTTACTTTAGCACATTTATCTAATCCGAAGCTCATACCTATGTCGTCACTGAAGTATTTTACAATATTAAGGAGACCCTTCAACTCATTGTCGTTTTTGGCAAAAAGTTTGAGATCATCCATGTAGAGTAGGTGATTGAATATTTTGTTATTTATTTTGTAACCATAGCTACTGTTGTTCAGTTCAAGCGTAAGGGGGATTAAGGACAAACAAAACAGAAGGGGAGACAGAGAGTCTCCTTGAAAGATTCCATGTCGGATATTTAGTCGGTTGGATATGGCAGTGCCCCTCGTGTGACTAAGGTATAGTTTGGTGTTCCACATTCCCATGCTGTGCTTAATTATTATTATTATTATTATTATTATTATTATTATTATTATTATTATTATTATTATTTCCTTTGATTTCTGGTGTGTACTCATTTCTTTCCGGGTCCTGCCCAGTGACCGAAGGTTAGAAATTGCATCATGACGTTTTCCACTGAAAAACATTTTACATAGACAAAGCCTTTCGTAAGGTGTGGGCTGCACTCGTGAGAACTTTTGTTTTGTATTATTTTAAGTCATGGTCTTCCAGGAATCCCTTCAATTAGTTTACTGGAATCTTTTTCAACCAATCCGAGGGCTCCAACTACAACGGGGATTGTTGATGTTCCCATATGCCACATTTTTGAGATTTCTATTTCAAGGTCCTTGTATTTTGACAGCTTTTTGAATATCTTCAAAGATACATTGCAGTCTGCAGGGACTGCCATATCAATAAGGAAGCATTTTTCTTTTGTTTGCGGTCTCTAATAACAATGTCTTATTATTATGTCTTTTGATTTCTGTTGTATTCTCATTTCCTGTCGTGTCCCAACCAGAAACCTAATTGGCAACTTTTCGAACGCTTTCGTAATACAACGGAACAAAATTGGCCGTAATATTGATTTTGCAAATGCCACCCTAAATAAAAAAAAATCATACGTTTTTACGTCGAAAGTACTTTGAATGCATCCTAATCGCAATATTACCGACTATGAACCGACGTCGAAAACATTACAGTACATCACCAATTTTTATTGAATCCATACTGAAAGAATTTAACATATGTTTGGCTAAAATCTTCCCCAAATCAACATCCGTAAAACCAACAAACATAATGGCTACTAGGCATACACATACAAAAACACTCTTACGAAAATTATAATTATTATACATTTACATACATAAAGTAATATTTGCACTTTTTCACTTAGACTTGGAATCCTTTGATTTCTTGGAACATTGAATCGACGCGTCGTCTTTCTCTGAATTCAGATTACCAAAAAATATACTCAGGATTCTTTAAAGAGTCGAATGCATATGATTAAACAATGAAAATCAAACAAAGCAAAAGTAAAAATACCAAAATGATTTTCTTCTATTTCTGTATATCTCATTCTCTGATGAAGCTTTAATAAAAGTGAAACATGTCAGATGGATAAATGCTTCTTATCACTGAATAATATACAAAAAACTCCATCGTAAAAACTAATATGTCCGAAGAAGGGCGAATAAGTTTAAATAAGAGGGAACAGTAGAGGAAAGCTGGATCAGGGGGTCACAACAGGAAGAGGAATCATCATTTCAACTAAGATAAGCAAATCAATTAGAAAAGATCCAACTCAATCGATAAGACGTTTGGCACGTGAGAGAAAAGTTTCAGTTATGACAGTCCAAAGATCAGCGAAAAAAGACTTGAAAATGAAATCCTTCATTAAAACTGTAAGACAACTCGTTACTCCAGAATAGAATGTTAGAGAGGGGGGGGGAGATAATCTAGAATTAGTTGGAAAAGGATCCTGGAATAATATATGTATATATACCTGGACTTAATTTCAATCCTTCATGACCTCCTGATCCTTAGCTATGATTAATTAATGATGAACATGTCATTTTCGTTTATGATTGATTTCATCACGATTCTTATGTTAAGCTTGGAGAGTATACATTATTATTGCCCAAAGTAGCGTCAAAAAGTATTATGAAAACCTAGGAGAATTCCAGTAAGATATTTTTGATCATTTCTAAGATACAATGGTTCAAAACTTAATCTAACAAACGGATAATACAATTTTGCTTTTATACGAGTTGTATAATTTTGATGTTACACGCGATATATATATATATATATATATATATATATATATATATATATATATATATTGTCTAACCTAATGAGCCAGACAAACCAACCAAGGTTTCACTTAGGCAGATCGTACTAAGTGAAACCTTGGTAGGTTTGTCTGGCTCATGAGGTTTGACTAGGTTTGCTCTACGTTTGTATCGAGCTCTTTAGTTAGTTGTTTACTCGTATCGGGGTTTTTTCTTTGGGCCTTGAACCTGTATCTGTGCGATTATTTTCGACAGACTGGGTCTTTCTTTTTTAAAACCTTTTGTTCCCTTCGAGATTGATTTGGCTATTGTGAAATCAAGAATTCGAAGGTTTTTAGACACGGGTATAGTTACCTATATATATATATATATATATATATATATATATATATATATATATATATATATATATATATAAAAGTGAACATAGAAGTCAACACTTAGAGGCGACAGTCTCTTTCATGCTAGATGCAATCGTGGCCTGACGATTGCATCTAGCATGAAACAGACTGTCGCCTCTAAGTGTTGACTTCTATGTTCACACGCTCTATCTCTATCCCATAAATATAGCACATCTGAAAATTATATATATATATATATATATATATATATATATATATATATATATATATTAGAATGGAATTTCTGTTAATCGGAAATAATATTAGCACTTTAAACGTCATTTATAATGTATACTCATATATGAGTAGGCGTTCCGCGTATTTTATTATACAGTATATTTATTTATTTTAACATATCGGCCTAAATTATTCGAGAAATCTTATTATAGAAAAAACTGCGCTCTCCATCCCTCTAGCAGAGGGTAGCTACCGTTAAACCAGGCACGCGCTAACCAACTTGACCGCGAAGAACAGCCAGGTTAAACGAAATGCTCAAATACGAGTATTCACTAAAAATACGGTTGAATGTAAGAATATGTGGAATTAATTTAGAAAATCCATTCTAATATTGTAATTGTTTGTATTTGGATAAGGAGCTGTGTAGATATGAAAAATTTCGAGGGATCTACCAGGAGAGAAATTTCACTTAAAATCACAAAATTTGGCCTTGCCCAACCTACCATTTTCCGTTGGTTCATTCTGTCGTACCAGAAAATCTTTCCCGCCAGAATCCAACTTGAACATTGATAAATCAACCACGCATTGAATCCTGTTGCCATATCTGGTCTGGAGCTCCTGTTGTACCTCTCGATATCCTTGACAATATCCAAAGAAAGATCTGTAATATAGTCGATCATGATCAGTCGACTCCAGTCACTTTCTCATCGACTTCCCTCTGTATTTTCTACAAATATTTTCATGGCAACAGCTCTGACGATCTTTTTATTCTTGCTGCCCCGACTACCCGAATTAGGGAGTGCTACTAGTTTGGCAACTAGGTGCAACAGATGCAACCACCATTTCTACTTCAGCAATTTCTTTTCTCGAACTTCCCGCCTGTGGAACCGCCTTCTGATTGCTAGCTTCCCTGATAGCTATAAACTTTAGAAATTTAAATGCAACGTCAATCGCCATCTCTTGTCTTCTTGAAACCTGTTCCTGTTTTGCTCTTTCCTCAATCCTCCCTATTCCCACTATTCCCATTCTTTGACTTTCACGCCCTATAACACCTGCATACTATTGATATAACCACCTTCCTGGGGGGGAAATGATTGACATATATATATATATATATATATATATATATATATATATATATATAGGTTGACGACTTATGGAAACCATGAAACTTTAAGTTGCACTACAAACGTAGGTATATGCATATTTATTAATTCACACACACACACATATATATATATATATATATATATATATATATATATATATATATATATATATATATATATATATATATATCATAATTAATTTTTTATTTTAAAAATATGGTTCGATCGCTACACAGGAATTATCATGTTTCAAAACAGAAACTAAAATTTCAAATTTAATTTTAAAATTAAATTTAAAATCCATAGCCTCGTTCCATTCTCAAGCAATTTATGGAATGAGCTATTCAGAAACTTACTTAATTTATAAGCACAGACAATCTTAATACTTTAAGTTGTAAAGGTTATGGAATATTCAGTCATTTTGATAAGGAGTGGTTGGGTTTTAATTTCCCTAGATAAATTATGTATCAAATATAACTTACTTTCAAAATCAGGTTAAGTTATGGTGGGTTAGGCGGTGCCTGCTCACAAACAATTTCTTATTATTTTAATATATATATATATATCTATTTATTTATTTATTTATTTATTTATATAGGCAGAACCGTTAAAGATACTGCTTATATGTTTAGAAATTTTACATGAATACTACTGCAACTTTAATATATGGAAATTTACGCGATTAGTTGTTTAATGCTAATTCCCCTCTTGTTCCTTATGCTACTCATGTGCTAGAAATATATTTTCTATACTTGTGACAAGGAATTAAAACACGTCCTGGCAGATCACCCAGAGCGTATCTATCTTTGTGATGTAATTTACCGCAAAAGAAAAGAAAATCGAGATATTTTGGCAGATGTACAATTCTTGACAAGTTCCACTCATTACAGAAAAAAAAGTAAGCAAGCTGATTGTTCTTCACAATAGTTTTGCAATAACGTTTTGTCTGCCCGTTAAAATGGTCTGAAAACTTGCGGAAAGGATACATGCAAGCCCTAATTACATCAACAACCGTGTCAGGTAAAATTAAAAACGAAATAATTAGCTAATGTATGAGCAAATTAATAAAAAAAAATAACAAGTGGCATTTCTTTATTATTTCCTGGCTATTGATAATTATTTTCTTCCTTATTGTCAATTTATTTTTATCGTGATAGCCCAGTCAGGAAGACTTTCATATTATCCTGACCCCAGACAATCCCTTTATTCATTATTGTCAATGCAGAATATAGATAAGGATAAGTTTCTATATTTAATTAATAAAACATTCGTTATCTCTTCCGCTGATAGAATTAATTACTCCTGTCTTAATTGTAAATCTGGTCAGTTCGATGAGGTTAAATAGGCAACTGATCACAAAAAATGATTTTATCTTGTATATGTATATGTATGTATGTATGTATGTATGTATGTTGCGGCATTCACCCTGGATCCGTCGCCAATGCTGAAACGAGCAACAGCCATTCCCGATTCCAACGGCGGTGAATTCTTGAAACGGAGTAAAATGGGAGTTTGAACTTCACACGCGGTCCCCACACTTTGCGTGCTGTCCCAGTGGAGGGAGGAATATGCTCTTACTAGCCGCAGAATTTCCACAGACGCAGGAGTAACCAAGATGCCGGTGCAGAGTCGACCTTCTCCTAGACCAGTTGCCATCCAAGGCTATAGAACCCATAGTTGGAGGGAGAAGAAGAGGATTCACACCTTTCACCTTTAAGTGAATGTAACGGATTCGACTGGAATTCGAACTCGGCTCTACGATTCCTCAGTCCGACCCGTTATCCATTACTCCACCGTGCCTCCACCTGTTTTTATCTTGGGCAAAGTATGGTTTGTTGATTTTAACTTCTCCAAAACTAAATTACTCTCTGTCAATCATCTCAGAGATTTCTTTCTACCTTCCATCAGTATGGCTGATGCTAACCTCCAGCAGAGGGACTCATTGCGCCTTTTCGGGCTAACAATTTCAGCTGACATGAAGTGGAATGTTTATAGTGAATCACTCTGCTGCTCGGAAATTTGGTACACTGTGTCATGCTAGACAATTTTACTCTTCAGAATCTGTCTTGCATATTTAGAAACTGAATATATGTTCACTACCAACTTGCAAACCGGTGTTTAATCTTTGTTTTCCTACGGCAAAAAAATTTATTTTGCAGACGACAATGTAACAGGTATGTGAGAATCAATAGCATCCAATAGAGAATATCTGAAAAGAGAAATTAAAATTATGCGATGGATTATAGACTGTTCAACTTGAGGCATGAGATGAGTCCCAATAGTCGTTCAAGGCAAAGGGGTCTCCTTGAGACATTGCTACAAACAAATTTCCCGGGTCTAGTCGGTGAGGATGGAGCGTTAATAGTTTGATTTTGGAGGGTATTGAATGTGAAAACCCAGTTCATATCCTCCTGACTGATTTGTTAGAGCCACAGGTCAAAGGAAAAATTCGGTTTTTCATATACATATACACAAAAGATCGGAGTATATTCTTCGGCAGATCATTAAAGCAGAAAGATAGTTGAACCGCGAGCGATTCTTGCGGTACGCCTACATTGATCTCCTGGCCCTCGGAAGAATAGGCGTTAACGACCACCTTCATGGACCTACACATCAAAAAGGACTTGGTAATTAAGATGACACTTTCAGCAATTCCATAACTGGAGAGCTTGCGTAGCCTCCCTCTATGCCACTCTTTGTTCAAGGCCTTATCAAATGGAATCGTCCTCGAAATGTATTTATTGTCGAATGCCTGACTCATTCTGGGAGTAATGGCAGTTATCAGCAGTGGACCGAGCCGATCGAAATCCGTATTGTTTGTCGCTCAAGAGCTCGACACAAGTTGATCATCAATCTTCTTATTCTTCAAAGAATTTTCTAATGACACTGTGTTGATGGGCCGATACTAAGACAGGGATGATCATTCAACTGTATTCTTTAAAACAAGGCATACACTTGACACTTTCCACAGACTTGAGAATGATTTCTCATTCCGTCAACGCTTAAACTGCTGAGAATAATATGGACGGAGCGTGTAAGAGACGAGGAAGTTTTAAGGAAAATGGAAACAAAATATTGCTTAAAATTAGAATCAGAAAGAAGCAGTTGAAATTTCTAAAAAACATAATGAGGAAAGAAGGCTTGGAGAATTTGACACTCATGGGATCTATTGAAGCTAAATTGGACAGGGGAAAATACCGACTAACCTACCTAACGTGCTTGTGAAACAGGATGGCATAACAGAGAGAGAGATAAAGTGCGTGTGTGTGCGTATGTGTGTGTGTGTGTGTGTGTGTGTGTGTGTAAGAGAGTGAGAGATATGATAAGATGTTAGGAAGAGGCATGATCGCCAAAACACTGAAGAGACATGAACATGGAAGAAGAATGGACTTGAGCAAATGAATGGCGGGACAAGATTTAGGAGAGATAAGATAAAAACGAAATTTATAAAAAGATACAAAGGATAGAAAATCGTGGAGAACCATGAATGCCTACACCCGGAAAGGAAATAGATGAAGATTGTTTCCTAATATTTTTAGATTGACAGATCACATACGTAAACTTAGTTCAATAAGGAAGCACTTAAACACTCATACACACAGCCTACTCTCATTAGAAAAATCCTTATAGATAACATTGGCATTCTTAGAACAAAATTGTAAAAGAAGTATAAACATAATTGAATAAATTTATATGAAGCGGTTTCTTTCTCCTTTGAAGCTTGGCAAAACTGGTTAACGGTGTTTTAAAAGAACTCCAACATTTTTTTTATCATTTCACCCCAAGCAAGACAACATAGCCACTAACACGCAAGGGGTTACTGAGTGTGAAAGAATATAAGAAAAACATTATGAAGGAGCGATGGTGTTAGAGAAGAAGACAAAAAACACATGATTAAGGAGAGAGAACAATAAAGGAACAAGAATTAAGGAGTCAGGAAGATAACGATTGAAACTGAATTTCAATTTCTGAAGGTCAAAATTGACTGGGAACCAAGAAGTTGGAAGAGAGTTCCACATGTCAGAAGTATGATATAAGAAACTGTTAGCATAGAACTAACGGTTACATCTATCCATTTCAAATGTAAAAATCCTGAGAAAAATAAACTAACAGTGAACCTGTCGAAAATAGTAAATGAACTGGCGGAAAGCGCGTGAGATAATATTCGCTATGTTCAGTTTTTTTTAACTCTCTTTCTCTCTCTCTTTCTGTCTCTGTTTTTTTCTCTCTCTCTCTCTCTTTCTTAATATCCCACGTAAGACAATACAGTCATCAAGTGGCAAGGGGTGCATGGGTGTTAGAGAAGAAGACAAAAAAAATACCAAAGAGAGAGAACAATAAAAGAACAAGAAATAAGAAACCCGTAGATAGCGATTGATATTGTATTTACATTTTTGGAGATCAATCTAGAGTGGAAACAAGTAGACAGAAAGCAGTTCCACACCCGAAAAGTGCATGTAAAGAAACTATTAGCATAGAACTTACGGTTGCATCTAGCCATTTCAATTGTAAAATGATAAGACCTTGTTGCTAATGAATTACTCCGCTTAAATTGATAGAGTCTAGGTACCATTAAGGAAAGTTCCTCAGAATAATTACCATAAAATTATTTGTATAAAACGCACAGGGAAACAAAATTACGGTGATGGGAAAGTGACTGAAGCCGAGATTCTAGGTCAGGATAAATAACATTGCAGATACATCATATATAGCAACAATATTCATAGACTAGATGAATGTTAGACTTCTAAATATATAAGATAGATTCCGGAGAGAAAAGTTGTCTAGCATGGTTTGGTTTGGTTTGGTTTGGTTTGGTTTGGTTTGGTTTAGTTTAGTTTGGTTTGGTTTGGTTTGGTTTGGTTTGGTTTGGGTTGGTTTGGTTTGGTTTGGTTTGGTTTGGGTTGGATTGGTTTGGTTTGGTTTAGTTTGGTTTGGTTTGGGTTGGTTTGGTTTGGTTTTGGCATATCAACCTCAATGGGTTATTTAATGCCGACAAAATTCTTTTTTTCCTTCAAAAATCTATTTCTGGTAATATTTTTCTTCTAAAAAGTATTGCTGGTAATATTTATTTTTTCAAAAATATATTGTTGGTAATAATTTTTACAAAGTATTCCTGTTATTAAAACCTATTTTTCATACTTTCATAGTGATTTGACCCCAGTTTGGGGGTGAACTATTTGCCCATAGCTGGGAACACCAGCAATTATAAGGTGGTTCCACGCTCCTCACAACCTCCGGATCAGAGGCCTTGCTGTTGGACGTAGTTTATCGTCTTACCGAGGATGCGGATGTAGTTTATCGTCTTACCCAGGACGCGGATGTAGTTTATCGTCATACCCAGGACTGTGTCTAGCATGACACAGTGTACCAGATTTCCTATCAGAAGAGTGATTCAATATAGACTTTCAACTTCATGTCAGCGGAAATTGTTAATCCGAGAAGTTGCAATGAGTCCCTCTCCTGGAGGTTAGCATCAGCCATACTGATGGAAGGTAGAAAGAAATCTCTGAGATTATTGACAGAGAGCAATTTAGTTTTGGAGGAGTTAAAATCAACAAACCATTCTTTGACTAAGATAAAAAGAGATTGCAGGTCATTTATTGAGATCAGTTGCCTATTTAACCTCATCGAACTGACCAGATTTACAATTAAGACAGGAGTAATTAATTCTATCAGCGGAAGAGATAACGAATGTTTTATTAATTAAATATAGAAACTTATCCTTATCTATATTCTGCATTGACAATAATGAATAAAGGGATTGTCTGGGGTCAGGATAATATGAAAGTCTTACTGACTGGGCTATCGCGATAAAAATGAATTGACAATAAGGAAGAAAATAATTATCAATAGCCAGGAAATAATAAAGAAATGCCACTTGTTATTTTTTTTATTAATTTGCTCATACATTAGCTAATTATTTCGTTTTTAATTTTACCTGACACGGTTGTTGATGTAATTAGGGCTTGCATGTATCCTTTCCGCAAGTTTTCAGACCATTTTAACGGGCAGACAAAACGTTATTGCAAAACTATTGTGAAGAACAATCAGCTTGCTTACTTTTTTTTCTGTAATGAGTGGAACTTGTCAAGAATTGTACATCTGCCAAAATATCTCGATTTTCTTTTCTTTTGCGTTAAATTACATCACAAAGATAGATACGCTCTGGGTGATCTGCCAGGACGTGTTTTAATTCCTTGTCACAAGTATAGAAAATATCTTTCCAGCACATGAGTAGCATAAGGAACAAGAGGGGAATTAGCATTAAACAACTAATCGCGTAAATTTCCATATATTAAAGTTGCAGTAGTATGCTAGTCTTCTGCATATATATATATATATATATATATATATATATATATATATATATATATATATATATATATATATATATATATATGTATATATATATATATATATATATATATATATATATATATATATATATATATATATATATATATATAGGCAGTATATTTTCATTCAAGCATGCTTGGTTAAATAATTTAGACGTATTATGTTCATTTTACATTTAATCCTTTCAAGTCTGTGAATTAATTTCTTGGTGGCTGAAGAAAATTGATTAAGATAAATTCCAAAATGTTCTTTCTAATAATTTTTATTTTCCCAAGCACTTTCAATTTCATGTGAGACCATCTTCAGGGGTTGCATATCTGTGTGTTATGCGTTAACACCGTAAATTCAAATTATTTGGCCCCGGTACGCAATGAAAGTAACTCATATGATTTTTAAAAGATTTTCTTAAATTTTTCTTTAAAAGATTCTTAATTGTCATATTTTAATTTAGTGTTTTTTTATATAACACTTTGTTGCTAGAAATATTTAATAACTTTGTTGCTATCCTCATAGGTGACTTTATATATTTTTAGCCTCAATTCTCTTATATAAAGGGCTTCCAGAATTTTAAGTTTTTACTTATCTTGATGAAGCACTGATGTATTTTTGATTTATATCTGTCTAAACTGTGTATGTGGACATGAGTGTTCCTTGAAATGATTACACTATGATCATTTAAGTGAAACATAAACCTTCTTGTCATTGTTGTTGTTGTAAAATCAACATACGTATTAATATTTTTATAAGAGATGCAATATATATACATATATATATATATATATAAGAAATATAGTCTTAAAATGTGCTATATTTATGGGATAAAGTTCTCAATATCAGAGATAGAGCGTGTGTAAATATAAAAGTGAACATAGAAGTCAACACTTAGAGGCGACAGTCTGTTTCATGATAGATGCACGTATATATATATATATATATATATATATATATATATATATCCGATGCAATACGAACGAAAATAATATATAAATTCTAAACACTATTTACATTATTCGGACTATTATCATCATTGTCGCCATATTTATTACAACGTTTCGGCAGTTGTACGCTCCGGCCTTCTTCAGGTGGTTGGAATGTCCAACTGAACCCTTTATTTCGCTCACTGGGGTAGACTGTTCTAGTTCCACGTACAATGTTTAATGGATGTCAGTTATCAGTTATCTCCTGCTTAATTCTCTCTACAAGTTTTCTGCTGCCTTAACCAGGTATTGAACTCACACTCTTTGGGTCCTGTCACTGGATCTAACTAACGCCTTTATCCACTGTGCTATGTGTCCTCGAGGACACATTACACAGTGTATAAAGACATTATGGTGGACATAATACCTCATCTCAGATATATAGACAGATACATAAATTCTAAAGTTCACAGCATTAACCCAAAAGAGGGATCGATACAGATAGAGCAATTATTATTTTTATTATATTTTTTTCTTACGGACAAAAATATTTTACTCACTACAAAGACGCAACTTGGTTTCGGTGCATTTCAATTGCACCTCGACTGGTGAAAACCAAGAATGTTTATGATTGAAATGAACCGAAACGAAGTTGTATCTTTGTAGTGAGTAAAAAGTTTTTATCTATATGAAAGAAATATAATATATATTGTCATCCACAGACAAACT
>OZ038502.1:93205303-93307803 GCA_964036315.1 Acanthosepion esculentum | reverse complement strand
TTATGGGTAGTCTATTATGGCGGTTATATTACCGGAACTCTATCTCTGATATTGAGCACTTTAGCCCACTTTAAGACTATATTTCTTCATATATATATATATATATATATATATATATATATATATATATATATATATATATATATATATATATATGCATGCTGGCGCGCTCGTGGGTATGTGTGCAAGAAATTTAGTGTGACGCTTTTCGTACTTTCGGACTTCCTCGGACTAAATTGATATCTACTTTCATGCACTGCACATGCGCACGAACGTGATGAGATACTGAGATTTTTAAGCGTAAATTAAATGTTGTTTTTAAATATATATTTATATTTTAAACGTAAATTAAATATTGTTTTTAAATATATATTTATATTTTAAACGTAAATTAAATGTTGTTTTTAAATATATATTTATATTTTAAGCGTCAATTAAATGTTGTTTTTAAATATATATTTATATTTTAAACGTAAATTAAATGTTGTTTTTAAATATATATTTATATTTTAAGCGTAAACTAAATGTTGTTTTTAAATATATATTTATATTTTAAACGTCAATTAAATGTTGTTTTTAAATATATATTTATATTTTAAACGTAAATTAAATGTTGTTTTTAAATATATATTTATATTTTAAACGTAAATTAAATGTTGTTTTTAAATATATATTTATATTTTAAGCGTCAATTAAATGTTGTTTTTAAATATATATTTATATTTTAAACGTAAATTAAATGTTGTTTTTAAATATATATTTATATTTTAAACGTCAATTAAATGTTGTTTTTAAATATATATTTATATTTTAAACGTAAATTAAATGTTGTTTTTAAATATATATTTATATTCTAAACGTAAATTAAATGTTGTTTTTAAATATATATTTATATTTTAAACGTCAATTAAATGTTGTTTTTAAATATATATTTATATTTTAAACGTCAATTAAATGTTGTTTTTAAATATATTTATATTTTAAACGTCAAATAAATGTTGTTTTTAAATATATATTTATATTTTAAACGTCAAATAAATGTTGTTTTTAAATATATATTTATGTTTTAAACGTAAATTAAATGTTGTTTTTAAATATATATTTATATTTTAAACGTCAATTAAATGTTTTTAAATATATGTTTTGGTTATATAATCTCGCCGATTTCATTTGGGACTAATCAGCAGTGCGCATCCATTACCGAAAAGCGAAACCGGATCGTTACGATTCGACGCAAGCGTCACATCAACAGCGCCAACGGGCATCCGTGAAGAAGATGAGTCAAATTAGACGCGATATAGCGCCGCTTTTCAGTTGGTACCGTTTGTGTGACGCTAATGCCGTATCGTAACTATCTGGGTTCGATTTTCGGTAGTGAATGCGCACTGCTGATGAGTCCCAAATATCGGACGAAACGACCGTCTTGTGCTTTCTGTTGACGATTCTTCTAGGCTCGATGGATTACTTAATTATGTTTATTTCCAATCCTCCTAATAGTTTTATCACACACACACACACACACACAAAAATTAATAATATAATATAATATAATATAATATAATATAATATAATATAATATAATATAATATAATATAATATAATATAATATAATATAATATAATATAATATAATATAGGTGGAGTAATGGATAACGGCTTGTATTGAGGAATCGGAGAGCCGAGTTCGAATTCCAGTCGAATCCATTACATTCACTTACGTGCTAATACCCTTGGGAAAGGTGTGAATCCTCCTCTTCTCCCTCCAACTATAGTTAAATAGCAGGACAGACTGGGTTCTACAGCCTTGGATGGCAACTTGTCTTGGAGAAGGACAACTCTGAATTCAAAACCTGCTGAGGGTCGTTTGATTACCTTGTGGCACTCAGAGCACCAGGTCACAATATTCGTCCCTTCAAAAAGTGTGGATGGTCCTGCACAAAACCTTCACCACTATAATCAGCGTCGGGCTCTCAGTTTCTAGGAACTGATCTGCTTGACCCTCATACGTCGAATTCGACGGGAGAGTCGATGATATATATATATATATATAAAACAAAACGGATCTTGTTTTAGCCAATTCATTTCGTCCTCTGAGGGACATTGTCACGGAAAAGCTTTTATTTTGTAACATGTACTTATATGCAAAATGTTATTTTTTTCAAAAAGTTGTAAATTTAAGAACGTTCATAAATATACATCAGGTTAGCCGAAATGTCTAGGCAAACTATAGAGGACGCCAAGTGATACAATTCAATGACTAATAAACGAAAGTGAGTAAATGATGATTTTTAAATGCAAATTTGTACTTAAATTATTTTAATTTGGGATTATTTTATCGTTTATATATTTTAAATAACATGAGGCTTTTAGGCTGTTTTCCTTTAACTTTTAACTTTTTTATAGTCATGTATCTTGGCTTGGAAAAGTAGTCATTCTTTCAAGAACGTAGATATTTTTAAAAAATTTGGGGCGTAGATTTATATTTTACTAAGATTCGATAGCAGCACTTTTGAGAATTTTCTGTCTAAGTTACTTTGTCTTTTAATCAATGTGGCATTCTTTATATCGGAGTTGTGGTTGAATTTATTTCTATGTATAGCTAATGCATTTGATAAATTGTGTATAAGATCCATACATTAATCAAAACCTTGCATCATATGTTTCCTCTCTATGCACACGAATCTCTCAAATCATCAGCAGATGAATTAGAAGAAAAAGAAGCAATACTTTTGATAAGGCAAAGAAGATAGAAAATGATCTTCATCACCGTCATACCCTAAATACATACGAACGAAGTGAATTAAGAAATTTGATTCAGTACAATAATAGTAATTTAAAAAATAAAACAATTCGTTGGATAAATGTTTGCGTTTTATGATCCCTTTTTTTAATTATACATACGTTTTTTTTTATTTCTGCATGTTTCCCCAATGTGTTGTAATATGGTAATATATTTTATATATACCTGCTTCAGAATTATTGTTGTTATGGATAATTTGGGTTTTGATTATATCCATAAAAGTTTTGTATGTAGTTTTAATTATTTTGATGTTAAGTTGTTTTGGATAGTAGATGTTAAGGCGTGAATGGGTAGTAATTTTTATCGAGTTTATTGCTATTGTTATTATTGCTAATAATATGATCTTTTTCGCGATTCTATATTTTTTATACTTTTTCCTTGACATTATCGATGAAATAATAAGGATATTAGAAGTTTTTTACAACTGTTTTGTATGTATATTTCCTCTTTGGGTAAGTATTGGGGCTGCATATTCTTAGTGCTCTTAAATTAGTCCAGATGTGATTTTTTTACAGTGGAGGGAATAAAAATTGATAAGATCATTCTTGTTGGTATATTTTCTGTAAACCTCAAAATGAAGTTTGCTATTACTTTTTTATGCAGCATGATATCTAAGAAGGGTAGACTCAGATTCAAAGGTTAATTTTATTGTGGGTTCGACTTTATTATGTTTGTTGACAAGATCGTTTAAAATTCTATTTTGTGGCTATCTGAAATAAGAAGAATTTTGTTGCAAAATATTTTTGAATGGACCACTTTCCAGAAATTCCAGAGACAAGTCAAGACACCACTGAGAGGAGACCCCATTGGTAAACCAAATTTATGTATATAAGAATTGTTATCGAAGTTTAAAAAAATTGATTGGTTATTAAATAACACGTTGTTATGATTTTATGTTTAGGGATAGGTCATTTTATTATTGTTTTAGTTAAGTGTGTTTTAGAAAATGTAGCCATGACTTTACTGGAACATTTGTGTGTAAAGATTTTGTTGTGTCATCAGCCTTCCTCAGGTGTATATCGATTGGGTAACCTACAGGGAATTCTGCACTGAACACTTTATTTAATCTACGGGCTTAGACAGTTCTCGTTCCACTGCCTATGTCTACGCATATCTCGTCTCGTTCTTATTTTTAATAATGCTCACTTCAATAACTGAGCATTACTAAAAGTAAAAACGAGACGGGATACACAAGCCAAAACGTCACTGAGAGGAGACCCCATTACTAAACCAATTTTTTGTCTATAAAGATTGTTGTCGAATATGAAAAAAAAAAGAATGGCTTTAATATATATATATATATATATATATATATATATATATATATATATATATATATATATATATATTGTTGGGGCGCACCCACCTTCACAACCAAAATAGACTGATCCTATTATTATAAATAGAACAGTAGTTCTAGAGACTGTGAGTAATGTAGCAGTGTACGAGACGCAGTCTCTGACTGTGCGCGACTCTTGTCGAACTCTCTGCTTTGGCAGAGAGGAACCCGGACGAGGCTTTGCCGCAGGGCAAAGTGTCGTCCGGGGAGGTAGAAAGTCCATGAACCCGTTTATACGGGTTCTAAATGGGCATATTTTTGGCCGAGCCTACGGGCTCGGAGAGTCCACATTAAACCGGCCTTGTGCCACATTCGACCCACGTGGGAGGGTTGTTAAATACCATAGTGTAGCAGTGTAGTGCAGTGCAGAGTGAGACTTCTGTAGTGATCAGTTACACTTCCGTTTCTCGACCGGAAGATACCGTTGAACTTTATTACTATTACTTATTGTTACTACTAACCTGCGTTCGTTCTACTACTAATCTCTCTGATGTAAATACCTCTCTGAATATACCAGTATTTTCCCTACGACTGTGTTTGTTCGTTATTACCATATACTCACGTGGAAACACTCAACATCTCAACATATATATATATATATATATATATATATATATATACATATATATATATATATATATATATATATATATATATATATATATATATATATATATATATATATATTAGGAGCTAATTGTACCAAGAAGTGGGGTTAAAATGTTGGTTTGCGGGCCGACTAGTTTATGTGGGACGCACCTCTTCTTGATATTTGGGCCTTGTTGGGATATCCTATTTATTTATTTTTGACCATCCGTAATTTGGGAGGGATATTTACTTTAGAAAGTGTCAGGATTTAGTTTGCACATTGTGCATTAACAATCACGAACAAATGGATTGTCTGAGATCAGGATTATATTTAAGATTTATTGACAGGGTTATCACGATAAAAATGAATTTACAATCAGGAAGAAAAGAATTATCAATTGCCAGGAATTAACGAAGTCTTTTTTTTTAATTTGCTCATATTTTTACTGATACTTTTCTGTTTATTTTATCTGACTTGTTGTAATTGGGTTTGTGCGACTCCTTTTCGCAAGTTTTCAGACCAATATAACGAATGGAGAAGAGGCTGCTGCGAAACTAATGAAAAAAAAAGAAGAAACAAACAGAATTCTTATTTTTTCCTCTAATGAGAGGAACTGTATCTCTGCCAAAATATCGCAATTTTCTTTCTTTTGCGTTCAATTACATCAGAAATACAGATACGCTCATGGCGAATTGCCATTTCGTGTTTTAATTCTTTGTCAGAAATATATTGTGTAAGATTATATCCACAGCTATAGAGCAATAGTAACTTAAGAAGGCAATTGGAAATTTAGTATTGTCCAACTAATCGTTCATGTCTCCATATAACAAATACGTTGGCTATGTTGAACATTATCAACATTTTTAACTAATCGACTATATAATTTAATTTAAATTTAAAATTTTCGTCGTCCCCTCTCCTTTGTGCGCATGCGTAATCGCATCAAAGTAAACATTACTTTATTCCAATGAAGTCCTGAAGGAATATATTTTTACATTTCTTTGTTTAGCGGCATATCAACTCTTTATGCGCCATTTGTGTGCGGGTGGTGTAATGGATATTGGCTCAGAATAAAGAAGAGCCGAGGTCGAATTCCAGTCGAGTTCGTTAGATTCACTTACGCACAAATACCATTAGAAAAGGTATGAATCTATCTCTTTTCCTCCCCAAGCTATGGGTTGAATAACAGGACAGACTGGGTTCCTTCGCCTTGGTTAGCAACCAGTTTAGTGCAGAAAGAAATAACAAAATACTGCGGGAGAAAAATCTGCCTCGTCAGTCATGTATCGAAAGATACATGATCGCATAAACGTGAATCACGACTGGAACTTAACTAATTGACTAATGGGCCACTTAAAAGTGACATTTAATTTTCTTGGGACCATTAGTAATTTCGTTTACAAAAATGTATTGATGGTAATTTTATTACTATGAAAATGTATTTTTATACATTCATGGTGTTTTGACACCAGTTTGGGGGTTAACTATTTACCTATAGCCGGGACCCTAACAGATACTACCACCCGGGAATAGGGTGGACATGGGAACAACAGCAAATAAGAGGTGGTTTCACGTTCCCCAAAAACTGACAATCAGAGAACCTCCTGCTGTGTGTAGTTTATCAATTGTTCCGATTCAGTTTACTACCTGTTTCGATTTAGTCTTTTTATCCACTTCCAGCTATAAATATGTTTTATCCAGCTATAAAAAAAATAAAGTACTTAAAATAAATAATAAAGTACTTACAAAAACAATATAGTACTTATAATCCTTCTGTTATATTCCGTGCTAATAGGAATATGTACTTGAAAAACACGGTGGATAAAATAAGTAAAGATTTATTGTAATAACCAGTACATTAAGAATAAAGGTAACAGTTATGCACAAGGTCGTCACAAGTCAATCCAGTAGTGAGTGCTACTATTGGAAGGGTAGGTAGTTCTCGCGTAAGTCTGAGTCGTACTCAACAGATACCAGCTAGTAATAATTACCAATCTACCTACTGGGTAGGATGTGGAACAAGGACGAATTTAATGTGGGACAATGCCAAAAATTCCCTGTAAACCACGCATAAACGGGTTCGGGTCTCTCTACATCCCCAGACGAGACTCTGTCCTTCGACATAACTTCGTCCGGGTTCCTCTCTGCCCGAAGGCAGAGAGGTTGACAACATTTCAGAGCTGAGTAACAGATCCCAGCTAGTCAATATATAATAGCCCTCCCAACGAGGGTAGATGTGGCACAAGGGAGAGTTTAACGTGGGTCATCCAATCCCGTAGGCTCGGCCAAAAATTCCCCGCAGAACGCGCATAAACGGGTTCGAGTCTGTCTACGTCCCCGGACGGGACTCTGCCTTTCGGCTTAGTCTCATCCGGGTTTCTCTCTGCCCGAAGGTAGAGAGTTTGACAGCACAGTTGGAACAGATTGCAGCTAGTATATTTACTAACCTCCCCACACGATCAGATGTGGCACAAGGCTGGGATTCATGTGGGGCATACAAGCCCGTAGGCTCAGCCAAAAATTCCTATAGACCCCGTATAAAACGGTGTCGGGTTGCTGTGTCCTCAGACGAGACACTGCCCTTCGGCAGAGCCTCGTCTGGGGATCATCTCTGCTCGAAGGGAGAGAGAGTTCGACCAGCACAGCTGAAAAAGATTCCAGCTAGTGTATCTACCAACTGCCCCAGGCAGTCACATGTGGCACAAGGCCGAATTTAATGTGGGGTTCCCGAGCTCGTAGGTTCGGCAAAAAAATTCCCATAGACTCCGCGTAAACGGGATCGGGTCTGTCTACCTCCCCGAACGAGACTGTCCTTCGGCATAGCCTCGTCCGGGTTCTTCTTTGCACAAAGGCAGAGAGTTCGACAGTACAGCTGAAAAGATTTCAGCTAGTAATATTTACCAGCCTTTCCACGGGGGAAGGATGGGGCACAAGGCTAAATTTAATGTGGGGCAATCCGAGCCCGTAGGCTCGCCAAAATTTCCCCGTAAACCACGCATAAACGGGTTCGGGTCTGTCTACCTCCCCGGACGAGACTGGCCTTCGGCATAGTCTCGTCCGGGTTCCTCTCTGTCCGAAGGCAGAGACTTCGACAGCAGCCAAAAACTGAATAACAGATTCCAGATGGTATATTTAACAGACCCCTCCACGAGGGTCGTATGTGGCACAAAGCCGAGTTTATTGTGGGTTCTCCAAGCCCGTAGGCTCAGCCAAAAATATACCCTTCGAACCCGTATAAATGGGTTAAGGGTCGGTCTTCATCCCCGAACGAGACTCTGCCCTTCGGCATAGCCTCGTCCGGGTTCCTCTCTGCCCGAAGGCAGAGAGTTCGACCATCACAGCTGGTAGATTTCAGCTGGTATATTTAGTCACCCCACCAGGAGGGTTGAATGTGGCATAAGGCCGGGTTTAACGTGGGTTCTCTGAGCCTGTAGGCTCGGCTAAAAAATGCCTGTAGAACCCGCATAACGGGATCGGGTTTGTCAACCACCCCGAACGAGTCTCTGCCCTTCGGGTGAGCTTCGTCCGGGTTCCTCTCTGCTCAGACGCAGAGAGTTCGACCGTCTAGCCGAAAAAGATTTCGGCTGGTTTCATTAGTCCGTTGACTTACAGATACTTATAGGTATACCTATAGTGTAGTCGCTCATGGGGGTGACAGGTTATTCCATTACATCACCTTAGGAAAAATCTGTGGTATTATAATGTCTATTTTCTGTCCATAATTCAAAGTATTGGCCAATCCGTAGACACGTATAAAGCAAATAGCTGCCATAGAATTTCAGTTATGCAATGGCGATTATGCTGCAAATATTCCCACGGGGTGAATTAGTCGCTCACTTGACGTGAGTCTAATAAGACGATGGGTCATCAGAAATAATGGCAGTCCTGGAAAGGAAGAAAAAAATGAATGCCAAGCCTCCTAAGAAATGTGGAAACAACGATTAACAACAGCATTTGCACTTTGGGGTGAACATTTTTTTTTTAAATCAGCATTTAGTTTCCATCTTATGCATTGACAATTGGGAACAATGGGAATATATATCATTGACAGGGCTATCACGATAAAACTGCGTTGACAATCAAGAAAATTTTTTACAATCAATGTTCAGGAATTAATGAAGCAGCGACGGTCTTAAAAGTGTCTATAGACTTTTTCAAAATTTAGCTCGGTTTATTTTACAACTGGCTATTTTACTATGTTATTTTGCTATGTTAGATTATATGAAGACGATTTATAAATGTTTTAATCATACTTACATCAGGTGATGATAGAACACTGGAAATAAAAAAGTTCGGTCAAGATTTTTTATCACCAAAAAGGGGATCGATTTTGTTATGATATAGGATACGATACAATCAAAATATTAGCCTTAAAATTCGAGGCAACATCTTAAATAATCTACATAAAAAATAATTTTCTTACTTCTGCCACCATGAAAGTTATTCGCGTGAGTTTAGTTAGCGCGTTCATTTTGTAAGTGATTATATCGATTTTCAATGTCAAAAATTCGTGATATTCATTGGAGATTGAACTCACAATTCAGTCATAATTGATCTAGCGAGACAAGCTTGCTAACTATTACACCACGTCGAAGCGCCAGAAGATTGTCTAAGAGTAGTTTAGATATGGCACAAGGCCGAAAGTATGGCGCACCCAGTGAGGATCGAACTCACTATTCAGTCATAACTGATCTACCGAGAGAAGCTCGCTAACCATCACATCACGTAGAGTCATCCAAATGATTCTCCAAACGTAGATTATACGTGTAACAACAACGAAAGTAGGGGGCTCCCAGTGAGGTTCGATCTCACTATTCAGTCGTAATTGATTTACTAAGACGGTGGAGTAATGGATAACTGCTGGGATTGAGGAATCAGAGAGCAGAGTTCGAATTCCAGTCGAATCCTTTACATTCACTTACGTGCTATAACCCTTGGGAAAGGTATGAATCCTCTTCTCAGCCCCCCACAGCTATGGATAAATAGAAGGGCAGACTGGGTTCTATAGCCTTGGATGGCAAATGGTTTACCACAGAAAGAAATGGCAACCTACTGCGGGGAAAAATCTACCTCGCCAGTCATGTATCGAAAGATAGATGATCGCCTAAGCGTGTATCACGCATGGCACATAACTGACTGAAGACGAGCTTGCTATCCCTTCCCACGACATCGAAGTGCCTAATGTTAATTATATGTCTATCTTACATGTGGCACAAGGTCGAAAGTATAGGGATCTCAGTGAGGATCTAACTCATTATTCAGTCGTAATTGCTTATTTTCTGGGGTGAAGCAGTATTATTATTATTATTTATATGCGGGCTGTCGTCCTCATCTTTATTGTTTTTATGACAACTTTTCGGTCGTTCTGCCTTCCGGCCTTCATCAAATTTATACCGATGCGGGTAAGAGTTTCCTTCTCCATGGTGATTTTCTGGGAAATGTTTTAACAGAGGACGGAAAGTGCGATACCGAAATCCGAAAACGCATTGGAATAGCGAAAGATGCCTTCCAAAAGCTAAGTAAATTTATAGAGAAACAAGAATATATAATTACAAAGAGTACTGAACAGTGATGTTATAACGGTCCTTCTATACGGCAATGAATGCTGGGCAATCACATCAAAGATGAAGAAGAGACTTGAAGCCACAGAAATGTGGTTCTACGGTTTGAGTTGTTCGTTTAACGGCATATCAACTCCTTCATGGGTCATTTAATGCCGAAATTTAATTGTGAAATTTTAAACAAGAAAATACGATGTATGGTATTCTGCTTTCACAGTTGAATAAATGGTAGATGATTGCTTGATTGGTTGATTTTGTTTAGCAGCATATCGACCTCTTTGAATTATTTAATTTACATAAATAATTTGAACATAATTCTATGGCTTCAACTAAACATATTTTGAACGAAATTGCATCTATTCAACTACAGATAAACTGTATTGTTGGTCATTTTGCTTTAAATATGTATTGTTGGTAATTTTACGATAAATATGTATTGCTGGTAATTTTACGATAAATATGTATTGCTGGTAATTTTACGATAAATATGTATTGCTGGTAATTTTACGATAAATATGTATTGCTGGTAATTTCTATATAAAATGTATTGCGGGTATTTTTAATATAAAAATGTATTTTTACACATTAATAGGGTTTTGTTTTTGTTTGGGGGTTAACTATTTGCCCATAGCTGAGACCCTAACAGGCACTGTTATCCCGGGTCAGGAGTGAATATGGGAACAACAGAAATTCAGAGGTAGTTCTACGGTCCTCATAACCTCCAATCTCCAGGGGTTATGCTGCCAAATGGCAACTCAAAAGACAATTATATTTTTGATATTTTCTGCGGTTTCGAAAATTTGCTAGTTCTATTCAAATATTTACCATTAAAAACTAATCATCTGTGGGAATTGTTTAGTGTTTCAATTCGGAAAATGAACTGTTAGTGAATCAATCGTCGAATATCGTCGCAAGATTTCATTATATAGCGATGAGCAATATAGTATATGAATTTCACTGCCTTAGGACAAGACTGTGTTTCTTGTTAGAAATCAAATACATATATCGATCATATTACCACCTCCTTGAGTAGACGCCTCACATGTCATTTATCTGACCAAAGTTCAATAAAAAAAACATCTAGCTACTCACGATTTACAAGAATCCTTAAGAAATATTCTGGTGGAAAAGACTTTAAATTCTTTATAGATCACATTACCGGAAATATCTCGCAATAAGAGCGGCCCTGTATATTAAACATCTCTTCCCCACTATCAACCTCACCTTATTTAACAGAGAAAATGGCGGGTTGAGAGTTTTAGAAAGTAGAAAGACGGTTAGCAAGGTCGATTTTACTTGGGGGGGGGGTGGATATGCATTGAGCAGATATGAATGTATGAGAGAAAATCATGGAGAATTGTAGTTTAAAAACAGTAAAATCGACCTTGCTAACCGAAACACCCTTCTGTGGCGAAATCGGTAAAAGCACGTCAGGCTATATGACGGTTCCGTATAGAATACAGGTTCGATTCTTGTTGAAGGGCGTATATTTTCTATGAAAATTTCTCGGACATTCAGGCCGGTGAATGTTGTTAATACTGTTTATTATAAACAGAGCATTTACTTAAATATGTGTATCTATAAAAAGAACGTATAAACATAAAAATGTCTCAAAGAAATTGTCGGACTTCATCCATTTCGTATTGTTCTGATTGTTTTCCACATCTTTATCACCATATTGACGACGTTTCGATTGTTGTACGCTTCGAGTGATATTTGTTGGAACTGCGAACAAATATCACCCGAAGAAGGCCGGAGCGTACAGCAACCGAAACGTCGTGAATATGGCAATAAAGCTAAAGACAACAGTCTGAACAATTGACCAATATAAATAGTGTAAATCCCTACTGTACTTAATAGAAAGTTAATGACCCGATGAATGGGAGCGGTTTTAACCACGTGAGTATCGAAACCTCTCCGTGATGGATTGCATTTGTTTAAATTTTAATATTAGACGAAAAAATTGCGAGAGACAGGCGGTCAGAACACATATTTGAATCGAAGGATGTAGACGCCTCTAAGTTTACAAGTTCCTGAGAAAGACCACCGTGTGTTGATGGGTAGTTGTTTAATCTATTGACATCCCCCCTCTCTCTCTCTCTTTCTCTCTCTCTTTCTCTTTCTCTCTCTCCCTCTCTCTCTCTCCCCCTCTCTCTCTCCCTCTCTCTCTCTCTCTTCCTCCAAGAGACGATACTAATACAATTGAGTTTTTCTACCTCGAATAAACCAAGGAAAAATAACTAAAAAAAATTGTCCGTTGTTCATTCAGTCTATCATGCAGCCTTGGGGGCCTGAGAAATTGCCGATAGATCTTGAGAAGACATGCAACGAAAGAGTATTTCAAGTGAGGATTTAGTTCTATATCTATGAGGCGCCAACGTATTAACAGAGATAGATGTGAATTATTGCGTGTATATAGCAGCATTTTTCATTGCGAAGAATGAAAAAAAAAAGGTGAGAAACAGGTAAGGAAAGATTAGACTAGGCAATATCTAAATTATTATTCTTTTTTTTATAGAGAATGGTTGAAAGCATGTAAGTAAAATAATATAAAGAAAAAAACCTAATTGATTTTAATGAAAAATATAAAATACCTTTTGCTGTCTCCTGCATAAAAATGTCTTTTCCTCTTGCGTTGACATTGTCATGGTAACTAGGAACACAATTCCATTTTGACGTCTTTTCGTTGCACCTCGACGAGAAAATCACTGTAATTACGTTTATTTGTTCTATTTAATCCGGACTAGAATTGTTTGTGTGTGTAGTTTAACGGGTACGGTGAGAAAAAAAAATGGAATTAACGTGCCGAGTTCAGGTTCCAGCTTAGTCTATTGTGATCAGATTTGCATAAATGCTTTTGGAAAAAGATATATCTCCCTAGCTATGGATTAAATATTAGCATAGCGTAAGTATTTTAGATTTGAGTAACAACCAGTCTAAGAGAAATTCATTCATTCCAAACCGTGGAAACGGTAAGAGGAAACCACGCCATTTGTTTTCCAAGAAGACATGGAAATCCAGAGATGATAAAGAAAAGCGCAACAGAAAGAGGGCCCGAGCATGTGCACGAGGCCCTAACCCATTAGACTGATAGGGACAGCACATTCACTACAGCCGTACAGCATTGGTATGCCTTGAGTGAAAATAGCCTGACCCTCTCCAGAGTTTCCTTTCTACTTGACTGCTTGTCAGTCTTAGGATACAGGGCCAAGTCCATCCTGCCATTTACCCCATAGTTGATGTGGAGGGGGAGGTGGGGAAAAATGGGAAGGATTAATACTTTTTCCAAAGGTATTTGCACGTAAGGGAATGTACCGAACTCGATAGGAGTTCGAAATCGCTTCTCTGATTTCTCGTCCCAAGCCTCTCTACATTACACCACCCGTGCATCCCACCTGAAGTAACATCCTATTCAAATATTATAACCCCAAATTATTCAAGTAGCGTATGGTAATCGGCGCGGAAGTAGAATTGGTATATAAACTGATCCCTCACGTTTTGGTCATGCTACTTTATATTGGAAGTGGAATTAGTGTATAGAAATTATAATGTGGTTATAAATTGGGGGATCAATTCTTTATTACAATCATTATATAAACTGATCCCTCACTTTTTTGGTCACGGTACTTTATATTGGAAAGTGGAATTGGTGTATAGAAATTATATTGTGGTTATGAATTGAGAGATCATTTCTTTATAACAATCATCATGTAAACTGATCCCTCACTTTTTGGCCACATTACTTTTTATATTGGATTGTGGAATTGCTGCATTTAGTTCAAATTCTAGCCGAGCCTTTTTATTCGTTTTCACATAAATACCTTTTGGAAAGGTGGGAATCTATCCCTTCGCCTACATCCAATTGACTGATTAATTGATTTTTTTTCCTACGGCTTATCACCCCCTGCGGCTTATTTAAGGCCAGCAAATATTTTTACGTTGTAAGTGATGTTTTTTTAGATAATGTTTCATTGGTGCAAGTCTTACTAGTTAACCCATAGCTTGGGGAAGAGAAGAGTTGGATTCATATCTAAGCAGAATTTGATAAACAAACAACAAATTATAATGTAGATATAAACTGGGGAATCAATTCTTTATTACAATATATGATCTGATCCCTCACTTTGTGAACACGGTAAATTCTTTATATTTCTATTCCAGAGAATGTAAATAAATCTAAAAGACATGCCTGTGTAGTTAATCAGTATTTCATTTATTGATTCGTTTTCTACGTCTTATCAGCCCTTTGTAGGTTATTTAAAACCAGAAAATATGTTTAGATTGAAATATTTTTTTTTTAATTAATGATCATTTGGTGATACGAATCTTGCTAATTAACCCATAACTAGGGGTAGAAGACGTGATACCTCATCAGAATTTGATAAACAAACAAGAAATTATAATATGTATGAAAGACATATATTTGGAAAAAGATTTAAATTTAAAATTTCAACGTCCCATCTTCTTCATGCGCATGTGTAATTACGTCAACATCCCTTTATTCCGATGAAATCCTATATAACGAAACGCGTCAATCGAAAATTAATAAAACACATCTGTTAAGAAAGATGAAATATTGTAAGAACCTAAACGTAAATTTACCTGAATGTTCCCCTATTAATATCTCAATGTTATTCAATAAACTTTGATAAGTTTACTTTTCACTTTACTTTTTCAGTTGCAGACCAGACCAGAGCTCAAAAAGCATCGAATTGGATCTGGTCAAATTCCCAATTAAACAAATTAAAACCATTCCCCGCAACACAATGCTACTTGCAACGTGAAACGGATCTGTTTACCTTCCATTCTACGTTATTAAAAACGGTCGCTACGATCGTGTTGTGTATTTTAACACAATTTTGAAAATTTCTGTTACAGTTGTCCAGACCAGAGCTCAACGCTCACCGAGTCTGATCTGGCCAAGATACATAATAACTAATGTTAAATAAAAACATATTAATGTCTCAAAGCTATTCAATAAATTTTAAGTTTACTTTTGCTTGGTCTTGTCATTTAAGTTTAAGAAGCGCTAATATTTTCGCAATAGGTAACTTAAATTCTGTTATAGATTTTACATAGTTTGCTATCTTTGACAAATAAGCTGAGGCATATTGAGAAACAGTTCAGGTTCTTATCGACAAATACAGAAGAAATGCTAAGGTTCACATCGACAAATGTGGGAGAATGGCAGGAGAACAGCTAGGACCTATCCTCTAAACCAGTGGTTTCCAAACGGTGTAGCGGGCCTCATAGGTGCGGCGGATCAGGATAGCAGGTGAGGCGGAATTAGTGAAAGAGAATCAAACGATTTAGAAAGCGTTTTAAAAAAATCATATGCCAAAAATAAATATGATTTCAAAACTTAATATAGTCTGGATTACTTGTAATTGCATGCATGAGTCCCAGTATAAATAGTAATACATAACTGTTATCATTGTGATATTTTTACATTATATCTTCGTCCTGGGTATGACGATAAAATGCATCCACGTCCTGGGTATGACGATAAACTACGTCCAACAGCAAGGCCTCTGATAATACATTTTTGGAAAAATAATGTTGCCAGCTGTACAATTTTGAAAAAATATTACCGGCTATATTTTTTCATTGAAAGAATAGTGTTGCCGGCTATACGTATTTGAAAAATATTACCAGCTATACGTTTTTTGAAAAAATAATATTACCAGCTATACATTTAAAAAAAAAAAATATTACCAGCTATACATTTAAAAAAAAAAATATTACCAGCTATACATTTAAAAAAAAAATAATATTACCAGCTATACATTTTTGAAAAAAAAAATATTACTAGCTATACGTTTTGGAAAAATAATATTACCAGCTATACCTTTTGGAAAAATAAATTTTACCAGCTGTATGTTTTAGAAAAATAGTATTACTAACTATACGTTTCTGAAAAGATATTACCAGCTATACGTTTTTGAAAAATTATATTACCAGCTATACATTTTTGAGGGAAAAAGATGTTACCAGCTATACATTCTTGAAGGAAAAATATTACCAGAAATAAACAAATTTTCGGCATTAAATGACCCATTGAGGTTGATATGCCGTAAAACAAACCAAACAAACCAAACATTATATCTAGTAGTAAACATAGTAACTAGGATCTGCAAATTGGAAGAGAGAATTATCAATGATAATGTTCTGGCTTCAAATCCGTAGTTATCTCCCTTTAACACTGTTTTTGTTTTTAAATTTTAATGTAGTTTTTATCACATAATATTTGGTGTGGCGGGAGTAAATTTTAATTGCGAAAATGCGACCTAGAGAAAAAAAAAATAAGTATGGCAACCACTGCTCTAAACAAACAGTGATTTGGTCATTGATACATTAAAATCAGTGTCCCTTTTACATGAACAATGTATAAATCGAATAAAGTTTTCATTTTCTGTTTCAGTCATCCCCACAGGCTGCGAATTTCTTTTCATTTAATTCATTTTCTTGTTCTTGTTCTTTTTATTCTTTTTCTATATATGATAAATGTATGATAAACCCATGCTCACAATACAATGTTACTTCCAACGTGAAACACGTTTCTTTACCTTCCATTATACGTCATTAATAATTGTCGCTGTGAGCGAGTTTTGTATTTTAAGACAATGTTGAAAATTTCAGTTGAAGTTATCCAGATAACAGCTCAACGGGGATCAAGTTTGATCTGGTCAAGAACTAAATTAAATAAAGTTAAATAAATCAATACTCGCAACACAATCTTACTTTCGGCGGGAAACACATCTGTTTATCTTACATTCTACGGTCATTGATTACGGTCGCTACCAGCGTTTGTGTATTGGTTAACGATCAAAACAAACGCTTTTAACACAACGTTGAAAATCTGACTTGCAGAAAAAAACAAAAACGCATAAGACACACATACAAAGAAAAAAAACAATACCCTGTCCGGTGGCAAAAGCTGCTAGTGACGCCAGGGGTGACAGTACCGCCTTGGCCACCAAAACTGTGTTACCTCTACTGGTTGGTGGCTGACGAGAGCAGGGCATCTCACATGCTTTCACACGTTGTATGTAGAAAATGTTCTGTTCTGTGTAATGTTCTATAGATATGTTTCTGTTGCTTAGAAATATTTGTTGAAAAATAGCGAGTTCTCAACAAAATCACGGCTTTCATTAATTTTTTTTATAGCTCAAGATTAATTCTCTAATCAAAGATTTCTTTTAGAACATATTAAAATCTATATGGTAGTTAAAAAAATATCAAATTTTAAATAACGATGGCAGAAAAACAAGTCATAAATTAAGAGTATGATTATTGACTTCAATCTGCACGATAACACTTATCTTTCCTTTTAAATGACAAATCTTTTCCTTGTAGGACACAAAAGCGACATAAATGTCAAGAATAAATTTCAAACTATGTTTATCATCGACCAAGCTTTGGTGGCTTTAATGGCAAGCAAATGATGCAATAGTTGTGAATGCGTAGGAGACAGACAGAGAGACAAAAATGCTGCCATCAAGATCTTGCGTAGGCGTTATTCAAGAATATAGAATACTCACAGATAGTATTACTCATTTCAGTGTGACAGGGCGACTGGCCTTACCATTCATAGGACTAGGAGATCGGTTACAAACGCTGAAATAAACAGACGAGTTAAATGTCAGATTCAGGATCGAGGAAAAAGACAGGGACATTCAAAATGATCAGGAGGCCGTCCATGAGATGAAATAGAAGTTTAAAATAAAAAAAAAGTAGGTTCAAGCGAATGGACAAATAAATTAATATTAGCCGGAAATTGATTGATTGGGCGATTGGGACAGAGATGCCGATCATTGATTGTGGGGCGTAAAAAGATTATAACTTATAAGAAAAAAGGGGTGATTCATAAAAATAATAGATTTGAGAAGATTTATATCGATACAGACATTCATATATATATATACATACATACATATATATATATATATATATATATATATATATATATATATATATATATATATATATATATATATATATATATATATCCCAGAATGAACACACTACATAGATGGAAAAATACTAAGATAGATAGAACAGACTAAGATAGATAGATAGATAGATAGATAGATAGATAGATAGATATGAACAGAATGAGATAGATAGATATGAGCAGAGTGATATATATATATATATATATATATATATATATATATATATATATAAAGAGAGAGAGATAGAGAGAGATAGAAAGAGAGAGAGAAAGAGGTAGAGAGATAGTAACAGACCGAGATAGATAGAAAGAGAGAGAGAGAGAGAGAGGGAGAGAGATAGTAACAGACCGAGATAGATAGATAGATAGATAGATAGATAGATAGATATGAAGAGACTGAGAAATTGTTAGATCGGAACAAACTGAAATACCTCGATAGATAGATAGATAGAAAGAAAGAAAGAAAGAAAGAAAGAGAGAGAGAGAAAGAGGGAGAGAGATAGTAACAGACCGAGATAGATAGATAGATAGATGGAACGCTATCAAATAGTAGCGATAGAAAAGACTTCCTAATTATAACACACCTACACAGCTCTTCCGCAAAAATATTTTTCAGCCAACTCAGGCATGAAAAATAAATATTGATTAACAATAATTTTTCAAACTTCTTATTCGTCCGCTGCATTTTATAAAGAGAACAGATATTTGGATTTTTCATGCTGATATTTTGCTGAAGGTATTCTGTTTTTTTTTCGATTTTTAAGTAAAGTAGTAAAATTTTGCATTTTTAGATAAGATCTGATCGTTTATTTAGTAATTTCTTTTGAACTGATAAGTTGATTATAGCATTTGTTCATCCAGACAAATAATTTACAGTCATTGGATTTAGTATTGTAGACACTGATGATTACTCCCTAATTTTCAAAGATATTTTATGTGATATGTTTATATTTTTTCATTTTTGTTCATATATGTTTAGAAAGGGTTGGGCTGTTCTTATATTTACTATTGCTGAATAATAATATATTGTGGGTGTAGTTTCTCTGTTTCTATACACACACACACACACACACACACACACACACACACACACACATATATATATATATATATATACATATATATATCTACATATATATATATATATCTATATATCTACATATATATATATATATATATATATATATCTACATATATATATATATATATATATATATATATATATATATATATATATATATCTTATTAGTAGTAGTAGAAGTCTTATAAGAATAAGACACTATACTCGATCGGAAAACCTTCGGTGTCTTGATTTGCAAATAATCAAACCAATACCAAAGAGGGAAAAAAAGATATAAAAAAAAAGAAAGAACCAAGAACATGTACGTTAGCCGAAAATAATCGTCCAGTATGCAAGTCCAAAGCCCAAAGAGAAAAACCCGATACGAGTACACAAAATAACTAAATAAAGTGCTCAATACAATAAGTAGAGCAGACGTCGTTAAACCTAGAGAGCCAGACAAACCTACCACTGTTTCACCTAACAAATATTTTC
The DNA here is from genome assembly GCA_964036315.1 of Acanthosepion esculentum. NCBI lineage: Eukaryota > Metazoa > Mollusca > Cephalopoda > Sepiida > Sepiidae > Acanthosepion > Acanthosepion esculentum. The sequence continues at coordinate 93,288,006 of OZ038502.1, read as the reverse complement.
GCCAAGATTTTTTAAAACCAAACAATTCTGAAATAATTTAATTAATTTGTGAATAAGCTCTGAAAATTTTCATTTAAATCCGACAATTATCAATATGTTTTTTATTGCAAAAATTTCCCATACTAATTGATGGTCACCCGCTAACCCAAGAAATCAACATTTTTAACCAACATTTTGAAGGTTCTAAAAACGCTAAAAATATAATTTAATAATGAAAAAATTATTTGGTCATTCTTCTTAATAATAAAATACAGATTTTGACGATGAAACTTTGTTTTTTATTTATTTGTTGCATTATTTCATCGGCTATACTCATTTTTAGCGAACATTTGCAGGTAACTAAATATAACATTTGGCTGATAGTTGAAAGTACTCAGAAGAATGAAATAAACAGATGGATACAATAAAAGAACTTTGGAAATTTAATTCTTGTCAGTTTTGGCTGGCCTGTGCTTCCAATATTAGACAGAGTATATCTACATAGACAGCATCGCACTGAAATTAGCGAACTGATACTGTATTTATTTTACGCTATTAATTACGCATGACCAATGTCGGTAAAAATGAATACTTACTTTGCAGTAACCAGTACCACAGCTAGTACATATATATATATATATATATATGTATATATATATATATATATATATATATATATATATATATATATATATATATATATATATATATATATTGTGGTTTATCATTGGGTTTTTTGTATGGTTTGTATGTGCCTTTTAGTTTTTATGTCTATGTCGAATCCGTTATTTTTGAAAATCTTAATTATTGCTTTTCTAGTTTTGTCTGTATTTTTTTGTTGCAGTTTCTTAAGATTAAGACGGTCTCATAATCTTAAGAAACTGCAACAAACAAAACACAGAAAAAACTAGAAAAGCAATAATAAAGATTTTCAAAAATAACGGATTCGACATAGACATAAAAACTAACCTAAACGAAGTAGATTTTCTAGATGTTACCTTCAACCTAAGATAAGGCACATACAAACCATACAGAAAACCCAATGATAAACCACTCTATATACACACATCTTCTAACCACCCGCCTTCTATAATCAAACAGATACCAAAATCGATTAACCACAGGCTTTACGATAATTCCTCCAATGAATCTATATTTAACAAAGCTAAGAAAGACTACGAAACAGCCCTAAAAGATAGAGGATTCCCAGCAACACTCACATACTAACCACAGAACACAAAAAAGGCCAACAGGAAAAGAAATGTCATATAGTTCAACCCACCGTATAGCAAAAAACGTAAACACAAACGTAGGAAAAATATTCTGCAAACTTTTACACAAACACTTCCCGGAATAAAGCACCCTACACAAAATATTCAACAAAAACACAGTAAAAATCAGCTACAGTTGCACCGAGAACATGGCACAAATAATAAAAAACACAACAGGAAAATTATTAACAAACCACACGAACAAATTAAACCCACGTGCAACTGCAGAATGAAAAACGTATGTCCCTTAAACGGTAATTGTTTACAAAACAACGTAATCTACCAAGTCACGATAAAATCACCAGATAATGAAGAAAAAGTATAACTAGGAGTAACTGAAGGACGCTGGAAACAAAGAAATTATGTACACAAAACATCTTTCACAAATAGTAAATATGCGAACAGCACAATGCTTTCTAAGTATATCTGGGAAATAAAATGAAAACGCACACCACAGCAAAAATATCTTGGAAAATAAAGAAAAAATCATCAGCCTACAACAACCTATCAAAAACTTGCAAAAACTTTGCTTGAAGGAAAAAATAGCTATCATTAACTTCCCAGACCAAAATAAATTATTAAATAAAAGATCCGAGCTAATCTCAAAATGCAGACATGAAAACAAATTTTTACTACGTAACTTAAAAATCGAAAACTGAAAAAATAAATAAATACATAAACAAACAAAACGACAATAAAATAAGCAAATTAAATTAATCCAAACAAATCACCAAATCTCACCTGTTAGAATAGACGAAATAGAATAAAAAATAAGGAACAAATCATAAAGTAAATAATAAACAAAATATTAGACTATAAAAAATCAAAACAAAAAATCGGACGAAAAATAGCTATAACTGTTATATAACGATAAAAAAATGAATAAAAATAATATACTGCGTTACTTAAAAATCGAAAACCAAAAAGAGAAAATATACAGTGTAATAAATAAAATAACAAGTATAATAAATTGATCTAAATTCATCCAAATATATAAATAAACTAACAACCGATACCGATAAACTAGCCGTTTAGAAAAAAACAAATAAAGATAATCAATCCAAATAAATAAATTAAAAAGTTTCCCCGGCAAAAAATAATAGTCAAAACAAACCACAACAATCAACCCCAAAATTCAACAAATAGCTTTATCTTTCCAAACAAAAACAAAACTGTTAAATAAGCTATATAGACAAATTTTTATTACGTTAATAAAAACACCGATCTAAATAAAAATAATAAATACATAATATATAAGACAAAACATAAAAACAAAAATAAATAAAAACAAGCAAAATAATTTTACCCAAATAAATGAGTAAAAGAGCCGCCATAATATACCACCCACAATAAGCTATATAAACAAATTTTTACTACGTTAATAAAAACACCGATCAAAATAAATAAAAAATAAAATAAAATAAAATAAATATAAAGGATAAAAATCAAAAATAAAATTAAATAAAAACAAGCAAAATAATTTGATACAAATAAATAAATAAACAAATAAACGACTTCCGGTAAAACACCTGCCAAAATGACTACCCACAATGCACCACTGACCCGTATATATAAATAGCCGAGAAAAATAACAGCACTCGTGGCCCGATGATTGCATCTAGCATGAAACAGACTGTCGCCTCTAAGTGTTGACTTCTATGTTCACTTTTATATTTCTATATATATATATATATGTATCTTTTTTCGCACTTTTCTATTGACGTAATCGAATCGTCAACGAACTCCAAGCGTCAATTAGCGTCATGTTCAACAACAGACAGCTTGTTAACTCGACATTTAATGTCGTCTGTTCTTAATTACAATAAAAAATAGCAGAAAATGTTTGCCAATTTAAATTAATGCCTTCTCCATTTACACATTTATTAGCCGAGGGCTTTTACCGTATGACACATACGCATACAAGTATAATTACTGATATACATACATGCATATATATATATATATATATATAAATGTAAAAAAAAATATTACAAGACATCACAAGTTGACGCATGAAGTTGTATATGAAAAAAATACTCACGGCATTAAACAATGCCTGAAGAAACGATACTCGGCAAACAAGAAAAGTGGGTCAATATATACCTATAGATTCGCACTTATAAATCCACAAAGAATTCTTTGATGATATCTGAGATTGCTTGTAATTCATTTCACTGATTATGCTGAAATTCCCCCCATCCCAGAAAACAACAATCTAAATAAAAAAATAAATAAATGAAGGCTTGAACGATGAATTATTTGCTTTATTTAGTTCGTTCGGACTATTATCCCCTTCTTCATTACCATATCCATGACGTTTTCGCTGTTGTAAGCCCCGGCTTTTTTCAGACGAACGTTGGAATTTCGAACCGAACCATTATATAGTTCAAGGAGTTGGGGGAGAGATTGTTCTTATTCGATATGTTTATATATATATATATATATATATATATTTTATTTATATATCTCAGCACCAGTTACTTTAGTAACTTAACTCTCAAAGTTTATGTTCTCTCTGCTGTGGCCAGGTATTGAACTCACCACTCTTTGGGTCAAATCAATTTTAGGATTGCTTAAACAATTTTTTTATCCACAGGCTGGAGAATACAATGGTCGAAACGTCGTCAAAAATAGCAATAAAGATGAATACAACAGTCAGAACGAAGTAAATAGTGTAAATAGTTTCAATAACTCATCTCAGAAATATAGACAGATATTGAAGAAGACCGGAGCGTACAACGACCGAAAAGCTGTAAAAATGGCAATAAAGATGAGGACAACAGTCTGAACGGTTTAAATAATGTAAATAATTACAATATCTCATCTCAGAAATAGAGGCAGATATTGAAGAAGACCTGAGCGTACAACGGCCGAAACGTCGTAAATATGGCAATAAAGATGAGGACAACAGTCCGAACGATGTATATAGTTACAATATCTCATCTCAGAAATAGATGCAGATATTGAAGAAGACCTGAGCGTACAGCGGCCGAAACGTCAAGAATATGGCAATAAAGATGAGGACAACAGTCCGAACGATGTATATAGTTACAATATCTCATCTCAAAAATAGATGCAGATATTGAAGACCTGAACGTAAAACGGCCGAAACGTCGAGAATATGGCAATAAAGATGAGGACAACAGTCCGAACGATGTATATAGTTACAATATCTCATCTCAAAAATAGAGGCAGATATTGAAGAAGACCTGAGCGTACAACGGCCGAAACGTCGAAAATATGGCAATAAAGATGAGGACAACAGTCCGAACGATGTATATAGTTACAATATCTCATCTCAAAAATAGATGCAGATATTGAAGAAGACCTGTGCCTACAACGGCTGAAACGTCGAAAATATGGCAATAAAGATGAGGACAACAGTCCGAACGATGTATATAGTTACAATATCTCATCTCAAAAATAGAGGCAGATATTGACGAAGACCTGAGCGTACAACGGCCGAAACGTCGAAAATATGGCAATAAAGATGAGGACAACAGTCCGAACGATGTATATAGTTACAATATCTCATCTCAAAAATAGATGCAGATATTGAAGAAGACCTGAGCGTACAGCGGCCGAAACGTCGAGAATATGGCAATAAAGATGAGGACAACAGTCCGAACGATGTAAATAGTTACAATATCTCATCTCAAAAATAGATGCAGATATTGAAGAAGACCTGAGCGTACAACGGCCGAAACGTCGAAAATATGGCAATAAAGATGAGGACAACAGTCCGAACGATGTAAATAGTGCAAATAGTTAAAATACTTCATCTCAAAAATATAGACAGATATTCAACGATGAATTTTCGTTGTTTTTCAATCAAATGTGCTCGAACTGATTAATTATTAACCAAATATACTGAATTTAAACACGCACACATGTACTTCTAAAGAAGTAATAGAATTTTTCTATTCATTAATCCGACAGATATTATCACTTTGAACGTTTTTTTCCCGTGGATACTCGTATTTGAGTAGACGCTCCGTTTATTTATTAAACAATATATAAACCTGAATAATCGAGAAATCTTATAGTTAAAAAAAAATAATGCGCTCTCCGGCAGGATTCGAACCTGCGTGTCGCTTGGCAGAAACAACTGTCGTTAGATCCGTTATACTTCTTAGGAGATTGATTTGAGAAGATATTAATAATTTGAACGTTTATGACAAGAAAGATTTATAGGAATAAAAATATGAGAGTAGACACTCCTGTCAACACAGTCTGTTTCATGCTTAAACGCAATCTTCATTCTACTATCTATACCTGAATAAGCAAAACAAGTGCGGAAGTTCAAATATCTTTGAAGTGTTTTAAAAGATGGATATAATCTGGAAACTAAAACCCTAAAGTCTGATATTGATGGAACCTAAATTCGGATGCTTAGAGCTATACCTTACATTTCTTGGAGATAACATCCAACTAAATCACAGATCTATGGAACCAACCCTGATATTTCTACAATCTTACGCAAACACAGATACTGCTGACGAGCAAAACAAGAACTTGCTAGTGGTCTACTTCTCTGGACACCTAGCTATGGAGCAAGGCGGGTTGGTCTCCCAGCAACCACATACATGAACTGGTATAAGCTGAACCTAGGACCCGGGGCCGGATTAACCTTTAGGCTGGTATAGTCTGCAACCTAGGGCCCAGGTCCGGATTATCCTTACGGCTGGTATAGGCTGCAGTCTAGGGCCCAGGGCCGAATTATCCTTGAAGCTGGTATAGGCTGCAGTCTAGGGCCCAGGGCTGGATAAACCTTGAAGTTGGTATAGTCTGCAACCTAGGACCCAGGTCCAAATTATCATTATGGCTGGTATAGACTGCAGCCTAGGGCCCAGGTCTGGATTATCCTTGAGGCTGGTATAGGCTGCAGCTGAGAGCCCAAGGACGGATTATCCTATAGGCTGGTATAGGCTGCAGCCTAAGGTCCCTCAAGCTTTTTTAAAGCAGTGTTTTTAATTTTCTAGATGTTATAACTTCAAAATAGTTTAATAAATTGAAATGATATCAATATGAGAAACTCATATTCATTTGACTTTGCAGGAAGCAAAGCAAAAGGAAAAAGAATGTTTTACTTTGCGCCATTGTGCTTCAAGCAGAGGTTTGATTTTTAGTTCAGAATGTTAAAATCTTAGAAAAGTTTATAAATCAGTGATTTTAGTTTTCTAGATGGTAGAACTTTTAAAGATTCATAAACTGAAATGATATCAAAATGACAAACTCATAAATAGTAAAACTGGTATTTCGTAAAAATATTTTTATTGACAAATAAAGGACACGCATATATATATATATATATATATATATATATATATATATATATATATATATATATATATATATATATACTAGTTTATTTAAAGAATTTGGCATAAGTTTTTTTATGAAGTGGATTATAACCCTATTTCGACCTTCATGAAACAATGTAATATCAACAGGACAGGGATTATCCTTCAGGCCATGTTGACTACAGTCTAGGGACGGATTATCCTTTAGTCTAATATAGGCTACAGTCAAGGTCCCCTCAAATCTTTATAAAGCAATGATTATAATTTTCTAGATGTTAGAACTTGTAAATATCTTCATAAACTGAAATGATATCAAGATGACAAACTCGTATTTATTTTGATAGTTTTATTGTTATAATGCTAGTTATAAAAATCTGTTTTTTTATTACGATTGTGTTGAAATCTCTGCTGAATTGGTTTGCAATAAATAGTAAAATAGTGTTTTTTCTTTAAAATATTTTTATTGACAAATATATATATATATATATATATATATATATATATATATATATATATACTAGTTTATTTAAAGAATTTGCCATATGTTTACTTCAAGCTATGTAAATGTCACGAAAATATATCACGAGTAAAGAATTATTCAAGACATGTGTGGGCGAGTTTGTGGCTGTATCCATCTGAGGCGGCGTGGGTGGGATATAATTTTATTTACTTGAGAGCCTCAAAGGTGATAATCCGGCCCTGTCTATAGACCAACAAAAAATATTTAATGAATTTAAATGTTCCAAATATCAACAAATAGGAAACAATCAGAATATTATAAAGAATTCTTCTCTCAGTATAAGACCCAAGAGGCACTCAATACAGCGCGTTAAAGAATAGATTACTGTAATTGGGATAAAGTAAGAAGTTAATATCATGAAGACATGATGAGATAATAGATGACCATAGTCTTGAAGAGGTTAAGATTGTAGTGATCAGGAAAGCATTGTCTCGGGAGATTGTTACACTAAGTGACAGTTCTGGAGAAGAATCTGTCTGAATGAAACTTCTTCCTTACAAATGGAATGAGAAGGGAATGACGATGATTCAAATCTGTGTACGTTGGATAGTTGGTTCTAGCTGTGAAGGTCTGAACTAGTGGAACTAATGAATGTAACTCGTCTAAATATTTGTCATGGAAATAGTGATAGAGTCTAGCAACATTTCGTCTGTGGAAAAGGGGTTGCTAAGGTGGGAAATTGTTCATCACCAATAAGGCTGTCTAATTATTTTTGAGTCTATCACTGCTAGGGGGCGAGGATTAGAAACATCCAGATATGGTATCAATGTTCCATTTTTGGTCTGATCTAAGCTTTCGTCCCAATAGACGTCTGAAATAAAAAAAAGTATCATTGACAATACAAGAGTTCTTCGGTGGGGATGAAAATTTACTAGATTTGTTTTGGAGGTATTGAATGTTACAGGCCAATCTCCTCACCCCCACATTGAGCAGTGACTGCAGCGTCAGAGAAGAGGTCAACTGCCAGGCTCTGGTCATCTAGATCAGGGGTCGGCAACCTTTTGCTATGTGCAGGCATAAGATTTTAAAATCATTCAGTGTACCAGCAGCATAGGTATTTTCATACAAGTCAAGGTCAATATACCTGTTCTACAATATATTTTATATTGTAATATAGTATATATACTTTAGTATATATTAAAATTCAAACAGCTAAATATCTGCTTTGCGTTGTAGTAGTTATTAGTTCGGACTTCGTGATGTCATTTGCGGTTGTGTGCCATTGGGAATTGCTTGATGTGCCATGTGTGGCACGCGTGCCGTATGTAGCCGACTCCTGGTGTAGCTTCTAAATGTTTTTATTTCGGACTATAAGGTTTATTCTGAACTGAGTTGTTTTAAGTTAATTTTTAAAACTGCATAAAAAGCTAGCTAGCGATATTAATATACTTAGAGCAGAGGTCGGTAACCTTTTACTAACTATGTGCCAACTTAGGGTTTTAAAATCATTCAGTGTGCCATCAACATACGTATTTTTATACAAGTCAAGGTCAATATACCTGTTCTACAATATATTTTATATAGTAATATATAGTATATATAGTATAAATTAAAACAGCTAAATATCTTCTTTGCGTTGTAGTAGTTATTGGTTCGGACTTCGTGATGTCATTTGCGGCTGCGTGCCATTGGAAATTGCTTGGCGTGCCACATGTGGCACGCGTACCGCGGGTTGCCGAACCCTGATCTAGATTAAACAAAGTCGAGAGAAGCAAAAGATGATTCATTGCTGGCAATAGTTTTTTTTACAAAAATGTATTGCTGGCATTAAAACCTATTTTACCACTTTCGGAGTGTTTTGACCCAGTTTGGGGGTTAACTATTTACCCATAGCTGTGACCCTAACAGTTGCTACAACCCCGGGTCAAGGTGAACGTTGGAACAACAGCAATTAAGAGGCGCCTTCACACACCTCGAAACCTCCCTGACTGAATTTCAAACTGAACCCTTTATTCCGTCCACCGAGATAGGTTGTTCTAGTTCCACATGCCATGCCTCTTCTGGATGTCTCAGTTATTTCCCTTTAACTCAACTCTCCAATTATTTTTGTTTGTTCACCACTGCAGTATTGAACACACAACACTTTGGGTCATGTCACTGGATCCAGCCAAAGATTTTATTCACTGGGCAATGTGTCCTTGAGGACATCGGTGTATGAATTTTCGGACCTAATGTCACAGTAATCATTTTTTATCCAGAGCTCATATTGCAATTTTGTTGTTATTATTGCTTTTCTCAAGCACTCCATATTACTGGTTCCTATATTGTATTCATTTTTATGTTCGGTCGGCTTAGGAGATTTTTTGTCCTAGCATATGTGCTGATTCCCCTGCCATATAATGATAATATATCACTATATGATAGTGAAAGTTGGACAATCTCTTCACATATGAAGAAGGGACTTGAAGCAATAGAAACGTGTTTATACGGAAAGATGCTGAGGATGGCATGGACCGAAAATGTGAGCAAAGACGAAGTTGTAGAGAAAATGGACACAAAAATGATACTTACACATAATCTCAGGAAAAGACAGTTTCAAGCCACATAATGAAGAAAGGGGGTTTGGAAAATATGACACTCACAGAACAGATTGATAGCAAGAGGGACAGAGGAAACAACGTATAACCTACTGGCGAGTGATTGGATGGCGGAACAACGTTTGGGAGAGATAACTTAAGCAAAAGACAAATTCTGCTAAGAGCCACAAATTATAGGAAGTTATGGAGAGCTATGATAGCCAATGTCCAGAAGGGACTCGGCATACAGAAGAAGAATTATCCAACTATAGTTTCATCGTTTAGAGTGGTAAAAAAGCTGTCAACAGTTATGGTAGCGACAATATCAGCCGTTTCCTTATAAGGAAACTTTCCGTATTCATTGACTGAGTAGTCAGTCCTACTCTCAATAGAAATAAATAAAATATTTATCTTAAAACACTTATTCAGAAAATAGGTTTCTTAAGTCCAGTAGCTGTTATTGCTCGTTTCCTTATTGGTGGGGGTTTCTTTCCTAACCTTTTGCTTGAGGTCGTGTGGAACGTCGATAGCATAATTATATCATTATTTTCTCCTCGAGTAACATGTAATATTTATTCTAGTTGTTTGATGATGCTGAAAGGCTTCAAGGGGTGTGGTTTCTCTTATCTACTACCGTTCTATGGTTGTCATGGTGTGGGGCCAGTCTACAAAGTTCAAAGTTTGCCACAAAACCATTGGTCATTCGATTCACATTTTTTCAGTCATATCCATCTCTCTTTCGCTTAATTTCGGGCCTGCTCGGATTATCCCGAAAGATTTCGGTAGAGCTAGGATATTTGAGAACATCTCTTTTCTTGCGTGAAACCGGATCTCGCGTCATTTCATGGCGTGTGTGTTTAAACCCCATTGAACGAAAGACAGTTTAGAAAGCTATCAGATCTGTAGCAACAGCAGTTACCTTGGCGACACTGATCTTCCTCAGTATTTTCACTGTCTCCCTTCTTTTCCTTACTCCCAGGGTGAAGTGGAGCGTGTTGGGGGCTGTGGGTAACACGTTAAGACGTAGCGTAGATAAAGAGTGAAGAGAGTCAAATCAGTGTCGGGAAAAGATAGATAGAAAATCGATATAGAAATAAACTAGCCGGTTCCCGGATGCCAAGATCGCAGACGCTAGTTGTGCGCTTGTCTGAAATTGAACTGTTTGCAAGGAATTTTCAATTTGGTAACATAGATCAGAGAAAGACATCTCAGCACCGCAATTCGATACTGTGTTCATACTTACCTCCTTCGCAATGATCGACAATCTTATTTTGAGGAATGAAGAACGTTATTATTCCATTTAAACATATAATAATTTTCATCTGTTAATAAACATTTTATTAATTATGGACCCCTGACAATCTATTTGTAACCGACTCTCAGTGTATACCTATAGAAGCAGTATTTATTAGTCTATTATATAATACATAGCTTTACAAAGTCCGTCTGTAATTTTAAATGCTTATAGTTTTGGAACTTTACATATGATTAATCCAGGAAAATATTTATAGACTTGACGTGTCTTGTTTTTTTCCTGTTATTCAAAAAAATTATTATTTTTGCTTTTACTTATTATTCGTTGTCCTTTTCTTGAAACTTCAAAATGGCCTTTTTTTCAGAATCCTTATTGACCCTTGGCTTTACTAGAAGAGGAAGTGAACAACATTATTTCGTCGGCTTAGCAACGAGGAGGGCTGAAAAGTTCATAGGCTCACTATGAAAGAATGATGGTAGAGCTGTTAAATTTTGTATGCCTTAATTTAAACGTTTCTTTTTAATAACTGTATTGTTTTTTTCCTGATAAACTAACGTCTGACTGTTTAACTGAGGCTGTTCATCCCGTTGGTCAAAAAGGCCAACAGCAAGATATATGACCTCATCAGAACTGCGATAATGGGCCCCAGTCAAGATTTTTTCTATGCTGGGGAACAATTTAAAGTCAAATCAGAAGAATAGGGAGGTTGAATCCATTGATTTCATGGATATGTGTGTTGTAGCAATACCTTGATGAGACCTTTCGACAGTTTTCCTGGGAGTTTTGTATTGAAAGCCTTTTGTAACTACCTCAGCAGTTTGGTATTGTTCTTGCCATTGATGATGTGGTCTTTTGCAGAAAGTCAATCAACACAAGAAATTAGGTGTCTTGTTGAAGAATTAGTTATCTTAAAGCACTTAAATGACTATATATTATTTAGGCAGCAATCATTCTTTCATGCAAACTTCATTAAATATGACAGACAAGGTGCTTTGATTACGTTTTTTATATAATTTCTAATATGATCTTATAATTTTTTATCTTTTCTTTTTCGTAGATAAATTATACAAAAACTGCCCAAATGTTTTATTTTTGCAAGCGTTTTTTATATCATATGAGAAATTATATAAAAAACTTAAAGCACCTTGTCTGTCATATTTAATGAAGCTACCTTTATGTCAACTGATATTAAAGCACGGACTGAGAGGGTTGATAATGCGACAAATGATGCTCCGTTTTAGGAAGTTGGGGAGAGACTTCATCACCCACGTTCTAATGAGATATGGCGTTTAAAACACGTGATAGAATTGTGACGTTGATATGAAACGGAAATTTATTGAAACAAACAAATAGCAGCCAGTGAAAAAAATTTCCTTTTCTCACCATTCTTTCAAGCTCACGTTGAAACAACGGTTCCCGTGTGATCAACATAGTTAAGCAACGTGAAGTCTGGTCAGTATTTAGATGGGTGACCTTATGGATAAGCTTGGATAGTGTAATGGTTGCGTAATGGATCATGGCTCGGAATTGTAAATCGGAGAGCCGAGTTCCAGTTTCAGTCAGTTCGTTATATTCAATTACGCGTAAATGCATTTGGGAAAGGTATGAGTCCACCTCTTCACCTCCAGCTATGGGTTAATTAGTAAAACTTGTATCACTAAATCATTATTATCTAAACAGAAATAACAATTCGTACACTCTAAAATCTCGATTGTTGTGAGCTATTATGGCTTTAACTAACCTGAAAATGGTTGATAAACCGTAAAAAATGAATGAATTAATAATGATAATCCATTCTTGGATAAATTAAAACACAATATTTAAGAATCATAGTACCTTATAATTTTTTCGCATAACCTTATACTAGCAAAAAGTAAGGATAATGGCGCATCTGCAGAGTGAATCTGACGAGACATTTGTAAATAAATCGAGGATCCCATTACAGCGTTTACATTGTAAAAACTGTTAGAGACAAAAGTGTACCGCGCTGTCGTATAATATTCTATGACGTCAAAATCAAGCAGGTGCTGTTATTTATCTGTCTGTTTCGTGTGCCAACAGACGACAAAAAAATGTTGTGCTGTTATGCAAAGGCACTGAAGAAAATTGTTAGAGACTTTCCCGAATTGAAACAATGCATTAACAGATTTGCAAAAGATAAAATTTATAAACGAACAACAGATTATTGGACCACATTGTACACTTAGTTGGCTAATAGAAAGTGTGGACGGTTTTTTTATGAAATTTTCCAGACGCCCACCCAAAGTATATCAAGATCCCTCCGTTTATAAAAGTTGTTTAAGTTTGACTTGCATTCTTTTATGACTTAATTGTTTAAACAAAGTATTCCATTGTTCTTTTTCATTCATTCTCGAACTAACAGGTTTTATTCTTTGATAAAATTGCTGTTTTCAAAAGCTTTTCTTCACTTCAGTTCTGACTTATGTCAGCCATTAAATGATTTTCTGGCCCATTTTTTTTTATTAAATCGCAACCTCTTCTTGCATATTGAGAAAAATATGGCTGGAACAAAATATTTAGGTAAAAAAGTTGAACAAAATTTATTAAAGTATTGCCTCTTTATGTAGTTTAGTAACTCTCCTATGAGTAATTTATATCTTTTCTTTTCGATTCTTTTACATTATGTGAACATTGTCTTTAGAAGTTCGCTTCTATCAAGGGAAGTTGGAATAAATATTAAGCAAAAGCCCCAGGGGGTACCGCTCCTCAGGGACTATCTCTCTTTCGAGAGGGGGCTGGAGTCATTACCCGGCGCTTGAGGTGTCCCCAAAAGGTGAAATATAAAGGGGTTGGGTAATTCTTCTACGGTATTGCCGTTAAACCCACTTTAAACTTGTGTCAAACTCGATAGCGACGTGAGTGCACTAAAAAAAGAGAAAATACACGTAAGAAAATTGCCTCTGGTTTCGTTTTACTTAAAGAACACATTCGAAATGTAAACTATAAGTTTCAGAAATGTGTCAACGTAAGTGCAGAAGCCAAATCCATTCAACGATTTATGAGTTCGCGCTATGAAGTGCTTTTCTCGTTTCAAAACTGGGAATTTAATCTAGAGGACGAACGAAGCGAGGCTTGATCAAACAGACACGATGCAGAGGATTTGGAATTTGTTCTTACAACAAATCCTGCCACTAGGGTAATAGACGAGAGAGGAATTTATCGTCATACGGCAGTCCAGTGCAAATTTAAATGATTTCAGCAGTTGGAATATGGACCTGTCTCCAGAGAATTGCCAGCAATGCCTCGATTGATACGAGCCATTGCTTACGTGGCAGTTTCGAGAGCCCTCACCATAATGCTTAGCACTGTTGTCAGTGAATCAATCGGGGAAACTAAAATTCATCCAAACATTATGTTGAGTTAATGGTGGAATATTCAAAGATATGAACTGGTAGACTATAACCAGGCAATCAAAGATGATCTCTACTTTCAACAACTTCGTCTTTTGAAATCAGCTTTGGAGGTGAAATTCTCTATCCTTGGTCAACAGAAAAAGAGCAATCTTCCAGCACGATAATGCCTGGTCTCACACTTTACAAATGACTAAGGATCTCTTAGAGGAACTCGGTTGGAAATTTTCTTTTCATCCTCCATATTCTCCAGACTTTTCTCCTTCCGATTATTACTTTTTTAGGAGTTTGCAGAACAACTTGGATGGCTTAAGGATGGACCAAGAGAAGAGGTACAAAATGTCCTGTTCTTGTATGTTACATCAAAACTAAATTAATTTTACAAACGTGGCATTTATAAAATTGTTTCCAATTGGAATCAGATTCAAGGAAGAAATGGAGGTTATATTGATGAGTAAATATTAATATAAGCATTAGAATCTTCATTTGTAATATACACGATAAATTTTCACGACCTTTGTCCTTCTCATTATCCATTATTTAGGGGTTTACAGTTTGATTTGCTTGCCTTAAGAATGAATCAAGAGAAGCGATTGGACATATGCTGGTCCCGTGTTTTACATCAAAACCTAAAGAGTTTTACAAATGTGGCATCTACAAATGTATTGACAAATGGAATGGGGTTGTAGGATACAATGGAGGTTATAATGATAATAACATTTCTATAAGAATTAGTATCTTCATCTATATAATAAATACGAATATCAGTATGTCACACCTTTTCATCTTTTTTTTCTAGATGTCGTAGCGCAACATATACCATTTTGTAACCAGTCTGACTGCAAATCAAAAACATTCTGGGTAGAACACAGACCCGCAATCCTGAAATTTTAGAGTCCAAAGTTTTCAGTATTGTGATTCTTTGCATATCCCACCATCTTGGCTTCTAATGAGCAAAACAATTAAAAGGTACACAACTTTCTAACTTTTAATTCTCATGTTCAAATTAAAAAATTACAGTTCTCAAATTACAGTGTTTCTGTTATGGGAACTTATCCATATTATTACTAGACTATCCCGTACCTCATAAATACTGCTCCTCAAGAGGAAGCAGCAGTGTGAGTCACACAGTGAGTCAGTCAGGGACAGAGTCGCGTCAGACGATTACTGTAAGACATTGGAATAGTGATATTGGTCGAGACAACATAGTTCTCTCTAACCTAACCTGATTGTTATTACTAACACTTCTACTTCTTTTGTACATATTCTTTTTGTAATATATCTGTGTTATTCCATACCTGTGTTCGAGTTATTCTTCATTGATTCTACCTTGGACCATCACCGTGGTGCAAGGAACCTGGACCATAACAGTTTCAAATAACATTGTCCGTGTTTTCAACTTTATTCCTATAGACCTTATCGCAACATATCATGCCATTCTGGAAACAGGCCGACTCCGTGAACAAATTAAAAACATTCCGGGACGGATAAAGACACGCCATCTTGAAATTTCGGATTCTCAAATTTTCATTTCTGCGATTGTTTTCGTTGATTTTTTTACGTGAATTTTTGCGACCAAATTTCTGATTCCCAAATCCAGTAAAAGTCACCCATGAAATGTTTGTCCGGAAAGTAAGTACCTACGTACATCAAAAGAAGACGAATTGTCGTTGAACTTTTAAAAGGTATGCTTGAATATTAATGAAATACTTAAATGTAGTTATCAACATTGTGTTCTTCTGTAGTTTATCATTGCCTATCGCATCTACTCCTCCGTACCTTTTGTGATGAGGTCCCAATCAAGTGCCTTCCGAAGGAGCGAGCTTAAATGATAGGGATAGGGCGGCGTTTACGCTAGTTTGTAATACGCCACCGTGCCTCCTCAAATCTACTATAGTCGCCCATCTACAGTAGTCTCCCAAAATGATTATCCGCCTCTCTACTGTTATCACTTAAATCATTTTGATTGATTATTTCTATGATGTCTACAAACTGGAATCTAACTATCAGGTCCATCCAATGTAGCTCTACTTAGCATCAATTACTGTTGAAACTTGAGTATTTTTCAGTATTTGTCTATATTTCTGAGATGAGGTATTATGTACATTATTTACATTATTTGGACTATTATTACGATCTTTGTCGCCATATTTATTACAACGTTTCGGCCGTTGTACGCTCCGGCATTCTTCAGGTGGTTGGAATGTCGAACTGAACACTTTGTTTCGCTCACTGGGGTAGACTGTTCTAGTTCCACGTACCATGTGTACTCAAGGATACATGGCACAGTGGATAAAGGCGTTGGTTAGATTCAGTGACAGGGCCCAAATAGTGTGAGTTCAATACCCGGTTAAAGCAGTGGAGAATTTGGAGAGGGGAATTAACAGAAGATAACTGACAACTGACATCCATTAAACATGGCACGTGGAACTAGAACCAGTTTGTCTGATGATCGCAAAGCGTGAAACCCAGGGTTACAAACTGCTATACATGCAACTGAATATATATATATATATATATATATATATATATGAACCACAAAACGTGAACATTGGAAATTTTATGACGATGTATATTTTTATATATCAGAAACAATATTGGGACAAATGACTAACTGAAGACCTGCTAAGAATGGCGAAACGTTATAAGGACAATTCCAAGTGCTCCTTGTTCGTGTGCATGTGTTCGCATCAATGTAAACAAAGTTATTCCCATCCGGGGTATGACGATAAACTACATCCGCTTCCTGGGCATGACGATAAACAACATTCGCATTTTGTGTATGACGATAAACTACATTCGTTTCCTGGGCATGACGATAAACTACATCCGCGTCCTGGGTAAGACGATAAACTAAATTCGCGTCATGGGTATGCCGATAAACTACATCCGTGTCCTGGGTAAGACGATAAACTAAATTCGCGTCATGGGTATGACGATAAATTACATCCGCGTCATGGGTAAGACGATAAACTAAATTCGCGTCCTGGGTATGACGCTAAACTAAATTCGCGTCATGGGTATGCCGATAAACTACATCCGCGTCATGGGTAATACGATAAACTAAATTCGCGTCCTGGGTATGACGATAAACTACATCCGCGTCCTGGGTATGACGATAAACTACATCCGCGTCCTGGGTATGACTATAAACTACATCCGCGTCCTGGGTATGACGATAAACTACATCCGCGTCATGGGTATGACGATAAACTACATCCGCGTCTGGGTATGACGATAAACTACATCCACGTCATGGGTAAGACGATAAACTACATCTGCGTCCTGGGTATGACGATAAACTACATCCGCGTCCTGGGTATGACGATAAACTACATCCGCGTCCTGGGTATGACGATAAACTACATCCGCGTCCTGGGTATGACGATAAACTAAATTCGCGTCCTGGGTAAGACGATAAACTACATCCACGTCCTGGGTAAGACGATAAACAATTTCCGCATCCTAGGTATGACGATAACCTACATTTGCGTGCTGGCTATGACGATAAACTACATCCGCATCCTGGGCATGACGATAAACTACGTCCAACAGCAGAGCCTCTGATAATACTTTTTTGGAAACATAATGTTGCCAGCTGTACAATTTTGAAAAAAATATTACTCGCTATTTTTTTTGAAACAATAGTGTTGCCGGCTATTCGTATATAACAATTATTACCAGCTATAGGTTTTTTGAAAAAATAATATTAACAGCTATATGTTAGGGGGAAAATAATATTACCAGCTATACATTTTTGAAAAAAAAATGTTGCCAGCTATATATTTTTGGAAAAAATAATATTACCAGCTATTCGCTTTTAAAAAATAAAAATATTACCAGCTATGCGTTTTGGAAAAATAATTTTACCAGCTATACATTTTGAAAAAATAACATTACCAGCTGTATGTTTTGTAAAATAGTATTACCAACTATTCCTTTTTGAAAAAATATTATTACCAGCTATACGTTTTTTAAAAATATTACCAGCTATACATTTTTGAGGTAAAAAGACGTTACCAGCTATACATTCTTGAAGAAAAAATATTACCCGAATTAAAAAAACATTTTCGGCATTAAATGACCCATTGAGGTTGATATGCCGTAAAACAAACCAAACCAAACCAAACCAAACCAAAGTTATTCCGACAAAGCGCGTCACATGAATTTTTTTTTCAATTTTGTCTTTCCTTCAATGCGAAGAGGTGTGTTCTAAAATGTTCTTGTTTCCTTTTACCAATTGTTGTTGGCAATACATGACATTGAGTTTTTATCGTCAAGGAAAGGTTTTATGAAATTCTAAACATTTACGTAACATGGAAACCAAGCAATTAATAAGTCAAATCGAAAATATATATGAAAATGTAATGTTCAAGAGTGGCAGTTGCTTTTACCTGATGCGCGGTGAGTGCCTTCCAATCCGCCTTAAAGAAAGCGATTCATACTGTATGAACTTTTGAACACCTCTACACAACTAAGACAGGGGCAAGCGGAAGTTGTTTCCGTGTCCACAAAGCACATTTGTGGTGATGACGAAAAGAAAAGAAAATTCAAACAAGTTTCGTCATTACTAACAATAAGCAAAAAAAAAAAAGTAAATTCGTAATTTAATGAAGAACAAAATCGCTTGGCCATGAATATTTATTTCATACCAGCTTAAAAGCCACCTTATCTGGAAGCATTTAATCTAGCTCCTGCAGATGGCACTTGACTTGTCCTTTAGATTGTTCACGTGTTTGAACGTCTTTGCATATTCTCAGCATTGAAAGCACTCCTGGCTGCCGTATGATCTGGGTTTTCTTTTGCACGGGACTTTCTTTTCCTCATTGCAGCCTTGGCTCTTTTGATTGCAATCTGGTACGCTGTTGGCGGAGATTTCTATTTTGCGAGCCATGCTTTTACCGAATGCGATAGGCAACAACGGACTACAGAAGAACTCAAAATTGATCGCTGCATTTAAGTAGTGCATTAATATTTAAGTTTAACTTTGAAGAGTTCAACGATAATTCTTCTGCTACCACTTAATTTAAATTCAGTTAGATGTGCGTAGGTCCTTAATTTTTGTACAAAAAATATTTCTATTTCATGGGTGAATTTGGCAGCATTTCGCAATTGATATCAATAATTCCCAAATTTATTTGTTATGGGAACTTACCCATAATAGTAATGGCCTATTGCGGACATCATAAATACTGCGACTCAAGAGAAAGCAGCAGTGTGAGTCAGTTAGAGACAGAGTCGAGTCAGACGATTATTGTAAGACATTGGAATAGTGATAACTGGTCGAGACAACATAGTTCTCTCTAACCTAACCTGATTGTTATTACTAACACTTCTACTTCTTTTGTACATATTCTGTTTGTAATATATCTGTGTTATTCCATACCTGTTATTCTTCATTGGTTATACCTTGGACCATCACCCTGGTACAAGGAACCTGGACCATAACAGTGGCGACGAGGTAACCCAAAGGACAAAAGAATTCTATTCGTGGAGAACATACATTTTTGCCATACGTCGCACATAACAGTGGCGAGGAGGAAAACCCCTAAAAGAAATACAAACTCTATTCGCGGAGAACATACTTTTTTGCTATACGTCGCACATAACAGTGGCGACGAGGTAACCCAAAGGGCAAACGAATTCTATTCGCGGAAAACATACTCTTTTGCTATACGTCGCACATAACTAGTGGCGACATGGAAAACCCAAAAGAAAAGCAAATTCTCTACGCTGAGAACATACCTTTTTTGCTATCCGTCGCACATAACAGTGGTCGACGAGTAAACTCTAAAAAAAAACAAGTTCTACGCGAGATTCTAAAAAAAAACCCCAAAAAATAGTTCTGCCCGAACATATGAAAAAAGAAAGAAAATAATTTTCTTTTTGGATATCAAATTTCACTGGCAACAAAGGAAATTTTTTTACGTACACAGGTTACACAAAAATTACGTTAATATGGAAGATTTTAAGCCAACTATTGTGGAACTTATCAAAGTCCAATTTCAACAGCAGCAAAAAAACGAACAGAAATATTTGGAATTTCAAGAATTATTGCTACGTGCAATGTCAAATAAGGAGCAAAAATACGAGAACGAAACAGTTCTCACACAAGACGCTATTTGGAGTACTATCGAAGCTTTAAACTACGCACCTGGCGAAGATAAAACTTTTGCAAACTACTTCCGAAGGTACGAATACCTATATGAATTTGACTTTAAATATTGGTCAGACGCACGTAAAGTACGTCTATTGCTAAGAAAATTAGGCACATGCGAATATACAAAATTCGTAGATTATATTCTTCCCAGAAAAACAAGTGAGTTAACGTTCAAAGAAGCCATTAAACTGCTAATAGAACTTTTCAGCCATAATACTTCACTATTCCACAAAAGATGGAAATGCACGAACCTTACAAAAAAGGACAACGAAGATTACATAACTTTCGCGTCTGTTGTTAACAAATATTGTGACGACTTCAAATTATCAGAACTCAGCGCGGACAATTTCAAATGCTTAATTTACGTCCAAGGACTGGTTTCAACCAAAGACGCGGAAATGAGACACAGAATCCTTACTTAATTGGAGAGTGAAACTGATTTGACACTTCAAAAGCTATCCGAAGACTGCCAGAGATGCATCAGTGTGAAGAAAGACTCAAAAGACATAGAAGAAGCTGACATAGCACACATACATAAAGTACGAAGACAAACCAACTTACCCTCCTCGCAAACAAACCAAACCGATTTTTCTCTGTCAAGAACAGGTAAAAAAAATTTCTAACTCTAAAAATCAATATAAAGAAAAGTTACCACCCAGTCCATGCTATCGCTGTGGGACTTAACATTGGTTTAAAGACTGTACTTACCGTTTTAAAACTTGTCTATCATGTAAAAAATAGGCCACAAAAGTTCACACTGTTGGTATAGAAGAGAAAACAAAAGCAGAATAAGAATTACGAGGACTGACCAAGCAGATGAGACTAACATAAGAAAATACGTCCAAGTTGAAATGCAAAACAGAAAAGTTAGGCTACAGCTGGATTCTGGCTCAGACTTAACGATTATAAACCTACAAACATGGAGAAAACTGAACAAACCAGCTATGCTAAAAACGGATAAAATTGCTATATCAGTTACGGGGAGAAAGATAAAATTCGAGGGTGAAGTAATTACTAATGTAACATTTAATGGAATGACGAAAAAACTAAAAATGTACGTCTTATGAAATACCGAAAACCTATTCGGAACGGACTGGATGCAAAAATTCGAACTATGGGATTTCCCATAAGTACGTACTGCCAAAATGTAAAAAGCTTACCAACCGAGACAGACAAATTAAAAGAAAAACTAAAAACGAGTTTCCTCGAAGTATTTTCAGCAGATTTTACAGAAGATGTAAGAAAATGGCAGCTAATATCGAAATTAAGGAAAACGTTCAGCCTATTTTCAAGAAAAAAAGGAGTGTACCGTTTGCGTCAATTGAAAAAATTGATCAAGAATTAACCAGACTCGAAAACACTATTGACAAAAGTAGAATACAGTAAATCGGCCGCTCCGACGGTCTACGTCAAAAAGAAATCAGGCGAAATTTGAGTTTGTGCTGATTTTTCTACAGGTTTGAACGCAGCAATAAAGGACTAACATTATCCTCTACCCAGTCCAGAAGAAGTATTCCCTAAATTAAATGGCGGAAATTTTTTTTCAAAAATTGACTTAAGTGCGGCGCACCTGCAAATTCCAGTCGATGAAGAAAGTTCAAAACTACTATGGATAAACACACACAAAGGACTGTACAGATACCAAAGATTACCATTTGGAATTAAGGTCACGCCGGCTATATTCCAACAGACAATAGATACGATGCTTGCCGGACTAGAGTACGCAATTGCATACCTGGATGACGTATTGATTAATACCGAAAGCGTTGAACAACACAGAGAACATGTACAGGAAGTATTTAAAAGAATACAGAGCTATGGATTCAAAGTCAAAGAAAATAAGTGCGATTTTTTCATGAAGGAAATCAAATACCTTGGCCATATAATAGATCAAGAAGGTAGACGACCAGACCCTGAAATGTCTACAGCAATTAAAAAAATGCCAGTTCCTAAAAACATAACAGAACTACAAAGTTTTCTAGGATTAGTAAGTTACTACCAGGAATTCATACCTCAAAAGCATAAACTTCGCGCACCACTGAACGAGCTGCTAAAGAAAGAATAAGTTTGGCAGTGAACAGATAAATGCTAAAATGCATTTGACGAAATAATCAAAATGTTAACTTCAGATTTATTTTTGGCACACTACGATCCTAAACTAGACATTATTGTAGCAAGTGACGCTAGCGCCTACGGAGTCGGAGCGTGCATATTACATAAAATGCTAGATGAGACAATAAAACCCATCGCACATGCTTTTTGAAACCTACTACCATCGGAGAAAAATTATTCCCAAATAGAGAAAGAAGCTCTAGGAATTATCTTCGCGGTCACGAGGTTTCATAGGTACATCTATGGTAGACATTTTACATTGCAGACGGATCACAAACCGTTACTAACAATTTTTGGTTCGAAAAAAGTTCTACCGGTTTACACCGCAAATAGGTTACTCAGATGGGGAACAATTCTTCTGCACTATAATTTCAGATTGGAATATTTACCAACGAAAAAGATCGGGCATGCGGATGGTCTGTCGAGACTTATACCAACAAAGACAGCGCCATTGGAAGATACGGTAATCTCAGCCTTAAGAAACGAAGAAGACATCAGGACAATACTATGTTGTACAGTTAGAAACCCCCCCAGTCACATTGCAAGACATAAAAAATGAAGCCAAAAACGACGAATTTATTAATGAAACACAAGCAAAAATAGCAGAAAAAAATGAGAAAATTTCGGACAGTTTTTCTCTATGCGACAATGTCTTACTTTACAACGAAAGGTTTGTAATTTCCGAAACATTACAAAAGCGGATCTTAAAGGATTTACATAGTGGCCATCCTGGTAAAAATAGAATGAAGTCGCTAATTCGAAGCTATGTATATTGGAAGAATATGGACCAGGATATTACTCAGATGGGTGAAATGTGCAAAGGTTGTAATTTAGCAGCCAAAGCACTGCCAATCATCCATAAGCCATGGCCAGAGACTGATCGTCCGTGGTCAAGAATACACGCAGATTATGCAGGACCAATTGACGGCTTCTACTATTTAATCATAGTGGATAGCTATAGTAAATGGCCGGAGGTGTGTCGTTGCAAAAATCCTACTTCAGAAACGACCATAAATTGCCTCCACGAGCTATTCGCTCGGTTTGGTGTAGTGGATTGCCTAGTCACAGATAATGGAACGCAATTCATGTCAGCAGATTCCCCCCCCCCCTTATCACCCAAGATCAAATGGGCAGGCGGAGAGTTTCGTTGATACACTCAAAAGAGCGCTACGAAAAGCCTACGATGTCACTACGGAGAAAGCATTACAGCAATTTCTTCAGGTATATCGAATAACGCCAAATAATGCTACACCATCAACACTATCACCAGCAGAAGTGATGTTTGCTAGAAAGATCAGATCAGCATTTGATAAATTGCGACCAAGGAAACAAAACAAGTAACACAGTCCTACGCACCAAAAAGAAAATTTCTCCCAGGAGAAAAAGTTTTTTTAAAGCCTACAAAAATAACACATCTTACTGGGAGCAAGGCACAATTGAGAAAAGAATTGGCAAGATGGCTTACATAGTTCAGGGACAAACATTCTCACACAGAAGACACGTAAGCCAAATAAGGAAGAGATCGTTAACGGCCCACCTCAAGAAGAGGTAATGGACACGATTTTCGATACGTTTGATATAAAAAGACCGCAAACAATGCCAGAACCAATAATCTCGAAAAAAAATTTCCAGAACCTTTTGAAATAGATCCGAAGAAAAAAAGATATTAAAAACCCCTGCTACGCAAAAGCTTCGGAAGGGGGGTGTTATGGGAACTTACCCATAATAGTAATAGACTGTCCTGTACACCATAAATACTGCGCCTCAAGAGGAAGCAGCAGTGTGAGTCAGTCAGAGACGGTGTCGCGTCAGACGATTACTGTAAGACATTGGAATAGTGATATTGGTCGAGACAACATAGTTCTCTCTAACCTAACCTGATTGTTATTACTAACACTTCTACTTCTTTTGTACATATTCGGTTTGTAATATATCTGTGTTATTCCATACCTGTGTTCGAGTTATTCTTCATTTGTTCTACCTTGGACCAGATTTCTATTTTGCGAGCCATGCTTTTACCGAATGCGATAGGCAACAACGGACTACAGAAGAACTCAAAATTGATCGCTGCATTTAAGTAGTGCATTAATATTTAAGTTTAACTTTGAAGAGTTCAACGATAATTCTTCTGCTACCACTTAATTTAAATTCAGTTAGATGTGCGTAGGTCCTTAATTTTTGTACAAAAAATATTTCTATTTCATGGGTGAATTTGGCAGTATTTCGCAATTGATATCGATAATTCCCAAATTTATTTGTTATGGGAACTTACCCATAATAGTAATGGCCTATTGCGGACATCATAAATACTGCGACTCAAGAGAAAGCAGCAGTGTGAGTCAGTTAGAGACAGAGTCGAGTCAGACGATTATTGTAAGACATTGGAATAGTGATACTGGTCGAGACAACATAGTTCTCTCTAACCTAACCTGATTGTTATTACTAACACTTCTACTTCTTTTGTACATATTCGGTTTGTAATATATCTGTGTTAATCCATACCTGTGTTCGAGTTATTCTTCATTGGTTCTACCTTGGACCATAACCGTCGTACAAGGAACCTGGACCATAACAATTTCCAAGTTATAAAAAATGTTATCCTAGAAAAAAATTATCACAAAAAATCACGTAAAGAATTGGGCGAACTCAATCGAAGTAATGAAAAGTTGGGCATCCCAAATTTCTGTAAGATGAACAATTCACAGAGAGTTGTGTCCCTTTAATTGTTTTTATTAGTAGAAGCCAAGATAGCGGAAGAAAAAGATCTGGGTTTTCATTTGCACGAGACTTTCTTTTCCTCGTTGCAGCCATAGCTCTTTGAATTGCAATCTGGTCCTCCTGTTGGCGGAGATTTCTTTTTGCGAGGCATACTGCTGCCGTATGCGATAGGCAACAATGAGCTACAGAAGAACTCAAAATGAATCTCTTCATTTAAGTATTGCATTAATATCTAAGCTGACCATTTAAAATTTCTACGAAAATTCTTCTGTCGCCACTTAATTTAAAGACAATTTGATATGCGTAAGTCCTTACTTTCCGTACAAATAATTATTTTCTTTTCATAGGTGACTTCCGCTGGATTTCGCAATTAATGTCAATTATTCTCAAATTTCTTGCCGAATTATAAAAATGATCGCACAAAAACATTCGTCGCAAAAAATCATATAAAAAAAATATCGTCGAATACAATCACATTAATGGAAACTTGGGGATCTAAAATTTCAGGATTGCGGGTCTGGATCCGGCCCTGAATGTTTTTAATTTGCTCACAGAGTCTGCCTGATTCCAAAATCGTATGATATATTGAGCTACGGCCTCTGGGAGTAAAGTTAAAAAGGTGTGACACACTGACATACTGATATCCGTATTTATTTATATAGATTAGCCAATCAGAATCAAGCTTTCAAAAAGACTACATTAAATCGCTACAAATTCACCCTTAATATTTAAATATTACATTGTTTGGAAAGTAATAACGACTTGCCAGTGAGAATATAAAAGCAAATGTACGTTGAATTTATTTAAGGACCCGGTGTTCAGAGAACTTAAAAAGATTACTTGTTTACTTATTACTTAGCGCGTCATTTTACTTATAATTATTGACACGTGTCGCAAACAATAGCCAGTGCATTATTTAAACAGAAGAATCGTAAATAATCGACTTTGCATTTTTTTTATAGCATTCTATCACTCATATTCTTAGCAACCAAGACTGTTTTTATGATTTATATAAGTAGCGAAGAAATCGTTCTAAGGAAAGCTGTTAATCGAAATAAGTGCTGTATAATTTCTTCTCGGGCTTATTTAAATATTATGTTTTTCATAAATGTTTTACCAGAAATGATATAAAGTAAAAGCAAGTTAAATGTATTTAAATATGGGGTTGTTCGGAGAATAACCATGTTCTATCATAAATTATATTAAAAAAATGTAAATTTAATTTAATATTGACGTGTTCAGAAAGTAATGCCGTTTTATGAAAAATCCTATAATAATTGTTTATTTAAATATGGGGTTATTCGGAGAGTATCCACGTTCTACCATAAATTGTATAAAACGAAATATAAATATAATTTAATATTAAGGTATTCGAAACGTAATGCCGTTATATGAGAAACGCAATTAAATAAGTGTAATTTAAATTTATTTAAATTTTATATATTTAAAAGATAATCACGTTTATTTTCCATGACTGCAGCCCAATATGAATGCAAAAACTTTGATTAATTGATTAAAGAAAATGTCTGAAAGAAAATGTTCAACTTCTTTGTTTCGTACCGTTCTTGTGATTCTTGAGGTTTCTGATCTCCCACTGTGACGTTATTATATTTTCTTTGATTCGTTTAGAATTGTCATACCGCAGAATTACACATTTTCTGTTTAAGAAAGTGGAACATTTTTCAGTGTAATGCATCGTTTACCCGCTCATGTTGTTGACAATATACGCGGTTCCTTTTTGCCAGACACAATTCAAGAACTTCAGTACATAGAGTTTTGGTTTCGGTGTAGGCAGTGATTACTCATTTTGTGATAATCAATTTTTGACATGTAAAAGACATTTGTCGTCACCTGTAACAAATGCGATGCAAAAATGAAAATTTACAATTCCTGATTAAATGACTAGTGGAATATTCTGTTTTATTGTCAAACAAAATAAAACACACATGAGTAACGCAAATTCTCTCTTTGCAGACCTTCCCCAATTCCCTTGAAATATTCATAGTTAAATATGACATGTTAAAGTTTTACACCAAATCTCTGGAGTTTTGACATAGATGCAATTCATAATTCACTTTCAAAAGTATTTAATTCTTGTCGTGAACGTCTGCAAATGGTAAGATAATCATCTCTTGTATTCTTCCAAGAGTATTTCATGTACTTTCGACTTACTTTATTGCAAGCTGTTAGCTATCTCTTTTTACATTATCATTCTCCTTCTTCTCAGGACTATAACATATTAGAAAAAATAAGCTGACAATATAGAAATCTCTTTCTCTACATTCATATGTGAATATATTTTTATGGTTATTTTAATCATTACCATGTTTTACTGATGTTGCAAGTAGTCAGAATACCAATTTTTCCTTTACTCAGTCTCACAGTTAAAGAATAGATTCCTATATTCGTTTCCATAACAATTCTGATCAGCAAGCTCCTTTAATTGAGTTCCTTACCTCTTCTCCTGGCTCTTATCGAGCATCGCAACTCTGTCCTCTGGACAGTTCGGATTAGGCTGTAGTAACTGTTAATATTTCTTTTGAGTCATCTATTAAAAAGGAACCTCCTATTCACAGAACTTTTTTTCTATTACCAACGTAGTGATTGGGATGCATTTCGTGGTTTTATTTGCGACGCCATTTGGAGTGATTTTTTAAAACTTCATATTGGAAATTGAGCCAGTGAAGTTTGTTCTTTTGTAGAACTCTGCAGCGATGATTCTGCGACGTCTAACTGTAGAAACCAAAATACGCTCCTTGGGTCCAACCTGCCTTTTTAGCTGCTATAGCCCACAGGAATCACTTTTTTCCGGCTGTACCAGCGGCATACTTCCGATAAACGCTCTATGTCTGCTGCCAGTAATTGTAACATGTCCTCTATGAGAATAAGTCTTTGTCAGCTGAAAGAATGAGACACCGTATAGTGATTGATTTTGATGCTTGTGACTACTGGTGTCGCATTAGCCATGTGTTAAATAAGAGGAAGGCTTATATTCCTCTCCTCTTCATTCAATTTGAGGTGTTATGATCTCTTGATAAAGCAAATGCTTTGCTCGTAAATTCTCTTCCAATTCTACTCTTAATTCATCTGGAGTATCTTTCCATGACATTCCAATTATAATTAAGTCTCTACTGTGTTATATGCGTACAACTTCGTTCATATCTTCTCCTATGACCACTAAACTAGATTCCCAAATCATGTGACCTTGATAGTATCGCTGCAATATATTTTAGGGATTATGATCCTTAACTGACCTTTGTTCTCGCTAAACTCTTGTTATACTGTCCGTATAAGATCATAGTTCTGGTTAATAATATTCCAATGAAAACACTGGAGCAAATGATTAATGAAGAAACTGTTTAATCATTTGGATTAATAATAAAATAATAGCGAATACCGAAGTTAGTGCGGCAATTCGTACGACCCACTTGGGACCCACTTTGCGACTCCGTTCCTATGGGCAGAAATCCTACGCATAATGAGTGGATAACTCAATGTTCAACAATTTTATGTGAAGCAGGGCGGCCGTCTTTCTATAACAACAACAACTCTACAATAAATGCTTTACATCTTCTTAATTTCCTGGTTGTTTGGAATTGTATTTCCCTTCTAACTCTCAGACAATTAACCATATGCTTGTTTTTAGTAAAGTACAAAAAGCCTCTAATCGACTCTTAATTGATTAAGCATCTTACATCGCCAGGTTTTCTTTCAGCCATGCAATATGACCTTCTGTTACTCTAGGCCAACGGCTGATATGTTAATAGCCATTTCTGAAAGTGTCTATCAAAGCTTAGATGAGAATGGTGAAGCTTGTGCTGTTGCTTTGGATATCTCGAAGATATTTGGCAGGTGTTGGCATGTTAGTTTTCATCACATATTTGCAAGTGATGGTATTTCTAGGCGAATTTTTAAAATGATACAATCTACTAAAAATAATGTTTAAGGAAATATGTGTAGCTTATAGAAATACATTAGCTTAAGCACTGGCCTTGGCGAATCATGTTTCATGATATTGAAATACGTAATTATTTTCCTAGCACGCTAATACCTAATAATCTGCATGTATATAATTTAAGAGGATTTTTTATTAAAATTTAAGAGGATCTTTTAATTTAAGAGGGTATTTTATTAAATTTTAAGAGGATCTTTTAATTTAAGAGAATATTTTATTAAAATTTAAGAGGATCTTTTAATTTAAGAGAATCTTTTATTAAAATTTAAGAGGATCTTTTAATTTAAGAGGATCTTTTATTAAAATTTAAGAGGATCTTTTAATTTAAGAGGATCTTTTATTAAAATTTAAGAAGATCTTTTAATTTAAGAGAATTTTTTATTAAAATTTAAGAGGATCTTTTAATTTAAGAGGATCTTTTATTAAAATTTAAGAGGATCTTTTAATTCAAGAGGATCTTTTACTAAAATTTAAGAGGATCTTTTAATTTAAGAGGATCTTTTATTCAAATTTAAGAGGGTCTTTTAATTTAAGAGGATCTTCTATTAAAATTTAAGAGGACCTTTTAATTTAAGAGGATCTTTTACTAAAATTTAAGAGGATCTTTTAATTTAAGAGGATCTTTTATTCAAATTTAAGAGGGTCTTTTAATTTAAGAGGATCTTCTATTAAAGTTTAAGAGGATCTTTTAATTTAAGAAGATCTTTTATTAAAAGAATTATTCTCTACTCTCTTAGACATTTAATGCATCACAATACACAAAAAAATTTACTATTTGATGAAACGCCGACTTAAATATATTTTGGCACGGCGAATTTGTATAGAGGGTGTATCAAAAATGCTTTTACAAACGTTGGAGCGGGTTCCTCGCACTAAACAAGGGCAAAAGTCAATATAAACATGTCAGCAAATCCTTCGTTTTAATATTTACGGTAGACGTTTTTAAATATGCTATCCAAGGTACAATCCAGAAATACTTATTACCATAGTTTCTGATGTCACGGCACTTGTCTCATCAACGCGACCATAAACACCAGCTAAGGTTGGATGACTCGGCTGCCTTCATTCTCGAAATGCAATCTGTTACAGCCGCACAGACTCGCGTCCGTTGCCATTCGCGGATCCGTACGTAAAAACCATATCTGCCTGCTCACGATATGAATATCCTACGATTGTTAAACAGAACACTTCCCGGTTAATTCACTATAACACACGTTAAAAGTCAAAGACAGACTAGCCATAAATATACACGAATGACAAATGTAATCTAGTCTACATGGCAACACAGCGCCATCTACTGCAAACTCCCAAAACGAAGGATTTGCTGACATATGTTTATATGAAGATTTGGCCTTATTTTGGTGTGAGGAACCAGCCCCCCAAAGTTTTTAAAAGAAATTTTGGTAAACCTTGTATTCAGTAACAGGTAATTTGTAATTTTTTTTTAAGTCATGAGAAATTTATTTGTTGAAAAAAAAGTTTGAACAAAGTAACTATAAACAATTTTGTTTGCTATCCTCTGCCAGCCGCAATGATGGAGAAAGCATTACCTCGAACCGTCGCTAGTGAGACACGCTGCAAGAGCCACTCCGTTTCGTGAGGCTCGTTCCTTAATCGAGACGCAATCGCGCCAATCCTCCGAAGGAACACCATCGAACGAGGGCCAATAACCCCTGAAATCTCCACTGCCACAGGAGTAAAAAAAAATCTGTCAGCAAAAGAAGAATATTTAAGGTTTTTTTTTTTTGGTTTTTTTTTTATCTCTGCGTCTCGGGCGACAGACCCTGGCTCAACCGCGAACCTGATCAAATTACCGGCCGAAAATGTATCCTCTCAGGTAGCATCCCAAATCAACGACTTACCAATTTTAAAAGGGAAAATGGTAATGCCATCCGGCCGCTTTCCATCACCACGGTCGAGGCCTACTGGTGAATTTGGGAAGGTAAATTGATGTGGTTAAATACGAACAGAACTCATGAGGTGTTTGCGTGAGGCAGAAAGACATGTCGGCAATTCGATGAAAAAATTGAGATTCTCATTGATTAGGTTCGTTAGAGTCGCCATATATATGTGTTATCAAAACGGTCTCCACGACTGGTCTAAAAAATAATAATTGGATATTGGTGCCAATTTTTAAACAAGAGGACAGATGCCATTTCGAGTTCATGGAAATAACGAAATTACTTTCGTTATTCCATTTTTTTATGACGTGAAGATATTCGTCTAATGCTGACGAAAAGATCAAATTTACACGAGACACTTGTCTGTGAGACAAGGTCTGATGAAACACCGTTCAGAAACATTTGACAAGTCTGACTTTTAAGAGTTTAAATTTACTTAGAAACAAAATTACCATCCTATTTCAAAGCTTTTAGACTGAAACACAGATAAAGAATTTTATCAGATAACAAAAAAAAATCACTGGCGGACTTTCGTTAGCAGCAACAACTAAAGTGGATAGCACATATAATTCGAAGAGAAAATGTTGACTTTCCACACGGCTTAAAACAAAAGGTTAGAAAGGAAACAACCCTATCATACTAGTCAGAGTGATAACAGCTACAAGAAATTGCAAATATTACCATTACCATTAACATAAAAATATGAATTAAATACATATTTAGACAGGTGCAAAAATTAACAAGAAATATATGAAAATATATAGGTAGTCACATAGATAGATAGATAGATATGAACAGAGATAGATAGATAGATAGATAGATAGATAGATAGGCCACAATTATTGTATTTTTATACGCAATAAATCTCAGATAGATAGATAGATAGATAGATATGAACAGAGATATATAGATAGATATATAAATAGATAGATAGGCCACAATTATTGTATTTTCATACGCAATAAATCTCAGATACATAGATAGATAGATAGATAGATAGATAGATATGAAAAATCAGAGATAGATATGAACAGACTGAGATAGATAGATAGATAGATTTGAACTGAATAAGATAGAAAAAAGCTAGCTAGCTGTAGTAACTGTCTACGCTGTGTTAATAAGTCATGACTTGTAACGCAACTGATTACGCAGTAGTAGTACAATCGGTTAGTCCTGAAAATTAGTCCCACCTAACTTCTACCAAGTTGTAAACAATGAGATATTTAACTAAGACCGGTATCATACTCGCGGTTCTTAATTAAAATGTACTTACTGCCATTATTTAGGTGCAACAAACGCCATTCACCGCGGCTGTCTTCATAGATATGGACGATCGCTTTACTTTAATTAATCATCTACATGAAAACAATGTTTATTTCATTTGTTTCTGTTAATTCTCCGGTGAAAAAATATGACAAATAGAAAAACTATACGTGCGAAAGATTGGGCATCAAAATTTCGGCGTCCTGGGTAAGACGATAAACAACATCCGCCTCCTGGGTATGACGATAAACTACATCCGCGTCCTGGGTAAGACGATAAACTACATCCGCGTCCTGGGTATGACGATAGACTACATCCGCGTCCTGGGTAAGACGATAAACTACGTCCAACAGCAAGGCCTCTGATCCGGAGGTTGTGAGGAGCGTGGAACCACCTCTTAATTGCTGGTGTTCCCAGGTCCACCCTGACCAGGGGTGGTAGCACCTGTTAGGGTCCCAGCTATTGGCAAATAGTTAACCCTGAAACTTAGGTAAAAATGTTTTTTTAATACCAGGAATACTTTGTAAAAAAAAAAAAACTATTACCAGAAATGTATTTTTGAGGAAAAGAAATATTACCAGAAATACATTTTTGAAGGAAAAAATTATTACCAGAAATAGATTTTTGACAAAACAAAATATTACCAGCAATAAAAACTTTGTCGGCATTAAATAACCCATTGAGGTTGATATGCCGTAAAACGCAACATATCAAACCAAATCAAAATTTCATTTCGACGGTACGCAGATATTCAACTTGTCCAGAGATTTTTGAAAAAAGAAGCAAAGATTGTGGCCTTAAAAGAAACGGTTACAAACTGTAATTCTTTCAATTTACAATGAATCTTCATAAGAGAAAAGACGGAGAAAATTATTCTCATGAGAAGCAAAATGAGTTCTCGGTACAGTCTCTACTTGAGTTATGTTTCACCTCCCCCGACCCATAGCTACAGTGTCCTCTTGGAAACTTGGTTCACTCTTTAGTATTTATAGATTTCTCGTTTCAATCACCTATTAAAAAGGAACCTCCTATTCATAAGATATCTTTCCATTACCAGCATGCTGATTGGGATTCACTTCGTTACTTTCTTTGAGACGCCCACTGGAGTGATATTTTAAACCTTCAAATTGAAAAATGGTGGAACTGAGGTTTCTTCTTGAGTAAAAGCCGCTATGCATGCTTTCATTCTTTCTCGGAAATACCAGCTGAAACCTTAATCATCTCCATCGTTCATACCAGCATGTTCTGCCGCTATAACCCACAGGAAACATTATTTTCGGCTATAGCATCGGAACAGCTGCCGTAGCAACATACGCCTATTCATGACAGCACGTAATAAATGTAAACGAATCCTTGAAAGAGCTTAGTCTATGTTTGCTGAATGGACTAGGCACCGTATTGCATCTAAAACTTTGGCTCTCGTGATTACTGTAGGCTCTCGTGATAATGCGTTCAATAAGAGCAAATTTTCTATATTTCCTCTCTCAATTAATCATTCTCAGCTGATAAAGCCGAATGCTTTGCCCGTAAATTCTCCTGGAGGTCTACTCTCGACTCTCCCTGCATAAATTTCCACCTAGAACCGAGTCTTGGTTGAGTGATATTCATATAACCCCTTCTATGGTTTCTGATATAAACTCTAATCCGGATACTTACAAAGCACATGAACTCCATGGTGTCCCTGTAATAGTCATTAAGAAGTGTGCTCCTAACTGGCTCCTGTTCTCTCTTGACTGGCCAACTCTTGCTTTCATAACTCCTAGAGGCCCCAATCATTGCTGAATTAGTTAAGCATCTCAGATCGCAGGACCTTTCTTCAGACAAGAAATATGGCTTTCATTTCTCCAGGTCGATAATTGTGGAAAGAGTATATCAAGCTTTGATAAGAATGATCAGGACAGAATTTGGCATTGTACGTCTCAAAAACTATTGTCCTCATCTTTGTCGCCATATTTATTACAACGTTTCGGCCGTTGTACGCTCCAGCCTTCTTCAGGTGGTTGGAATGTCGAACTGAACCCTTTATTTCGCTCACTGGGGTAGACTGTTCTAGTTCCTCATGCCATATTTAATGGATGTCAGTTATCAGTTATCTCCTGCTTAATTCCCCTCTCCAAGTTCTCCACTACCTTAACCGGCACAGTGGATAAAGGCGTTGGTTAGATCCAGTGACAGGATCTAAAGAGTGTGAGTTCAATGCACTTCTAGATAACATTTATAGACACTTATAAAGCTTTCAAAGTACGACATAGCGACAGGAAATGAGAAATACATCTTAAAATCTTTGCGTTATTACTCCTCAAATCTAAGATCCAAGAGCCACTCAAATTAGATGGTTGCCAAATGAGTTTATTTGAAGGGCGTACAAGGATGATGTAAATGGTGGATATTATGAAGATATGTAGCATAGATAACGGATGAACCTCGACTCGAAGAGTTTAAGACTGTAGTGATCGAGGAAGGAACATTTTGAGAATATGTTCCATCAAGTAACCGTTCTGTGAAAGACGCTGTCTGAGTGGAACTTCCTCCTTACAAATAAAATATAACGGAAATGAATATAAGTCGACTGTGTGTACGTTGAGTAGCGGGTCCTAGCTGTGTTTGTCTGGACTTGGGGATCTAATATAGCTCATCTGAACATCTAAAGTTAGAATTGCGAGTTTGGGAAAGGGTTTGTAGTGTGAAAACAATCCATCACCCCCAAGACCGCGTCAACGGTTTAAAACTCTATGAGAGCTGAAAAATAAGTATTTGCAGCTCCGTTATAGCAGTAATACTCCAGATTTGGTCTTATCTGGCATTTCTAAATATGCAGCATGGCAGATGGTGTCGAATACTTTCTGGAGACGTACAAGGAATTGATTTTTTTCCAGCAGCCCGATCTTAAATGGAACTTCTATATACGATCCATCTTAGAGATGGATCGTATATAGGAGTTCCATTTAAGATCAGGAATCCTATTAAGAGTACAAACCTCCATCATGAATGGAGAAAATTTGGGGTCTGCTCTGTGATTATGATGTAACGTTGCTCGCTTGGTTTTGGAGGTATTGTATGTTACAAGTAATTTCCACCTGCCTTGAGCTGTGCAGAGGATAGATCAGCTGCCAAGCTCTCGTCATTTAGATTTCCGAAGGTGCACCCATAAACCGTTGTTTCATCTACATAAGTGGAACTCTGTTAAAAATTGTAGAAAATTCAATAAATTTAAGTAATTCCACTAAAAGCCTCTTATTTGTGCAAAACATAGGCTGATTTGAATTTCCATATTTAAATTTATTAACCAATCAGCGACGTCAGTTATGTTTGTTTACTGCTATGACACTTGAGGGATCCCAACAGAAAATGATCAACAATATTTCCCTCTCAAAAAAGATATTTAAAAATTCGGAAGAAATATTTATTTATCAATAAACCTCTGAGTTTAGTAAGCTAATTTTTTAGCTTCTTCGAACCTATCTACTTCCTGGTGTTAAGTTAGTATTCAGTTTTCTGTTTTTCCGGAAACTTTTTATCATGGTCGGTTGTTCGTTGTTGTGGACTTATATAATTAATTACTCAACATTTGGCATATTTATCAAGTAACTTCTTGCAGTAACCTCACGATTTAAAACCAAATTAAGCCCGCTAAAACATACTAACGGCGTTGTGTGAACAATATATTAGTAGTAGTTATAACAAAGCTTCGCCTGTTGGCATGCTGAATACTAGAAAATTACACACATTCATAAAACAACGTAAACACGTGGCACTTTCCTTATGTAGGCACATTCTGTTTCTGCTATTACACTAACGCATTTATTTCGGTTGTATTGTAAAGAAAGAAAAAAAAATATTTTATTTTTTACAGGGATCTTTCTAATTTGTTTATTTGAATTTGAAAGAAAACAAATACTCGATAATATAATTTATTTGAATTTATAGCGCGCAGTGTTTGAAGATTATTTCTCGGCTTTTCGCACGCTAATTCCCGTACAAACATATTTACTAAAGATCTGTGAATGCAATTAGGCAATCCGTTAATATAAATCCGATAAAGGGTAAGACCGAAGAGGGATGCTTGGATGACGCATGCACGGATTTCAAGAGCTTAACAATTGTTGATTGCTATTGCATCCTGATAAAACAGTATCTTTTGTTTAGTTGGTTTTGTATTTTTTATACTTACTCTTATTAGGGGAAGAAATGGCTTGTAAATTTTAACGTTTCCAAAACAAAAATGCCATCTTTTAATCGCTATAGAGAATCATTTATGCTTTCCATCAATATGGCTGATGCTAACCTCCAGGAGAAAAACTCATTGCGCCTTCTTGACATGAGTTTTCTACTGACATGGAGTGGAGTGATTATATTGAATCAATTGCTCGGTCTTTTACTAGGAAAGTTGGTTCACTGTGTCGTGTCAGACAATTTTTCTTGTCACAATCCATCATACACATTTAGGTCTGTGCATTGAATATTGCTGTCATATCTGGTTTTACAACTCGTGATTCTTGACAAAATTCAAAGAAATATCTGTAATATTATCAGTCCTGACTTGGCATTTCATCTTCAGTTATTATCTCACCACCATTCTAGATATATTCCCATATCAGTTGCTCTAATGAATTACCCTTCTTGATACATCGACTGAATTAAATGAAGTGTACTACTAGATTGACAAATAGGTCTACTAGATTGGCAACTAAGTCTAATAAGTTTATTGTTGAAATAGCTAGATATAACCGTAAATGATATTCTAATAGTTTCTTTTCTCGCAATTCTTGCCTGTGGAACTTGCTTCCGGTTGTTTGCTTTACGGCTACCTACAATCTAAATTCAACGTCAGTCGTACTCTTCTGTCTTCCTTAAGCTTGTGCACTTATTGTCCTTTCTCCTCACTAACATCATCTCTTTCACTCCCAGTAACCCATTGCGTCTTAGTGGCATTATCGCCATCTTCTGTCTTCCTGAAACCTGTTCTTTTATTCTCTTTTCCCCTCATTAATGTCATCTCATTCTCTTTCATTCACAGGAATCTCTTAGTGGCGTCTTAGTGGCATTGTCGCCTTGCTTCTTACCTCAATGAATAGTCAAAGACTGGAAGAGTAGAAGTGTAGTGCACTATTTTTGCCTTGTGCTTTTCCTTGAAATTCATCATTCAACGTCTCATCGAGCTTAAATACTGACCGTCAGCTCTGGGGGACAACACCCAATCAGCTTTATCCGTCACAAGGCCAAATGGACATAAAAGCATTGTGATGGGCCAATTTTAACGGTATGGGTGCTTTGAAATCAGTATCTAAAATTTTAACGTGTCCCTGGAATCAGATATCAATCTCCGACACTGGTAGGAAATATGCAGGTATACAGTCTTCTATGTAATGTTATTAAATTAAACTCGTATTTAAATATCTGGTAAGCGTTTTAGCAGGGTATGGAAAATGTGACACTAAAATTCAAAGTCCCATTGGGATAGTGAAAGATACCTTCCAAAATCTAAGCAAAGTATTAAGAAACAAAATATCGTAAGAAACAAAGAAAAGAAGACTGAACTGTTACGTAATATCAATCCTCCATTATGGCAGTGCATGCTCCCGCATCTATTACTGGCCATCAGGTGGTTAGTGATGCTTCATCGGGCAAGGATAAGGCAATTCCAGTAGGCTCCGGCCTTTTATTTTTGCTTCACTGCGTCTCTTAATTCGCTAAGGTCCTTTATGACCGGATAGATCCACTGGTTCCCAAACCTCCTGTCACCTGTCTCTGTTTCCTACTGACAAATGCTGCAATCTAGATGAGATGAAATTCTTTTTTAAATGAATACTTTTATCTCTTTAGTTGAGGCCCCCAGTTGTCCGGTGGCGGCGGTGGGGGTTGGGACAGAAACTAGGCCAACGAGAAGGAAGACCATCATAAGCTAAATCTATTCTAGAATTGAAATTCATCTGTAGCAAAGAGCGTGGTCGCGTAAGATTTATCGACACGGTGAATAGACTTTTCATTATCACTGAGCACTAATAAGTTGTGTAGGAAAAGCTAGCCTCAGGAGCCACTCAAGGTAGAGAACTACGGAATGAGGAGTGGGATATGAACATGAGAATGGAAGTGAAGACTGTGGTGATATGGCGAACAGACAACAATAGACCGGAGACTTGAAAATATTAAAATTGTATTGTCTATGTCATGTCACGAATGAGTGGGCAATAGATGAGTGAGAGCATTTTTTTTTACTAACGATAAAAGGCCTGAGAGCCACTAAAGGTAGAGGGCTACTATATGAGGAGTGTGATATGAACATAAGAAGAGGAAGTGAAGAATATGAGGCTATGGAGGATAGACAACGATTAGCCTTCAAGATGTTAAGATTGTAGTAATCGAAGACGCCTCCATGATGGAGACTGTTGTTGCATAAATTAACGTTTCTTGGGAAGAAGCTTTCTGAGAGGGAGATCCTTTTCTTAATAATGGTATATCGCGGGAATAATGAGGATTCGACCCTCTGTGAACAGAGCCAAAATACATGGAAGTAGTGATAGAGCAGCCATAGGCTTGTGACGTTGTGTCTCTGGGAAAGTGACTGTGAATGCACAATATGTCATAAAGCCACAGGGCTGGGGGGAATGATTTTTAACTCTATCAACGCTAAAAAGAGTGGATTGTGTAGCTCCAGCCAACATATGGCAGCAGTAGTCGATTTCTTAGACGGATCTGACTCTTGTAAAAATAAATTTTAGCATAAGTGAGGTATTTTTTGGTGCGGTACAAAAGGCCTGTCATTTTTAGAACTCTTTAGCGATGGATCGTATACATGTTCTACTTGAGGCCTAGCGTGAAAGGAAAATCTATTATATATTATAATTAACCCATCCTCTGGGTCGCATACTTGGCTTTTCATAACATTTCTCACGGTTGCAAGATTTTCTAGCGGATACTCATCACCTCACGGAATAACTCGGGGCTACTTATACGGACTTTCGCTTTGTTTGCTTTGGTTTGTTTAACGGTATATCAACACCTTATGGGTCATTTAATACTGAAATTTAATTTTCTTTGGGAGCTTTGCTATTTATTTTTAATATTAAAATCTTTTTTGTTTAATATAAAAATACATTACTATTGAATATATATTTAATTACTATTAAATATTAATTATATATTTATATTATATGTATATACATACATACATACATATATATATATATATATTATATATATTTATATTTATATATATATGAAGAAATATAGTCTTAAAATGTGCTATATTTATGGGATAAAGAGGTCAATATCAGAGATAGAGCGTGTGTAAATATAAAAGTGAACATAGAAGTCAACACTTAGAGGCGACAGTCTGTTTCATGCTAGATGCAATCGTCAGGCACTTTCGCTACTTTTATAGCACAGTATGGAGCCTCGGGTGGCTTGACGATTGCATCTAGCATGAAACAGACTGTCACCTCTAAGTGTTGACTTCTATGTTAACTTTGATATATATATATATATATATATATATATATATATATATATATATATATATATATATATATATGCTGTTCAATTTATATTTCAATGAATCATTCATACAAAAAGTAAATCCAGGTAGCATCAAAGACGAAAAATTAAATGCGAAACATATTTCGATTCGCATTTAATTTTTCATCTCTGATGCTACCTAGATTTACTAAAAACAAAATGATTTCCATGTCTGAGGATGACTGTATGTACAGTTGAAAGTACTTGCAGATTAAAAAAGACCTTATACAGCTTGTAGTTATTAAAAACAAGGATCATAACATTCATCGAGTGGTTCGTAGGTTAATGCAACTTTTAAAGTTTGTTTGCGAAGAGATTTCACCATTTTATATCATTAACTTTACTGATCTACTTTTTTTATGAATGATTCATTGTAATATTTATATATATATATATATATATATATATATATATATATATATATTTATATTATATATATACATTTTATATAGTAGTAAATATTAAATATATACATTGAATTACTATTAAATATTACTATTAAATATATTACTATTTCCGTTTACTATAAAAAAATATATTTTTATACTTTCATAGTGTTTTTATTTTTTTTTTAGTGTTGTGGGGTCACTATTTGCCTATAACAGGGATCCTAAAAGATGCTACATCCCCGGGTCAGGGTGGATCTGGGAACATGGTAGCAGTGTAGCAGAAAAACACAATTCACACATAA
This sequence comes from Acanthosepion esculentum, assembly GCA_964036315.1. NCBI lineage: Eukaryota > Metazoa > Mollusca > Cephalopoda > Sepiida > Sepiidae > Acanthosepion > Acanthosepion esculentum. The sequence goes on along the minus strand of OZ038502.1, from coordinate 93,247,476 downwards.
AGATAAAGAATTAAAGCCCAAATTATGCCATTGTTAAAAAAACATGTTTCTCTAACTACACACCAATTTTCGTCTTGCTATGTCACACACACACGCTACTCAGAACAACTTTTAAAACAAACACAAATATACCAGAATGCTGGCAATTGTTGAACCAACTTTCATTTTCCACAGATGTCTACAACTACGTCCGTACGTCTCTTCGTGAATAGACATTGACATCCTGTCATCTCCTTTTTTTCTCTCTTTTTTTTCAGTGACGGTAAGATGTAGGTCGCACGTGGAGAAAAGCGTCCCCGATCGGTGGACGCTCACAAGCACGCACACACTATTCAGTTTGTTGTCATTTACTTTTCTTTAGGACTGCTACTGTACAAACTTCACAAACACATTCTCTACATTTAATGTTTCCTTCTTTCAAATAAATACTCTTGACACCAGCAACGACAGCGGCATCAGGTTGTAAATCCTGACCTGACCACTTGCGAGAAGTGTGTTCGCGCTTTTATGAAACACATTTAAGCAAATAAAACACAAAAAAATCTAAAACTGCCGTCTGTTTTGACGATTTTAATTTCACTGATGTTAACCTTTAAGCTAGTTCTCCATCTCCAACTCAATTTGTAAAACGTTCTTCCACCCATTTGAAACCTTGACAAAACCAGCACAAAGTACGTCTGTTAAAAGAAAAGCGCTGTTATATTTTCAATTTGTCATTTATCGCTTTTTGTGTAATTATTTATTTTAGACTCGGTAAACGAGACTCACCGACCTTGTATTGAATGTAACGTTATGCAGATTAGGCCGTATATTTTACTGTTTCAAGAGTTAGTCTATAAATCTGCCTACTGTTCTGACTAGACAGGCAACTTTCTCTCATCATAAGTAGCCTGCACGCACTGACTAGCCAATGTGTCTATTTTTTTTTTTTTTGCTCGCCTAAACGACTCACTCATTGCTCTCTGGTCAACTTGACCCTAAAGTACAGCACAGACAGTCACTCGGCGATTATGACGTCAAGAATTATTCTAATTGCTTTCTGTTTAACAAGTTTGTTTCTAACGCATAAAACTAGTCGCCGTACGAGAAGATAACGCCATCGGCTCATCTTACAATCACAAACAGAATGAGTTCGAACCCAAGTAGAATTAGATTAGACTTAGGATGAAATAGTTTTACGTAGGCTGAATTTTGTGGCTTTTAGCATTGTGATAATTTTTTTCTCTTTCTTTAAACTTTTTTTTTTTTTGGCTTGCTTACAAATGGTGTGTGTACTGCCCAAATCGGAAATAAAGAAGTAACCTACATTTTTAAATTTTTTGAGATTGTCATGAGAGAAGTAAGTCCGATCAATATGTGTAATATTTTTCCTATCAGCTTAAAGGTACACATATCCTCACAGGTGAATACAGAAGTATGCTTCCACAGATGCATTGGTTGCTTGGTTTGTTGATTTTGTTTAGCGCTATATCAACACCTCTATGGGTCGTTAATGCTAAAATCTAAATAATTTGAACACAATTGTACGACTTCAATTAAATATATTTTGAATGCAATTATATGCCTTCAGGTTCAGATAAAATCTATTTCTGGTTATATAACGTCAGTTCTTTTTTATATATGTTATAGTGAAAGACACCTGGTCTAGAAAATAGACTCTCCCACCTATTATAAGTAGGAGTCAGTAGGTAGTCGAGAAAAGAGAAGTTATCAGCGACCACAACTCGATTACTCTGCGTAACACTTTATTACAAGTTCCTAACGTTTCTGTACGTTTACCCCATTTAGGACGCATTTAGTCCGACTACAAGTTCTATTGTGGAAATAACTCCACAACAATATATAAAAAATATATTGTAGTATTTTTACTATTAAAATGCATAACTTTTTTTTTATTTTTTATTTTTTTTTTTTTTGTGGGGAGGTCACTATTTGCCCATAGCTAGGATCCTAACAGGTGATTTTACCACGCCGGGTCAGGTTGGACCTGGGAACCTACTGAAGGATGCTGAGGATATCTTAGGCTAAACATATGACTAAAGGGAAAATCTGAAAGAAAACGAAAACAAAAAGGAGAGAGACTTATAATCAGAAAGAGGCAGTTGAAATTTATAGGACGCATAATGAGGAAAGAGGGCTTGGAAAATTTGACACTCACAGGACATACTGAAGACACTAGAGACAAAGAAAAGCCACGAATAATCTAATAAACGAGCTTGTCTAAAAGGACAAAATTTACTAAGCGCTACAAAGGATAGGAAGTTGTGGAGAGCTATGATCATTCATGTCCTGAAGGAATACGGCACATAGATAAAGAAGAATGAACATTTCCTGCATAAAAAACTACAAAAAATACATTTCGATATTTATCCCGGAAATGTCTGTGTTTCTTCAATAGCCACAGAGTTAATATACGGTATTATTAATCAGTCAGGCTGTGGGTAGCTTAGTGGTACTTTCTGGGCGAGCCCACATAATCTGGCATGATCCAATAATAAAACATGGCCACCACATTCAAACCGTCGGTGTGACTTCGTGCCAAGTACACCAATCGACATCTTCTGAACAGTTTCCTCAACCTAATTTCATTTACAAAACTTGGGTCAACCTGTGGTGCTTCAGGTACTCCCTATGCTATCGAACGTCAATAATATCAAGACATAACTGGGTATTATCAAGAAGTAGCAATGTATCAAGAGTGAGATTCGAACACGAACCGCTAACGTTTTAACCACTCGGCTATACACGCTCATTGCATACAGCAGCAAGACAATAAAATTGCCTTTATTTTTTACATGAAGTATTGCCTGTACTATACTTTTTTTACTAGTTTATTATTCATATCGTCCGGTTCACACACCTCTCCGTTTTTTGTTTTAATATGATTAGATGTTTATCCATTGTTCCCTGTTTAGGATTGGGTTTCTGGTTCCTTCTAAAACATTTTCATTCTCCATCACTCGCAGTAGAACCTTGCGTCTTAGTGCCATTATCGTCTTGCTTAGGGTGAATTATGGCCTATCGCCGGATTCCCAAACCTCCCATGTCTTTTGAATATGACTAGAGATTTATCCCTTTTTCATTGTTTAGTATTGGGGTTCCAGTTCCTTCTAAAATCTTTTCATTCTCCTCCAATCCTAGTAGCCCCAACAAATATTCAAAATTCTTTTTAAAATACTGAGAGTCGCTGAGTTGTAGTAAGCCTTTTAATTTATTAGTAAATAGTTTTTTATTTAATGACACTATAGATTGGCCGCTACATATTAATGAAGTATTTTAAAAGATTTAAAACTTTATAAATTATTCTGATTAAAATTTTTAAAAATGAACACAATTCTTGAAAAAAATAATTATCGAAAAAATTGTAAGACAATAGTGTCCACAATATATTTTATTCATAAATGCAATTAAAAGCTTTTCTAATTCAATAATTTTTCAGTTTTATTTCAGTTTTTTAATTTTATTTTCTATTCAGTGCAGAGTTTATGTAATTTAGTGTCCTATTTGACAAAAAGGAAAATTGGTGATTTAAATTCTCTAAGGACTAATATAAACATTACAAAGAAAAAAAATTCTCGAAATTTCATAAATAAAATGAATGGTGAATAACAGATGAATAAACATTTTGTTTTTCCAATATTTTCTAAAAAAGAATTTTTTGTAAAATAATGTAATTTATTTCTGAGTAATTCCTGAAAATTTAATTAAAATCCGACTATCATCTGATTTTTGAAAGAGTTTCCAAATCATGTATTTTTCACAGTAAGAAGACATTAAAATTTCTTAGAATTCATGATCCCATGTTGACGCTAGAAAAACAAGAATTTTAACATACAGGGATTGGACAAAATAATTGGAGCAGGTGCAAATTCCACTCCTATATTTCAAAGACCTATTATATTAAGAACTTTAACTAAAACTTCGTAATTGCAGGTTATATCTATTGTAATTATGTTTATTTATCTAATTTACTGTCTTTGGCTTATTTATTTTTAGAATTTAGTCAAATTTAAGCTAAATGCGTGACCTCGCCGAGTTCGAAAAAGGGCAAATTGGTGGAGCTCGCATGGCAGGAGCCTCGATCACTAAGGTTGCTGAACTGTTTCGTTTTTCAAGAGCTACCATATCAAGAAACAGGGCAAAACCTCTAGCAACCGTAGCAATTCGGACCGGACTTGCAAACTTACTGACAGGGACCGACGTGCATTGAAATGCAATGTGGCAAAAAATCATCGGACTACTGCTACTAAAGTGACTGCTAAGTTGAATAATCATCTGAATAGTCCAGTTTCTACTAAAACTATTGGTCGTGAGCTCCATAATGCTGCATATCATAGAAGAGCCGCCGTAAGGAAACTTCTTCTCTCCACTCTTACCATTCAGAAGAGGTTGAAGTGGTGCAGAGATCACAATGTCTAGTCTGCAGTCCAATGGAAGTCATATTCTCAGACGTGTTTTTCTCTTTTCCCAACTTCAGGACGAGTGGAGGCAGCCCAAAGAATCCCTGACTGCCTTCTTCCACCAGTGAAGCATGGAGGTGGATCAGTGATAGTTTGGGCCGCCATATCATGGAAATGTCTCGGTCCAATAGTTGCCCTGCATGGTAGAATCAACAACAAAAATTACATTTTGGAAGATCATGTTCATTCAATGGCCCAGACTTTATTCCCTGCTGGTGACTGCATCTTCCAAGACAATAATGATCCAATACATACTGCTCAAGTGATTAAGAATTGGTATGAAGAGCATGAAAGTGAGCTAGAACACATGGAGTGGCCTCCCCAATCACAAAATATCAATATTATTGAACATTTGTGGTGCATTTTAGGTGTTAATGGAAGAATGGCTGAAAATTCCTCTGGATGAAGTCAGGAAACCGTATGGTTCCATTCCTAGACGAATTAAAGCTGTATGTGAGGGTAAAGGAGGACTAACGCTATATTAATTAATTTTCTTTGAATTTAACAAGTGTTTCAATTATGTTGTCCAACTCCTGAATATATATTTTAAAATGAACTCGACTGGAATTTGAACTCAGTTCTCTGATTTCTTAACCCGTGCCGCAATCGATTACTCTACTCTTACTCGGAGTCTCTGCAAGCCAAATTTATACATCAGACTAATAAAATGGATTCGGATGAAAAATAGAAAAAAATACGTGTTTCGTCTTTCAGAAGGGGCTTCAGATTAATATAAGTTTTTTTTACCGATAGGGTCAGTTTAATATATATTAGTGTATGTGAGAAATGTGGGGTGTCCATTAATTATCTGTTCACCTTTTATTGCACTATTTATATTATTCGGACTATTGTCCTCATCTTGGTCGCCATATTTATTACAACGTTCCAGCCGTTGTACGCTCCAGCCTTCTTCAGGTGGTTGGAATGTCGAACTGAACCCTTTATTTCGATCACTGGTTTAGACTGTTGTAGTTCCACGTGCCATGTTTAATGGATGTCACTTGTCAGTTATCTCCTTTTAATTCCCCTCTCCAAGTTCTCCACTGCCTTAACCGGGTATTTAACTCACACACTGTTTGGGTCCTGTCACTGGATCTAACTAACGCCTTTATCCGCTGTGCCATGTGTCCTTGAGATAGATATCTTTTATTGCATACATTAAATTTCAGCTCTATCAATATAATTCTTTGCGTGCTAAAGAAGTGTTATTAAAGTTTTTAATTTACATATAGTTTGCTTGTTTAATTATTTTAAATCCACTTTCGTTTGTCTTTTCAAGTACATGCTAAAAGTGCTTATTATTGAAAGCTGACTTTTAATGAAAATGACAGCGACACACTAGAAAGCGGAACGTGTGTCCTGGTTGATAGAGACCAAATTGGACACACAGGTCCAGCGGAATTACAGTACAAAGTATGAAAAAACACCCCATATCATGCTAGCATCCGTGTCTGGCACAAGATTTTTATGGAAACAGGAAGTGTCTTGCAGAAAACAGTAATTGAGCAATAGCCAGTATGTGCTGTCTGCAAACAATGGAGCCCATGTGAATGTTTTCTAATGTGTTGAAATAAAACATTTTTGTTCGCCTATGTTTTCTAATCAACCATGGATGTTTTATTTACTTTTTTAAAAATTATTATGAATTTTAAACATTGTGCTGATAATTATAGACACTCTGTTACATTTCTCTACACGTAGATCCACTCGATTTGATTCAAATAAGAAAAGTGATAAGAACACCGGTTACAATTTTACAACGAAAACATTAAATATACAGGTACGCTCTGCTTTAAATTAAAATTTTTTACGCATCTAGATTCATAAACTAGCTGATTTAATTCAGTTTTATTTTTATCACTTCTTTTTTTATTGCTATTTTTATTAATTATCTCACAAAAAATACATAAAATGCCAGTTACGGGTCAAGTGGAAGAGTTGATTGGACTCTCTAGCAGAGGCTGACAGCCAGTCTAGAAGTACGACTCTGCCTTCGAAGCTCAGTCATCTAAAGCTAGTTAGACATGGAGTGTAGATGCTATGGAGATTTTCTAAGCATAGCTTATATGTGACACAAGGCAGAAATTATGGGGCACAAAGCGACGATCGAACTCACTACTCAGTCGTAATTCATCTAACAAGACAAGCTTGCTAACGATTACACAGCATCGAGGTGTCCCTATTTTCTAAGTGTAGCTTAAATGTAGCACATAGCCGAAAGACTGGACACTCGGTGAGGGTCGAACTCACTGTTCAGTCGTAATTGATTTAGTGAGACTAGCTTACTGTCCACGACGAAGTGCCCAAATGATTTTCTAAGCGTAGCTGAAAGTCTAAGGCACTGAGTGAGGATCGAATTCACTAATTACTCGCAATGGATCCAGCGAGACAGCCTTGCTAATAATTACACCACGTTGAAGTGCCAAGTGTATATTGTACTATGTCTGTAAAACAAGACAGTGATAAAGTTCAAAGCTATGGATAATCCCTTGTGTATCCCGAATGATTTTGTCAATAACAGGAATCAAGCACAAGAAAGTTATCCCATGAAATACAATCCATTCGTTCTTCGTCATCGTAGGCCTGACAAGAATTTTCACTAAAAGAACGCAATTTTAAAAATGAAATTCACCAAGTCAACATTTATTGAAATGGCGCGTAAGTTTATCAAAGAATATTCCGAAATTACGCCTTCTTGTACAGTAGATTTACGGTTAAGCTCAGAAAACATGGCACCTTTCATTAAAAATATAGTTGTTGTTGATGCGTCGGATAATTAAGAACAATAACGATAAAAATATTACAGCTGAACCCATTGTATCTTTAAGGTTTTCGTTATAAAATTTTAATCAGCATCTATTGTAATTTGCTCCCTCCCCCCCCCCAACTACAAGACTGATTCTATCTTTGAAACAATTCTTCTGAGCACGTAGGGGATTTTGTTTTGTTTTGTTTCGTTTGGTTTGGCTTACGGCATATCAACCTCAATAGGTTATTTAATGCAACTTTTTCCTGGTAATATTTTGTTTTGTCAAAAATTTATTTCTGGTAATATTTTTTTCCTCAAAAATCTATAGTTGGTAATATTTTTAAAAATGTATTGATGGTAATATTTTTTTTCCAAAACGTATTGCTGGCGATAGTTTTTTTTTCCTTCAAAAATTTATTTCCGGTAATTTGGGGGTTAACTATTTTGCCCATAGATGAGACCCTAAAAGTGCTACCACCATGCGAACATCATCAATTAAAAGGTGGTTCCAAGCTCCTCAAAACCTCCTGATCAGAGGCCTTGCTGTTGGGCGTAGTTTATCGTCTTACCCAGGACGCGGACGTAGTTTATCGTCTTACCCAGGACGCGGATGTAGTTTATCGTCTTTTTCAGGACGGATTTTGTTTTGTTGTTATTCGATTACCCACTTGGGCACCTAAAGGCAGTGCAATGGTTAGTAATCACTGGGTGCACTATACTTTCGGCCTTGTGACATATCTAAGCTACGCTTGAAAATCACTATTCGATTACGCACTATATACTGATATCTATATGTTCAATATCTCGTGTTTCAGGCTATAGTGCGTATATATCCTCATTAAGAATAGAGATAATCATTTATAAAATTAGTAATTGATTCTTTTAGATGTTGATATGGGTTCCTTAATATAACCATAATATTTAACCATCATCACGGTGTTTCCTAGGCCTCATGAATTTAAACGTCCTACGAGACTGGCATCCCGTTCCCACCCTTTCACCGTTGAAACTGTTAGATGTAGACATCTCTTCTACTCCAATGCCTTCATGTCTCGCACATCTCGCCTGTGGAACTCCCTTCCTTATTCCTGTTTCCCTGACAAATACAATCTCCAAATATTTAAGTGTAACGTCAATCGACATCTCCAGTTGCCTTGATCTATCTACTTCCCTTCTCCACATCCTTTCACCTTTCATTCTTATCTGCTCTCGCTCCAAATCTTCTGTAACCCCCTTGCCTTGATCGATCCACTATCTTTCTCCACATCCTCTCCTTTACCACTCCTATCTGCTCTTCCTCCAAACCTTCTGTAACCCCTTGCGTGCTAGTGGCTTCCAGCTTTGCTTGGGGTGATAAGTTTTTAAAAAAAATTATTTTTTTAAATTTTCTCTTTTTTTCCAGATGACCAACAAATCTTAATTAACTATATATTCGTTAAGAAAAGCCATTATTAAACAATTTACAACCACATTAAAAAAAATTTATCAAGCTGGAATAAAAATATTAATTAAAAAATAAACTATGCAAACGTAAGTGAATCTTTACATTTATATTCTGTATTTTGTTTTACATGGTTGCCAATGTAAATAATATAACTCATTATGTGTGCAAAAGTGTGCAGTAAGAGACTAAATTTAATATATATATATATCTATATATATATATATATATATATATATAAAGTCATTTATGATATGTTTAACGTTCTTTATACAAGTATTTAAGCAAATGCTGTTTTATAAAACAGAGCATTTGCTTAAATACTTGTATCTATAAAAAGAACGTTAAACATATCATAAATGTCTTTAAATAAATTGTCGGACTTTGTCCAATTCAAATATATATATATATATATATATATATATATATATATATATATATATATATATATATATATATATATATATATATATATATATATATATATATTATGAAAGGGACAAAGTCCGACATTTTTTATGTTTAACATTCTTTTTACAGATACAAGTATTTAAGTAAATGCTCTCTTTATAATAAACAGTATTAAATAACATTTACCTGCCAACCGAACGATCCTTAGTGGTCAAATTGGTAAAGGCACGTCAAGCTAAATGACGGTTCCGTATAGGATACAGGTTCGAATCTTGTCGGAGGACGAATATTTTCTATGAAAGTTTCTCGGACATTCAGGCCGGTAAATGTTATTTAATACTGTTTATTATAAACAGAACATTTACTTAAATACTTGTATCTATAAAACGAATGTTAAACATAAAAATGTCTTTAAATATGCTAAGATCAAAAGAACTTCCGGAAACTTTAAAAAATCGCATAGTTGAAACCTATAATGACGGAGAAAGCTACAAATATCTATCCCAACGATTTGGAGTGCATTTCCCCACCGTGCAACAAATTATTGGTAAATAATAGGTGTCTGGTATGACGGCTTCACAATCAAGAAGTGTTTTTTTGCAAAAACATAACAGCAAGAGCAAGTAGACATGTAGTTCAGCAAGCCCATGCAGACCTTACTGGGGACTTTAGAGTGCTTTAATACCCAATGGCCAATGTCAAAAACAAGCATAGTGCGACAAAATCTGAACAATCCCGATCTTCATTGTAGAATGCATAGAAAAGCCACTGGTTGCAAAATAGCACACGTATGCTCGCCTCAACTATGTCAAAGCTCATATTAATAAGCTACAAACATTCTGCCAAAATGTTTTTATCTTCAGATGGGACCAAACTAGAGCTTCTTGGGAGTAAGAATAGGTGGTATATCTGGTGAGCTTCTAAAACGGCTTTTGAAGAGACCAATTTGATAGCAACCATTAAACATGGTGATGACAGCATTATGATTTGTGGGTGCTTTGTTGCTGCTGGAACAGACAAATAGTACGCATTGACGGCACAATGGACTCGGCAAGATACCAAGCAATTTTGAACGAAAGTGTCTTGTCCTCAGTTAGATTTAAGTTGCGGCTGGATCTTTCAACAGGACAATGATCTGAATCATCAAAGCAAATGCACAAAAGAATGGTTTCACAAAAATAAATATCAAGTATTGGAATGACCAAGTCAGACTATAATTTCTTTTACTACAATTCTTGCTCTAAATATTAATCCCGCTCTCCTCTGTTTCTTGTAAATCGTGTTGATCGACGATTTCTCTGAGTGCTTCAGCTTCTATCACGATCATTGAAACACTTCACACCATCTTGATTACTTAAAAAGTGTTAGTTTGTGTTATGGTCCAATATCCACGACGCCACTGTTATGGTCCAAGGTTAGGACCAAGGAAGAACAACACGAGCACAAGAGTAGAAATAACAACGATATATTAAACAGAAATAATAACACAAGATGTTGAAGGTGTTAGTATGACTGTCAGTCTGTTTTGGAGTGAACTACTATCGGCTCGACTCGATTCCGTCTCCCCTCTTGAGAGGCGCAGTATTTATAGTGTCAGGAAGAGTTCATTCTGTCGTTATAGGTAATGTCCCATAACCGTTTGGCTGCTTTCATATCCTAAGACAATGATCGTAAAATATTTCTCATTTTTTTTTTATCTCCGTTTACTTTCACAACACGAGCTTCTGCAGATATTTTACAGCTCGGCAAATCCACTTTTCTTGCTTATCACCCGTTTAAGTTGTTTCAAATATCTTGTTAGCGACATTACGAAAGCCATCATTCTTGTCCTTATGCTGACAATGTTTTCAATTTCTTTTGCTTATTCTCTTATATCTCTTCAATTTCACAAATTCTCTATTTTCCCATCCGTCAATAAATTTAAAATATCATATTTTTCCTCGTGATATTATATATTTCTTACAACCCACGGCTATCTTAATATATCTGAAATTAAACAAATAAATCTCAAATGCTATAATATATATATATATATATATATATATATATATATATATATATATATATATATATATATATATATATTAATACTGTTTATTATAAACAGAGCATTTACTTAAATATTTGTATCTATAAAAAGAATGTATAAACATAATAAATGTCTTAAATATATATTTAATATTTAATATATATATATATTTCTCTCTTTTTAATATATATATATATATATATATATATATATATATATATATATATATATATATATGTATATATTAAAAAGAGAGAAACCTCAAACGTTTTTGTTATAATGTGGATTTGTTTTAGTGAATATAGTATATCTTATTCTTCATATTCTTGCTACACGCGTTTCCGGTCTCGTGACCTTCTTCAGGCAAATTAAAAAAATCATTTTTTAAAGGAATAATATTTCCTTATGTTCTCTTAATATTCCTTGTTCATTTTCTTTATTTTTAGTCAGCCTTGATCTCATTTTTCGACTGTTTGCAAAAGTGACATTTTACCTAATTTCTAATAAAATCATTAGGTTTGGTCTTAGTGATGGCGATGACAGATGTGTTGATGACAGATGCCCCCTATCTCCACATCACCCATCAAACTGTCAAATCGGTTTCCATTTTTGTGCATCGTGGGCGTGTGAGCGTGCGTGTCCCCCGCTTTTTTCAGCAAACTTACACACACACACATATATATATATATATATATATATATATATATATATATGTCTGTGTCAATATATATATATATATATATATATATATATATATCAAGAGAGAAACAGAGAGAGACAGTGAGTGAGTGAGAGAGAGATTTCAACACGCACATACATATGTAGTCATTTACCCCTGTAGTTCACTGCTACTAACAAGCAGAAATAATTTCTCCTGATGACGGCCCTCCTCACCGAAACGTCTGAAATCTTAATTTTTAACATTTCTCATTGTTCAAGACATATATATATATATATATATATATATATATATATATATATATATATATATAGTTGAGATATGAGCTATCAAAGTATGAAGTTCAATTCAACTAATTTATAACTATATTAAGAGGTTTGTATGTAGATACAATGTTAAAATAACTATTCTGAAAATTATTATTTCGTGGAGGCTATTCAAAAAAGTTTCCAAAAACAGCTCCATTTAGTGAATGTCACTGAATAGTTTTATTAGTGAGCAACATATCCTCGTTGATAAATAACATGTCAGATGCGTTCATGAATTATCTCTACCCATCTACAAAATTGATCAATTTTTATTCCTCTTTCCTAGAGAATAACATGGTAATTTCCAGTCTAACACAGAAAATGAAAATGCGCGCTGTGCTCGACGCACTAGCCTTAAACTGCATCGATTTGGACGTCGCCAGGTGAGCAGGAGCAATGACAAGTGTCAATAATATGGCCCCACAATGAGGCACATTTGGGTCGATGTGACATCCTTTGCGTCGTGTGGAAAAAAGGCTATTGTTCATCTGCTATATCAAAGATAATGCGAACACTTTTATTAAGGAACTTCGCAAGTTGGTCAAGCCTTTGATCAAGCCGGTAATCCACGGAAAGCCGCACGTGTTCTGTTATGAGTCTGCTGGTTGCCTGCATTGCCCAAGTCTGAGGGTGTTCATCACTGTGACTCTCACCCTTATACTTGCCTTATTGCCATTCTTATTTGAATCTTCTGGTGTCGACGAAATTGAGAAAAATCTCACAAGATCAGAGATTGTCATTCTATACTTTACTGACGGCAACGTGATGCTGGAGTAATGAGTCAAGCAAGTATGTATACCCGACCACGCCCGGACATGTTCTAACTTCTTTGAGTGAGAAGAAGTAGTAAAGATGAAGAAAATGTTGCCGAGCAGTAGAGGAAGGCGTATGTGTTCCTGTTATGCTGTTGGTAGTAAATGAGTGAAATGAATTCGGAGAAGTAGATTAACATTAAATATTTTTGTGAAGGTTGGTAAAGATCCTAGTGCAACGTTGAGCAATCTATGAAAAAGTTAGCAGTCAAATGTGGAGAGAATATAAACTTTGGTACGCTCATATCGAAGATTAAGTATGCAGCTGCTAGTAAAATTGAATATGAGTAAGTCAAATGAGTGGCAGATTCTAGCAGAAGTTTTGGGAATGGGAAAATGTCCTTAATAATGGTGAATCGTATCCATTCTCTTATCGCCGAGCAGACCATGCGAATTTTACAGCCATGGCTTGTGGTTTTACATTGAATGAGGTTTTTTGACTTGGAGGTCTATTAGAAGTCCTACTTAATCCAGGCCTTCAATAGAACTCGTATATACAATCCATCATTAATATCCTGGAAAAATGGTTGGTTCCTTGATTCAGAAAGTATTTAGACCTTCCTGCCATGATCGACCACTACAAGAGTCAGATCAGACCGCAAATCGCTTCCATTATGCTGTAAAATCCTCATCCCATTCGTATTCCAATAGTAACGAGGAAATTCCACACAGTCAGCTTCTTCTCAAGAAGTGTCACGTTTTGAAATGACGATATCTTGATCTCTACAATTTTGACGTCTTCAAGTCTAATGTTAACCGTCGTCTATCCTACATATCCTAATACACTTGTTTCTTCGCCCTCTTATGTTCCTACGGCAAAATCATTTCGCAACCGACTAACCTGAGTGGCTCTTGGGCCTTTTTTAGGTGAAAAATAGTAAAAGAAAAAATGGGCCTGGATTGCACAAGTGTCTGTCAAGGTAGATTGGACGAGAGTAGACATAGGATCAGTAAATAGTTGCCTTCTTTTAGGTGGGGGTTACCCTTGTCTTGGGGGCGTAGTCGGTTTATTCTTGATCCCACCCGATAAGGCGTGAAAAGTCAGAGGTTGCAAGAATTCAGATCTGGATCGGAGGTCATTAAGAAACTTAGGGGTTTTGAGGTTTTGCCAAGAAATACTGCAAAACATACGAAGCATCTACTCTGTAACTGCCTTTGAGAAATTTATATTACACTCAATGACGTCATGATCCAAGATCGCCTACATCCTTATAGAAAACGGTACAAGGAGAAGAAGACGCCTTGTAGTGTGATGTTCCCTGTGCATATTAAATTCTTCAACCTTTTTTCCACTTTATGTAATTCGAAAGCTGTCACTTTTGAATTGTTTCTTCAGAAGGGTGCTGAGGATACCATGGACCGAACATAATGAGGAAAGCGAGCTTGGAAAATCAGGTACTCACAGGGCAGATTGAATGAAAGAGGGACAGATGAAAAAACGCATAATGACGGAACAGGTTTTAGGAGAAATAACAGAAAGACAAAATTTATTAAGAGCTACAAAAGACAGGAAGTTGTGAAGAGTCATAATCGCCTACATTCTGAAGGAAAACGGTACACGAAGAAGAAGAAGAAGAAGAAGAAGAAGAAGAAGAAGAAGAAGAAGAAGAAGAAGAAGAATCCTTGTAGTGTGAGATATATTCAAGGAAATAGATTATCTGAAGCAAACTTAATGTCATTAAGAAACTTTTGTCTTGAGAGGCCTTAAATTGTAGTGACCACAGTATGGGCTGAGGTCACCTTATGATATACCAAAGTAAACTTTACCTTCATTGGGGCTTATGGCCATATGACGTTGAAACACCGGTTCCTGTACAATCATCGTAATTAAACAACGTCGAATCTGGTCAGTACCTAGATGAGTGACCGCTTCAGAATACTACGTGCTGTAAACTTCAATGTGCGGGTGGTATAATAGATAATGGCTCAGAATTTGTAATCAGAGGGACAATTTTTAATCCCATTTGGGTTCTTTATATTTACTTATGCGCAAATACCCTTGGGAATGTTATAAATCCACCTCTTTTTTCCCCAGCTATTGGTTAATTAGTAAGACTTGTATCAGCTAATTATTATTATTTTTAAAAAATTCTTACAATCTGAAAAATATTTTCTGGCTTTAAATAACCTGCAAAGGGTTGATAAGCCATAAAAAAACAATCAATCAATGAAATACTATTGTAACTATTATACTGAGTGTTTGTCATATAATATATATAGGCCGCGCAACCGATTCTAAAATTCAATCTAGCTGGATATATTCTGGACAGATATCGTATATATGATGAGCATAATGAATGAATGTTTTTATATATTTGTTTAATAAAACCTGCGCATGATAAACCTCTTGCATAAACAATTCGTCTCTTAACCCGTTTGGCTATGCCGTTGTCTTTGAAAAGTATCTTATCGTTCAAATCAAAGCCGAGAGAAAATTTAATGGGCTTTCGACTGTGAATATCAAATGTTTGAACTTTTCCCCCCCAAGGTAAGTTCACGAAATGATCAAAACGACTTGGCGCCTGTGAGTCAAGAAATGTATTTCTCTCTGTTAAAAAAAGGAAAAGAAAAATACAAAGAAGTTAAATCGGGCTAAGTAACGAGGTGATCTTTTCAGCAGAAGATTTGATCGGGTCGGTACTTCATAAAGAACTCCGAAGTTAATTGTTCCAGAGTTTGGCACTTATCCTTGTGAGAAATTCTTGTTTTTATAATCAGCAAGTTCGCCAATTCCCCAACCGTTTATTTTAAGAATTCACACGCGTTGCTTAAATTACACTGTAATATGGAAAACTGGATTAAAAAAATAAATAATCGTTGCTTTTCAGATTATGCTGAGATTCCCCTATCAGCAGTGTCGCGTCAGTACGTGAGCGATTACGGTTATCCACAGCGTCTTTTTTATTTTAGCAATATTTATAACTTAGTATACTTGTCATACCAACAATTTGTTGAAACCTATCAAGTCAGCGCCTGATTCTCTTTCCTTCGATGTGCTCTGAGCATGAGAAATTCTCCAACCACTTTTCCTCTTTATGTGATTCCAAAGCTGTCACATTTGAATTGTTGCTTAAGAGGGGTGCTGAGGATACCATGAACCGAATATGTTAGCAACGACGAAGTTTTAGAGGAAAGAGAAATAAAAGGAAACTTATGTTTAACATCAGAAAAAAGATAGCTGAAATTTCTAAGACATAATGAGGAAAGGGAGCTTGGAAAATCTGGTACTCACAGGGCAGATTGAAGGCAATAAAGACTAGATGAAAAACGCATAATATATTTAGTGAGCTTGAGCAAGTAGATGACGGAACAGGTTTTAGGAGAAATAACAGAGAGGCAAAATTTATTAAGAGCTACAAAAGACAGGAAGTTGTGAAGAGCCATGATCACCAACGTCCTGGGGGAAAACGGCACATAAAGAAGAAGAAGAAGAAGAAGAAGAAGAAGAAGAAGAAGAAGAAGGAGAAGAAGAAGAAGGAGGAGGAGGAGGAGGAGAAGAAGAAGAAGAATGAGGAGGAGGAGGAGAAAAAGAAGAAGAAGGAGTAGGAGGAGGAGGAGGACGAGAATAATAATAATAAGAAGAAGAAGAAGAAGAAGAAGAAGGAGGAGGAGAAGAAGAAGAAGAAGAAGAAGAAGAAGAAGAAGAAGAAGAAGAAGAAGAAGAAGAAGAAGAAGGAGGAGGAGGAGAAGAAAGAGGAGGAGGATGACGAGAATAATAATAATAAGAAGAAGAAGAAGAAGAAGAAGAAGGAGAAGGAGGAGGAGGAGGAGAAGAAGAAGGAGGAGGAGGAGGAGGAAGAGAAGAAGAAGAAGAAGAAGAAGAAGAAGAAGAATTCTCCTTGTAGTGTGGAATATAGAATGTCTGAAGCAATCTTAAAGCCATTAAGAAACCTTTGTTTTGACAGGCGTTCATTTGTGGTTATCACAGTATGGAATGGGATCAACCTATGAGATACCAAATTAAACTTCACTTTCACTGTGGCTTACGGCCATGCGACGTTGAAAAACCGGTTCCTATACGGTCACCGTAGTTAAGCATCGTCGAATCTGGCCAGTACCTAGATTGGTGACAACTTGGGACTATCAGGTTCAGTGAATTTCGATGTGCGGGTGGTGTAATAGATAATAGCTCGGAATCGTTAATCGGAGAGCCGAGTTCCAATTCCGGTTGTGTTCGTTATATTCACTTATGTGCAAATACCCTTGGCAATGTTATGAGTCCGCCTCTAGGTTTATTAGTAAGACTTGTATCACAAAATTGTATCAAAAAATATGGGACAAGTGGATGACAAGAAGATATATAATCACCCACCATAGAGGGAACATAGAGCGCCTTTACAGTGATAACGTTACAATTTTAAAATTGTTTTCCGCTGTCGTGAAGATAATATTTTCCCATTTTTACTGGCCTCTAGTAACAAGTCTGATTTTAATGGTATTTATCAACTAAAATCATTTAGAATTAATATATTACAATTCTTTGCATTGCTAGATTATATTAAAATAATTTGCAATACTCTCCATTAAATAGACTAGAACGGCAGTTCTATGATCACCGAAGATAAGCAACATCCAGCCTGGTCAGTACTTGGATGGGTGATCACTTGGGAATACGAACTGCTTGGATGTGCGGGTGGGATAATGCCTAACGACTAGGAATTGGAGATCGGATAACCGAGTTCCAAAGGGATTCGTTATATTCACATACGCGGAAATACCGTGAAATGAAAGTTATCCTGAACGTCTACTCATCTGGATCCTTTCTTACTAAGGTGGGTGACCCCCGCCCAGGGCTCCATCCTTGGTCCTACGCTGTTTTTAATTGTCATTAACAACCTTTCTGGTGGCATCAGCTTTCAACTTGGCATCTACGCTGACGACGCAACCATTTACTCCTATCTCGATAGTAAATCTGATCAGTTTGACAAGGTCAAAATGGCAGCTTATGTCCAGAAACCACCTCAAGTCCGTCGTTAACTGTGGCAAAAGATGACTTGTTAATTTTAACGCTTCCAACGCTAAACTTCTCTTTCATTAATCGGTCTCACGCTGTCTGCTGATCTGAGATGGAACAAATACATCGAGTCAGTTGCATCATCCACCGCAAAGAAAGTTGGTTCTCTGTGCCGAGCCAGGAATTTTTCTCCCCTGAATCGATCCTTCAAGTCTATAAATCGACCATTCGCCCATGCATGGAGTATTGCTGCCATATATGGTCTGGAGCCCCTGCTGTTTGCCTCGGGGTTCTTGATAAGATCCAGAGACGGATAGGCAATGTGATTGGCCCTGATCTGTCATCTCGTCTGCAGTCGCTCTCTCACAGACGCGATGTTGCCTCGCTCTGCCTTTTTTACAAATACTTCCACGGTAATTGCTCTGAGGAGTTGCGTTCGCTTGTCCCCAGGCCTTGTGAATTTAAACGCCCCCACCAGGCTGGCATCCCGCTCCCACCCCTACATCGTGGAAACTGTTAGATGTAGACGTCTCTTCTACTCCAATAGCTTCATGTCTCGCACATCTCGCCTATGGAACTCCCTTCCCTATTACTGTTTCCCTGACAAATACAATCTCCAACGGTTTAAGTGTAGCATCAATCGACATCTCCAGTTGCCTTGATCTATCCGCTTCCCTTCTCCACATCCTTTCTTTTCTCATTCCTATCTGCTCTCGTTCCGGATCTTTTGTGGCCCCCTTGCCTTGATCGACCCACTGTCTTTCTCTTCTTCCTCATCCCCTCCATTGCCACTCCTATCTGCTCTTCCTCCAACCCTTCTTTAAGCCCTTGAGCGATAGTGGCCTCTGGCCTTGCTTGGGGCGATTGATTCAAAAAAAAAAAATCATCTGAGAGACTCCTCTGTGCCTTTCATCAGCATGGCTGATGCTAACCTCCAGGAAAGGGACTCATTGCGCCTTCTCAATCTAACGTTCTCAGCTGACATGAAGTGGAAAGACTATATTGAATCCATCACTAGATCAGCTGCTAAGAAAATTGCTTCACTGTGTCGTGGGAGACAATTTTTCTCTCTAGAAACTATCTTACAGATTTATATGCTTAGAATATTGCTTCCAAATATGGTTCGCTACCCCTGGCGTTTACTTTGAGTTCCTTGATAAGATCCAGTGAAGAATCTGCAATATTACTGTTATATAGGAATAAAGTGTCGCTGCCGACACTTGAGTTTGAACGTAGATCGCCGGTGAGCAAACACAGGCGATCCCATTATTGAATTAAGTGAATCACGTGACCATGAAGGAAATGCATAAATAGGAAGGAGCGTGACGTCTAAACGATCGCTATTTCTAGTCTATCCTCTATTACTATACGGAGCGCTATTCTCTACTCTATTCACTATACTATTTCTCTATTCGGATCTCTATACGGATTACTGTTTCGAGCGAGTATTATCGAGCAAGTGCTATTAGTGTGAGTGATATTCAAAGGTGTCGGACACCAGTATTGTTCAACGGCGTTAATATAGTTGTATCTGCGACTACAAAGTCTCTACTACAACGAGCATTACGAAAAGTGACAACGAGTGTTTTTGAGATTACAAAAGTGTCAACCGAGTGTTCGTTAACATCACAAAAATTACCCGTCCTGATCTGGAGATTCGACTTCAGTCACTTACCCGTAAGTCTGTCTGTCTGCATTTTTAAAATAAATACTTACATGATAATTGTTCGGAAAAAGCCCTTTGCTATAGAATCTAAACTATATGAACTTAAGCGCAATACTAGACTGCCGTCGAGATCTCAATTTACTGTTGAGCTCGCTAGATGTGGCCCTAACTTCTATACTAACAGTTTCTTTTCATGTACTTCTCGCTTGTGGAACTCCCTTCGGACTCCATGTTTTCCAGCCATCTTTAATCTGCAAGAATTTAAATGCAATACCAATCTTTAACTACTGTCTTCCTGATTGTTCTTTTCTCTTTCTCCTCATTATTAATGTTTATGTTCCTAATTCCTCCACACCCTGTAACCCCTTACGTGCTAGTGGCTATACGGCCTTGCTTGGGGGTGACACTGATTTTAAAAAATGAACAGGAAGAAAATCGCAATCAAGAATGCAAATGATACAAAATAGAAAAAACAGTAGAGAAAAAAATGGTAGAAATCAAAACAGTTGAAAAAGACAGAAAAAATGGTCATATTAGATTTAAAATTTCACAAAGATTTCAGTCTAAATATTACAAAAAAAATCTGATTAAATATGAAATTCAAGGAGGAAATCTGAAAATCATAAGAAATCAGTGCTCCTGCTATTTACTTTCATCTCTTTGATATAATCCAACGAAGAATCAGCAATATTATTGGTCCTGATCTGGTGGCTCGGCTTCACTCAACTTCTCACCACTGTAAGGGTACCTCCCTGTGTGTTTTCTATAAATACTTTCATGGTAATTATTTGGATGAGCTTTTCACTATGGTACCTAAATTTTTAAAAATTTAAGGACAGTACTTGACTAGTGTTAAGATCTCATCAATTTGCAGTTGAGCTAGCAATATGTAGCCGTAATGCTAACAGTTTCTTTTCTCACACTTCTCACTAGTAGAACTCCCTTCCGTCTACATGCATTCCAGCCAAATTTAATCTGCAAAGATTTAAATGCATTTAATTAATGATCTCATCAATTTACAGGTGAGCTAGCTAGATGTAGTCGTTGCACTTGTCGCTTGTGGACCTCCCTTCCGTCTCTATGCATTCCACCCAACTTTAATCTGCAAAAATCTAAATGCAATGTCAATCGCTGTCTACTGCCCTCCTGATTAGTCTTTCGTCTTCCTGCTTATTATTCATGTTTTTTTCCCTAATTCCACCATACCCTGTAACCCCTTGCGTTTTAGTGACTTTATTGCCTTACTTGGGGTGATACGGATTAAACAAATCTCTTCTTACAATCTAAAAATATCTCCTGTTTTTAAATAATGGCAATTGTTCTAATGATTTCTCTTCCTTGTTGCCTCGGCTGTATGAAGTTAATCGCAGTACTAGATTGGACAGTAGGTCTTATCGTTTTACTGTTAAACTAGATCGATGTAAATATACGTTCTCTCCTAATCGTATCTTTTTATCACCTCTTGAATAGGGCAGCTTGATTATTTTTTTTCACTTTGTTTAAAAAATCAATATTGCACTCGGTGTGAAAGCTGAGGTTTGATAGGATAAGTACTGACACAAAAAATAGTTTCATAGCTTTTATCAATTTTTAGTTTTAAAGATCGTCGGAAAATATGTACAGAAATACCTAATATCTGCAGGTTTTTACTTAAAAAAAACTGACTTCAGAGTTTTTCTATTTCAAGAATAAATCCAGATAAAGTTAATAAGTTTTGTATTAGATACATTGAATAGAAAATATATTCAAAGTAGAATTCTGATTATGGATCGCCATAAGCAAAATATGTAATTCCTTTTTTACTGTATTCGGTAAGTAGAAAATTATAAAAGATTTTTTAAAAGACAACTAAAATGAATAAGATTTATTAGATCATTTGGTAGTCCATTTGGTAGATCATAAATAATAAAAACAAAAATAGATAAAAGGGTATACAACAACATAATATTGTTGGGCATAAATTATAAGACAAAATGTTAAATTTGAATTGTTTATTGAAGATCACACTAAAATTACTGAACTGTATAACATTGAATCATAATATATAGCTAAATTGCTGAGTATAATTTCCCTTTGAAGTAAATGAAGGTCTTACTTGATGGCACAATGTAATAATCTTTGTATCTTGTCCATATACTATTTGTAAAGATTCAGTAAATTATAAATTTTATAAGACTGTGCTCTAAGGCTTTCACTGATCACCGGAATGAAATTCCAACCCCATGATTTGAACCTAAACTTAATCTTCAAACTCAAAAAACGGTAACGATTTGGATAACATATTTTGTATCATTATTTATCATGTCAAATCCCAACTTTCAAATTGAGTGCAATACCGCGCTTCCAAAATCGACCTGGCCTAATAAATTAAATTATTGAAGATTGTAGGCGGCAGATCTTTCAATAATTTAATTACAAGCGACAATCGCAATCTTCTCTCTTTTTGAATTATGTTGGGCTTATTGCCGTATCACGTTGAAATACCAGTTCTCGTGTTATCACTGAAGTTAAGTAAGGCCGAGCCTGGTCAGTGCCTAGATGAGTAACCGCTTAGAAATATCAGATGCCTAATCTTAGATATGTAGGTGATGTAATGGATAACGGCTCAGAATTGGAAATCACAGATTTCCAGTGAGAAAGCTGTGGATCCACCTCGTCTTCCCCTGCTATGGATTAATTAATGCAACTTCAATATCTGTCTATATTTCTGTGATGAGGTATTATGTACATCATTTACATTATTCGGACTATTGTCCTCATCTTTGTCGCCATATTTATCACAACGTTTCGGCCGTTGTACGCTCCGGCCTTCTTCACGTGGTTGGAATGTCGAACTGAACCCTTTATTTCGCTCACTGTGGTAGACTGTTCTAGTTCCACGTGCCATGTTTAATGGATGTCAGTTATCAGTTATCTCCTGTTAATTTTTCCCTCTGAAATTTATCCACTGCCTTAACCGGGTATCGAACTCACACTTTTTGGGTCCTGTCTCTGGATCTAACTAACGCCTTTATTCACTGTGCCATGTGTCCTCAAGGACACATGGCACAGTGGATAAAGGCGTTGGTTTTGCAGAGACTGTTATGCCGTGTGACCTGTCCAGACCATGTTTTCTAGAAAACCTACGGACGATAATGGGTATGTCCCCATTCACATAAATACAGTAGTAAATACTGTATGTTGGTCTGCAGTCGGGGATTCGTCTCCAGCTGTGCTGGTCAAACTCTCTGCCTCCGTGCAGTGAGGATCCACATACGAGGCTATGTCGAAGGGGAAAGTTTCGTCTCGGGAAACAGCTACCCGACTCCGTTTTATAGAGGACTACGGGGGATTTTTAGCCGTTCGTACGGGCTCAGATACCCCACATTAAATTCGGCCTTGTACCACATCTGACCGCGTGTGGCGGTTGGTAGATATCTTGCAATTAGAGATTCGTCTCTAGCTGTGCTGGTCAAACTCTATGCCTCCGGGCAGAGAGGATCCCAAGACGAGGCTATGTCGAAGGACAGAGTCTCCTCTCGGGAAACAGCTACCGGACCACGATTTATACGGGGTCTACGGGGATTTTTTAGCTTGGCCTACGGGCTAGGATACTCCAAATTAAATTCGGCCTTGTGCCACATCTGACCGCATGAAGCGCTTGCCCTGCACTTGGAGATTTATTATGAAATTCAGTTGACGCACTTCTAGCAGCTGACTCCTACTGCTACGCACCGCTGGCGAATCTTATATGTGTTGTTCTTGTCCTAAGTAGTATCGTTCATTACCAACCTTCGTTTGATTATTCTATTCATTAACCTTCTCTAGCTTACAACACCATGCCATCTTCCGACCCTTACTAGTGGCGACGAGAGATTCGTGTCAGCTCACAAGACTTTTGACCTTATGCCATACATAGTCATTTGTTTTGTGCTCCCAGCAGATGTGGAGAAAAGTTCTCAATATTTCTAACAAAAGTAAATACAATAAGTTGAAACAATATTTATTAAATCAATATATATTTCAATGAACTTTAAATACGACACTAATTTTTATTACTATAAACATTATATTTTCGTATGTACTCGTGTTTTAGTAGACGTCCATGTTCTTGATATAGTTAAATTGATATCAGCCTGCATTTGAGATCAGAAGAACTTACTAAAGTATAACTTGCCTCCAGTTAAGAATTGAAATTATTTTCCCATCGAAAAAACCGCACCCTGAGTAAAAATGAGCAGCTACCAATTAGGCCACCATTCTAGTGAATCAAGCTTCAATTACCTGCTAAAGGAATGCACATCTCTCGTTGGGTCCATTCGAAGTCTGTATCTCGTAGTTTTATTTTCGTACTCAAATAGTGAACAAGGTAATTCGTAAATGGATTTTCTTAACCCGACATCACGTTTTATTACAATATGCGTTATTTATATGTGTTTTATTACTATATGCGTTATTTATAAGTACACAGGTTTGAATTGATGACATATGTTCGTTCTTGTCGATAGGAAACGCTTCTCTAGTAATGCAATCAATCTTTAGGCCGGTGGATATTTCACTATTTTGAAATAACAGTGATGCCAATTCAGACATTCGCCTCATGTATTTTCTTCTTCCATGAACAACGAGATAAGGAATTCGTGGGCG
This sequence comes from Acanthosepion esculentum, assembly GCA_964036315.1. Taxonomy (NCBI): domain Eukaryota; kingdom Metazoa; phylum Mollusca; class Cephalopoda; order Sepiida; family Sepiidae; genus Acanthosepion; species Acanthosepion esculentum. The sequence continues at coordinate 93,223,341 of OZ038502.1, read as the reverse complement.
CAGCTCATACCGAAATGAGTTAGGCGGTTGGCGCGTTTATCATAGACGATTCAGGTATTTCAGGCATCATTTCGAGTGGTAAGAATAATTTCAAGCTTGGCTATCAGCGTAGTAATAAGGCTGATTCCTGTCTGTCCCATTCTCTCGAAGTGTTTCAAAGACAATACTGACTTTAGTAATCATATTGTTAAACTCGAGAGCAATGATGAAAGCACACATGAGCGAGCCCCTAAGTCGAGTAACGGTAAGGCTGTCATTTAAGAATTAGTGAAAGACTCTCCAGTGGAAGGTTCATATATGACTTCTTGCATTTTGGGCCTAACGGTGAGCCCATAGTAGTGATTAATCTGGGCTCACCGTTATACGTCAGATTTATAGGCGACACAGAAGCGATCAATATCAAGCTGTATTTCATGGTAGAGTCCGACTTATATAAACCAGCACTCTGGAGATCAGGCCACTGCTAGACAACAGAATATGCTGGATGACAAAAATCTCACCTAATAAATACATGTAGATATCGACTTGCCAGTTGATTGCACATATATATTGCTGTTATTATGAGTAGAATACAGCTTAAAGTAGGAAATAAAAAAAAAATATTAAACGTTTCCAAACAAGGCTGTTATTGTTTCATGCAATACAAAAACCTAAAGTAGCCTAAAATCAAAAAAAAAAAATGAATATATACTTACTATCATGAAAGGGTAAATATGCAACTATATTTAAGAAATGATAAGACCGTACCACCAAAACACTCTGCTGTTGTCGGCTGCTGTGGAAAGTTATGAACAACGTGTGGCGCTGTCCTTGTAAACGACCAACGAGCTAATGACGGTTGATTTTTAAAAAAGTGCCGGACCATCGGAGTTAATGAATCGCACAGTGACGGATTAAGGATGGATGACTGTAATATTCAATTCAAGAATCATTCATCAGGAAATAGAAATTCTCTGTAATCTTTGCGACGTCCGCGAGAAGCCGTGTCTTGAAATGTCTGTTTTCAGTTCTGTATCTGACTAGGATGATGTCTTCACAATTATAGAAAGTACTTATTTGCAAGACCAAAAAACACACTGAAAGAATTTGGGTGGTGGAAACAGACTCTTTTGACATCGATTATCACTGCTAAGGAGGATGATTTTTCTCCGTTATTTTAAAACCTGGTAAAACTGCGGGACAAGTGTCGAGAAACGGTTGGGTACCGCCATCAGCTCTCACTGCTAAGAATATTAAAAAAAACATCGACCAGTTAAATAGAGATAAGAAAATGGTAAGTGTCCTCTAAGAAGTCGCGCAAACTCTCTGAGAAAAGGAAGTGTAGAAGCTGACGAAGCTGGTGAACCAGGAGAGGTTACAAGACCGAAAATTGACCTTTAAGAATGATATTCTTCTTCTTCGTTTTCTTCTTCTTCTTCTTCTTTTTAGTCATCTACTTCCTCTTCCTCCTCTTTATTTTTCTTTCTCCTCCTCCTCCTCTTCTTTTCTTACTCCTTTTCTTCTTCCTACTTTTCTTCTTCCTCCTCTTCGTCTTCCCCTTCATCTTCTACTTGTTCTTTCTCCTCCTCCTCTTCCTCATCTTCTTTTCCTCCTCCTCTTTTCCTCCCTTTCTTCTTCTTCCTCCTCTTCTTTTTCCCCCTTCTTCTTTTTACTCATTTTCTTCCTCTTTCTCCTCTTCTTTCTCATCTTCCCCCTCCTCTTCTACCTCCTCCTTTTTTCTTCCTCCTCTTTTCCCCCCTATTCTTCTTCCCTTTCTACTCCTTTTTACTCATCTTCTTCCACTTCCTCCACTTTATTTTCTTATTTTTCCTCATCCTCCTCTTTTTCCCCCTCTTCTTATTCCTCCTTTTTCTCCTTCGTTTTCTTCTTGCTCCTCTTCTTCTTCCTCTTCCTCCTCCTCTTCTTCTTCTTCTTCTATCTCTTCTTAAATTTGTCCTGTGAGTCTCAAATTTAAGAGACCTTCTTCATGTGTTCCAGAATTTTCAGCTGTCACTTTCTAATTCTAAGTAAAAGTGTCGTTTTAGTTATTAATAATATTTTCAGTCCATTATATTCTCGGAATCATTCTGTAGAATCACGTTTCGGTTTCCTCAATTTTCCTCTTCATCTGTGCGGAAATCTTCCAATATTTACTGGAATATAAAAGTATTTATATTCCATAGCAATTCAGTAGTACTCGCTTGTCTCTAACAAAATATTTGTATTCTTAAAAATGTTGCTTTTTTTTACTGTCTTGTCTAAGAGGTGTCCTGCAGTTTCTCTACTGTGTCTCCCATAAACAAGATGTCACCTTCGTATCTTTAATCATTTCACCCTAAGCAAGGCAATAAAGCCACTAAGACACAAGGGACTACAACGAGTGAGAGAATATGAGAAAAAACATTATTAATGAGATAAAACAATAAAAGAGGAATTAGGAAAACAGAAGATAACGATTGACATGGCATTTACATTTTTGAAGATCAAAGCTGACTGGAAAGCAAGAGGTTATAAGAGAGTCCCACAAGTTATAAGCGCAGGGAAAGGAATCATTAACCTAAAACCCTACATCTAGCCATTTCAACTGTAAAATGTTGAGACCTTGCCGCCAAACGAGTACTGAGCTTAAATTCATAATGTCTTGATACCACAGAGGAAAGTTCATCAGAACAATTAACTGGAAATAAGATCTGAAGCAGAGATGCCAGGTCAGGACCAATAACATTACAGATTCTTCTTTGGATTTTGTCAAGAATAATTGGGGTTACCAACAATAAATTCCGTTAGTATTTCTACGTCTTTCCAGATAGCTACGGTGTAAAGTTTGAATTAATCGGGTGAGAGTATGCATACTTTGTGCTTTTCTCCATTTCTGAGTTTCTTTCAATTATTTTGTTTACCGTAAACAGGCAGTTTGGTCCCATTACAAGTTCTGAATTATACTAACATATGTTTTTTACCTTATTTCAAACAATACAAGGCTCAAGAGGCAGTGAAGGTAGAGAGTTACTCAGTGAAATTGTTGTAAAGAACTTGGAAATTAGAAAGTAACAATTGCATATTATGAAAATATGTAACGTAGATATCGGTTGGATCCGTACTTGACAGTGGTATGACTGTAGCTTTCAAGGAAGTATCCACTCGGGATTTAGGTCTATAAAGTAACAGTTTTGGTGAAGAAACTGTCCGAGTGGAACTTCCTCCTCACTAAATGAAGACGAAGTCAATGGGGATATTCATTCACCGGAGATATGGAATGACTGGTCCGAACTATGAAGGATAATCAATAGAAAATTTGCCATATGAAAAGGACTGGCAAAGTATGGAACAGATGATTGCTGATAAGTTGATGAAATCCATGAAAAGTCGAATACAAGCACTGAAACTAGCAAATGGACGACCTACTCTATACTAGTTCCAAATACTGTTTATTTATGTTGAGTTGGGATTACGTAATTAAATTTTGAAATTGGATGTAGTTTATTTCTCCTGGCTAAAAACTATTCTTAGGTCACTGTACAGGCAGTCTGGTCCCATTAAAAATTCTGGATTAGTCTAATATATGTTTTTATTTTCTTTATTTCAACCAATACAAATGAAGACGAAATCAATGGGGATATTTATCCACTGTGGATATGGAATGACTGGTCCGAGTTATGGAAGTTTGACTTAGTGAGACTAAGGAATGTTAATCAGTAGAAAATTTATTATAGTAATGTCGATAGTGTTATAAGACGCTAGCAATGCTTTGTCTATGTGAAAGAAGGCACAGGGTTGAAAATAATTCATCACCGACAAGGCCGCGCAAGCGCCATTGAACTCTGTCATATCTGGGAAATGACAACTGGATATCAGCAGCTCAGAATTCATATCGATATTTCTTTGGATTAGGTTTGCTTTGTTTTACGGTAAATCAACCTCAATGGGTTATTTAATGCCGACAATTTTTTTTTATTGATGGCAATATTTTTCTTTTCAAAAATGTATTGCTGGTAATAATTTCTTCAAAATTCCTTGTTGGTAATAATTGTTTTACAAATATGTATTGCTGGTATTAAAACCTGTTTTTACACTTTCATAATTTTTTGAACCCAGTTTTGGGGGCTAACTATTTACCCATAGCTGGGACCTTATCATGTGCTACCACCCCGTATCAGAGTGGACCTGGGAACACTACCAATTAAGAGGTGGTTCCCCGCTCTTCAAATCCTCCTCATCAGAGGCCTTGCTGTTGGATGTAGTTTATCGCTTTATTCAGGATGCTGGTGTAGTTTATCGTCTTATCCAGGACGGTATTCCATTTCTGGTCGGCACAGATCCTTATTCCGACAACATGGAATGTTTCTAAGATTTCTATTTGATGTCTGGGGTAGATGAATAGATGTTATAGGTAAGGGGTTTCTATGAAATTATGATAGTTCATCAGGACAGGGGCAAATTTAGTTTCTGCACGATGTTTGCGTATTTTAATTGTTGAAACAGTTTTTCCTTATTTTACACTGACTAAATTTCTCTAGCATGACTTGATTTCCCGCCACAAAGATTTAAGCTGGAATGGCATCTGAATTTGGGGCTTTATCCTGGAAGGATAATTTAGTTCACGATGTGTTTCCGCTCGTCATGTCTGGGTCTATTGCTTCTTCGGTAATCTATGACAGTCGGTTGAAAGTATTCGGTAATACTAGAATATTTCTTGTTAAATGAAAACGCTTAAGTATTTTAATATTATAGATCTGACCATGAATTTTGAAATAATAAAGACCAGGTGGTGTGTCTGCAGTTTCTGCACCTATAATGTAAGAAGGGAGTTTAATCATATATTCTTATATTCCATTTAATTCCGGTTTGTCCATAATTAAAATTCTGATATAAACTTGTCGGATTCTTTGACCTCATTAATAGAATTATACCATTCCCGGGATCTCTTAGTAAAAAGTTGACATTCACGATCGTGGCTATCCACCATTTTTTTTTCTTTTAAGACCAGTGAATTACCATTATGTATTTGGGAAAGAAAATAGAGAGATTTTCTCTTACCTTTTCAGGCTTTGCGAATTTCAGCTCCAAGTCTGCTTGCACTACAAAGGCTAGAGTACTCAGTCTGCTTTATTACTACTCTACCCAGACGTTTGTGGGGGTAGATGCAGGCCTTTCTCATGAACATTAAGTGAACAAACCAGTCTAGGTCTAAAATGAACTCGGCCGGTTCTCTTCATATTACACTGTAAAAACAGCTACACCACATTCTGACGTCTGTAAGCTCCTGGAGTACATTGCAAAGAACATTTTTCCAGGGATGAAAATGATAAAAAGGATGTGGATTCGAATTGGAAGGGTTTCAAGAAAAACGTGAATTTCCGGAGAGACGCATTAAAAACTCGGTAGCTTGTCAGATGAATGGACTAATCAATGCTGACCAATTGAATAAAACATCAGACAGACAGATAGATAGATAGATAGATAGATAGATAGATAGATAGATAGATAGATTGTTATGAATAGACTGTGATAGATAGATAGATAGATAGATAGATAGATAGATAGATAGATAGATAGATAGATAGGTAGAAACAAACTGTGAAAGATAGATAGATTGATATGAACAGACTGAGATAGATATGATAAACCAGCCCAGAGATAGATAGATAGAAAGATAGATAGATAGGTAGATAGGTAGATAGATAGATGAATAGATAGATATGAATAGACTGAGATAGATAGATAGATAGATATGAAAAGACCGAGATAGATAGATAGATAGATATGAATAGATATGAAAAGACCGCGATAGATAGGTAGATAGATAGATGTGTGTGTGTGTTACTAGAAGCGTTATCTCGCTGTTTATGATAAACCAGCCCAGAGATAGATAGATAGATAGATAGAGAGAGAGAGAGAGAGAGAGGAGGGGGTCAGAGATAAGAATATTAGAGGAAAACTAAATCAAGTTAATGATTTATATCTTTTAGTTTGATCCAGTCGACGGCGGCTGTTAAAAAAAAAATATCCCCAGTCGGTCCAGCTGTCGTCATCGGTAAAGCAGCTTGCGCTAACTATGAGACCCCAACCATCTGCAAGGTAGTCAGTCGGCCATTTCACAACTACTCGTCCTTTTTTTTTAACAAACAGCTTCTTTTTGTTTCTTTCGTTTTATTTATTTATTTTTCTATTTTCTTTTTCCACTGGTCACTTCATTGTTATTTGCCCTTCAACTGTATCCTGTTCAACAACTTTAAAAGTTTTTTTAATAAGCAATAGTAGACCCATCAATCCGTTTACGATCATGTATACCCATCGTCTACTTATTCAAGCAAATACTTCATATCCACCATAAAATATATCAGTTTTTATACAGCCATAAAAAAATGTGTATCCTTGTCACATTGTAACCAACACCTGGTTTCGATTACTTTGAAATCAAGCCGTAAAAAGAAATATATATATATATATATATATCAGTTACCAGATTAGCTTTCTACAGGAAATCAATGCTTACTAACCTTGTCTCTCATATAGGCCATCCTTCCTCACGAGTTGATAATTGGTCGCTCTAATATTGAGGCCTTCTTCCAAACTAAGTTGAGCTTGATACATATTTTAATTTGCCTGGCGTAGAGCGATATTTAGAAATATGTACTTGTTAAACTGTCACCGTCTGTGAGTCCGATCTTCGCCAGGGCCTCATATATATTTATATATTACATACATATTACATACAGGGTGTGATTGGTAAATTGTTGCCATGTTATATTTTTTTTAAATTTCGGGCATACTTTGTTTTTGATTTTGTCGACTGCACAGTATAGTTGGGTCCGTTGGGCACCGTCTGTGAGAAAAAAAAGCAGCATGATACGAATCACTCCGCCAGAAATTTGGAACAGGCATGCTGTACAGCTTGGCATTCGCGCCAGAATCTCCAATACGAACAATTCAGAGTGATGGGTGACAAAATGAGGACAGTGCAGAGGATTCGGTAAGAGTTGGATGATATATCCAGTCAACATCATTTGATGCCGACGTTGTACCTCCATTCATCTTCCCAGAAATCCCCAGACTAAATACTGAGGCCTATATCAAGTGCCTTCAAGAGGTAGTGCTGCCATGGGTCAAGGGGGGTAGCTGCAGGATGACCCTATGTCTGGCAATAGTATTCCGCAAGATGCCACACAAGCAGAAGAACCTAGATATGACAGACAATTTCTGCAACCACATCACCCCTTATATCTGCCCACTTAACTCCTCAAACTGTAACCTCTTGATTATTATGTGTGGGTCGCAATTGGTAGATAGACCAACAAAACTCCTTGTAACACCAAAAATGAACTGATGGCCAAGATTGTGGCAGCACTCACCAACTTAAACAGGGAAACTGTCAAGAAGAGTTGCAGTAGATTTCGAAGTCGTCTCGAGGCCATGGTTGAAGTCTATGGCGATTTTATTGAATGAATTTACTCTTCAGTATTTCAAGATATCTTTGCTTGATTTTGGTAAATGTATCTGTTAAAATGACATGTTTTTATTATGTTTATTTTTGCGTAATTTAGACGATAATTCATCCATCGCACCATGCATATTGCATATATTACTTTAGAAAAGAACCGGTAAGGAGAAATTGACAAGGGAAAAAAAAGAGAGAATAAAATAGTAGTCAAAATTATGAGAACGTGCACATGATGTATTTTGGCAAATCATAAAATAACTTCTTGAAAGTGCTGCTATCGTATCTTGCCAAAATATTTTCGAGTACATCCTTCTCGAAAATAGACATCTTCTCATATCCCTAAAAATCTTTAAAATTAAAAGAAGATGAATAAATCAAAACATAAATAATTTACCAAATTAAAATAAAATCATATCTAAAAGTACCACTGCTAAATAAGAAGTATATATATATATATATATATATATATATATATATAAACAAATAAGAAAATATAAATCAACAACAATGAAGACATTTACTCACTTTCGTTTATTAAGCATTAAATTACATCACTTAGCATCCTCCATAGTTTACCTTGACTTTCATATTTAGCCGAAATAATTTTTACAAAAGTTCTTAATATTAAAACTATATTTTTCTTCTATCTATAAATACACGATGCGAAATAAAATCCATGCATTTGCCTTGAAATGTTCGTCACAAGTGGAAACACGTCGGTAAAAAAAGACTTTCCTTTTGTCTTCATTCATATATATATATATATATATATATATATATATATATATATATATATATGTGGTGAGAAAGGAACTGAAGGCGAGATGCCATGTCAGGACCAATAACATTGCAGATGCATCTTTTAGGTTTATCAAGAACACACACACACACACACACACACACACACACACACACATATATATATATATATATATACATATATATATATATATAGCAGAATGACTTTGTTTACAGTCGCACTCTCACAGACGTGCCGTCTCCTCCCTCTGTCTTTTCTACAAGTACTTTCACGGTAACTGCATGAATTGAATCGTACTACTAGGTCGGCATCTCAGTCCCACTCTCTCACTGTCGAAAGGGTTAAATGTAGCATTCACTTCTACTCCAATAGCTTCATGTCTCGCACTTCCCGTCTGTGGAACTCTCTTCCTCTTGCAGCCCTGATATCTATAATCTCCAGCTATTCAAATGCAATGTCAATCGACATCTTCAAATACCTTGATCTATTACCTATCCTTCGCTTCACCCTTTCCTCTTTCACGTCTCTTTACTCTTCCTCCCACTTTCTGTAACCCCTTGCGTTCTAGGGGCACTCCCGCCTTGCTTGGGTTAAAAGTTAAAAAAAGAAGAAGATATACCAAAAAATGTCGGTGTTTGAGTTTTAGATAATGTCTGGCAATAGTATTCCGCACCATGCCACACAAATAGAAGAACCTAATCATGACAGTCAAACAATTTCTGCAACCACATCACCCCTTATATCTGCACACTTAACTCCTAAACTGCAACCCCTTGATTATTATGTGTGGGGCACAATTGAACGATAGACCAACAAAACTCCTTGTAACACCAAAGATGAGCTAAGGAAACTGTCCAGAAGAGTTGCAGGAGATTCTAAAGTGGTCTGGAGGCCGAGGTAGCAAATCATACTCAATATAGCATTCTATTGAGGTTTCTTTCAGACTCAATGAATTACTTACTTATAATTATCAAATCTTCCTAACAATTTCTATCATGTGTATATCATTGCTTGATCCGGCTTCTAATGCTTCAGTTTGAGCAGCTTGGTGATAGTAGTCGTGGCTCCTGGGGGAACAGTCCTATGGTTACAGAGAATTTCAGTTGAGTTCCACCACGGAATATGTGAGCGAGCGGCGCTATATTGAGTCTGATTTGCTATCTCTCCGTCACCGAGGCCCGTTGTAAGAGTTGGTATGACGTTTGCTTGATAACTCAACTGTCAGGGTTTCAATCCTCGGTAGTGGATGCGCACTGCTGATGAGTCCTAAATATAGGACGAAACGGACGTCCATTGCTCTCTGCATTCTGTTGAGGTTTCTTTCAGACCCAATGAATTACTTAATTATATGTATAGAGCAAATATAATTATTTATTTAAAAATTATAGCATAAATATGTTATAAAATCACTTCAAAAATAGCCATTTTGTTTCAACACCTCTGGTGTCTTATCAAGAGATGATGTTGAATGTAGAATAAAGGGTTTTAAAAGTTTCAAATTAATTAACCTCCCTTCGCAAGGGGAAACGCTGTGTGGTTAATTAATTTGAACCTTTAAAACGTTCTTAAATACTGGAACTGCAAAAAGGATTTCTACAAATAGGAAAGCAAGAAGCAGCAATGTATTTTTTTATGTTACTGAGAACAGGAGACAATCCAGGGGCACATTTCATAAGTACTATTGAAGGGATGTCATCAAGTCCACATTGACGGAGTTATATGCATATCGCTCAAGAGACACTCAATGCAAAGTCAGGAAAAGTTAATCCAGATAATTTAAAGAGAATTTACGAGCAAAACATTGTGCTTTATCAACAGAAAATGTTAACACGTTAAATTGCGTGAAGAGAAGAGGGAAATATGACGTATCCTTATTTAACGAACTATTACAGTACCGCTAATAATCCATCTGAAAAAGAAAATAGCCTCTTTCTGGACACGGTATACAATTATTACAAATTGACACGAGAGACATCTTGTGTGAACGGAACTATGACGCTGGTACAGTCAGAAAAAGTGGTTCATGTGAACCAAACTTGTTTAACGCTATACGGTGCCAAATTCCGCCATCTATCAAAGACTTGGCCTCTTTGGGGATACAGATACAAGTAGGGGTCTGTTGTGATCGGAATTGTCACGCTGGTAGAGGCGTAAAAAACGATTCCTTATGGGTTAAAGCGGCTGAACAGGCTGGTGTAAAACATGGAGAAGAGTGTGGTTTCACTTGATAGTTATATACAAGGTACAAACGAATGAATGGCGCATTTAACCCTAGAAAATTCTGTGGCAAAATTCTTAATAGGAATGTTAAGAATATGAATCCAAAAGCGTCTCGAATAATGTCACCAGATAATCGATCGAGCAATCGATAGATAGATAGATAGATACGAATATTCTTGCGATAGATAATAATAGATAGATAGATAGATAGATAGATAGATAGATAGATAGATAGATATGAACACACTGTGATAGATAGATCTATAGATAGATAGATAGATAGATCCGAATATATTACGATAGATAGATAGATAGATATGAATATACTGTGATTGATAGATAGATAGATAGATAGATAGATCGATAGATAGATAGATAGATAGATAGATAGATAGATAGATAGATGCGAATATATTACGATAGATAGATAGATAGATATGAATATACTGCGATAGATAGATAGATAGATAGATAGATAGATAGATAGATAGATAGAGATAGATATGATCAAATTGAGAGAGATAGATATTTAAGAAGGTACTGAGATAGATAGATAGATAGATAGATAGATAGATAGATAGATAGATAGATAGATAGATAGATAGAACATGTGCACCACAATGCATGAAGTTGTTCAGTTAGTCTGGTCGTTGTCTGTCACCTGCAAAATATCTGCCCGCCGACACAGGCAGGTGGTATTTGTCCAGCTGTTGACGAGGAGTCGACAGCCAAAGAAGGAAAATCTTTCGGTACACAGAAGCAACAAGAACAAAAACAAACATTGGCAATATTAATGTAAAACACTCGTTGTCCCAGAAGTTGCGATTAGTTTATTTATATCATAGATAGATAGATAGATAGATAGATAGATAGATAGATAGATAGATGTGAAATGAAATGACTGAAATAGATAGATACATAGATAGATAGATAGATATGAACAGTGAGATAGATAGATATGAACAGTGAGATAGATAGATAGATAGATAGATAGATAGATAGATAGATAGATAGATATGAACAGTGAGATAGATAGATAGATAGATAGATAGATATGAACAGTGAGATAGATATGAACAGTGAGATAGATAGATAGATAGATAGATAGATAGATAGATATGAACAGTGAGATAGATAGATAGATAGATAGATAGATAGATATGAACAGTGAGATAGATAGATAGATAGATATGAACAGTGAGATAGATATGAACAGTGAGATAGATAGATAGATAGATAGATAGATAGATAGATATGAACAGTGAGATAGATAGATAGATAGATAGATAGATAGATAGATAGATAGATATGAACAGTGAGATAGATAGATAGATAGATAGATAGATATGAACAGTGAGATAGATATGAACAGTGAGATAGATAGATAGATATGAACAGTGAGATAGATAGATAGATAGATAGATAGATAGATAGATATGAACAGTGAGATAGATAGATAGATAGATAGATATGAACAGTGAGATAGATAGATAGATAGATAGATAGATAGATAGATAGATAGATAGATATGAACAGTGAGATAGATATGAACAGTGAGATAGATAGATAGATAGATATGAACAGTGAGATAGATAGATAGATAGATAGATATGAACAGTGAGATAGATAGATAGATAGATAGATAGATAGATATGAACAGTGAGATAGATAGATAGATAGATAGATAGATAGATAGATAGATAGATAGATAGATAGATATGAACAGTGAGATAGATAGATAGATAGATAGATAGATAGATAGATAGATAGATAGATAGATAGACTCAACCAGATAAATGTCAATAATAGACATTTTCTGGTAACACCTAATTACCTCTCGGGTACACACGCACACACACACACGCACACACGCACACACACACACACACATATATATATATATATATATATACATATCGCGAAAGTGGCTTGTATGTGGATGACTATTTTATGCTTACGTTGGATCGAGTACTCTAGAGAAAGGGTAATTTGAAAACAGTGGCTGCTACTGCTATTAACGCACAGCTCATCAATTACGACTTGAGCCCTCTTGACTACTGTCGTTTATACACCTCACGTATATAATACGTTAAATGTTCCCTTTCTCTGCTGTGTGCTGATAGCTTAGGGAAAAAATTTCCGACTGATGCCAAATCATTTCGAGTTTCGATCCCGACTTGAAGCAATGAGCTGTGATACTGCGAAACCGGATTGTATGTGGAACACTATATATATCTATATATATCTATATCTATCTATCTATCTATCTATCTATCTATATATATATATATATATATATATATATATATATATATATATATATATATATATATATATATATATATATATGTACCAGTTGTAACAGTACAATTGTCCAAAACGTGTAACAGCAAAATTGTCGAACTGCTAGATTAAGATTTTAATCGTTGTTAAAAATGATTAAAGATATCTTACTGGAATTCTCCGAGGTTATTATAACACTATTGGACTCTACTTTGATCAATAAGAATGTATAATTACTCTCCAAGCTTAAAAAAGAATCCTGATGAAATTGATCATAAACGAAAATGTTATGTTCTTCGTTAATTTATCATAGCTAAGGATCGGAAGCTCATGAAGGATTGTAATAAAGTTCATATATATATATATATATATATATATATATATATATATATATATATATATATATATATATATATATATATATGTGTGTGTGTGTGTGTGTGTGTATATATATATATATATATTATAATATTTTTAGTTTTTGAAAATATGATTCCTTCGCTACATAAGAGTTCTCATGTTTCAAAAGCGAGAGCCGGGACCCCTAACATCATTTTTGAAGTTATGTAGAGTTAAGGTGCCTGGACCCGCTTCCTTGTCAAGCGAGAATTTCCAAGGCTCATTTTCCAACTTATTCATAACTTCTAAATTTCTGTCCTGGAGTAAAAAGGGGGCTCACACGTTTTACGTACGATTTCATTTGCATGTTTTTTCACTGCTTTTTGGACTCTCTTAGCTCAACCTCCTCTCTCAAGTGCCAAACGTCTTATAGATTAAGTTGGATCTTCCCTAATTGAACTCTTTACCTCTAAATTGAAATGATGAACCCTCTTTCAGTTGTGATCTTGTAATTGATTTTTCTTCCCTACTGTTCCCTATTTTAAACTTATTCACTATTGCCTTGATGGTTCTTGAACAGACTTTGAAGATGGAAGCCAGAGTACGAATGTTGGTACCATTTCTAAAGGCCTGAATGATCTTTTTCCTCTAAACATTGCTCAGATGATGACATTGGGGCTGACACAAAACGATTTTGACCTTTTTTTCTAGCTGAATAACTCAAATGGTTTTCAGTGATTCTTCGGACAAATAGTATCAAGATTGCTAAGCGTCTTATCTGAAAACCTGGGGAAAAAAAACTCAATTACTTTAGTGTGTTTTTAAGATATTAAACATTTTTAGGCAGTTCTGCTCTAACAGGATTTGAACAATTTTACTGTTACACACTGTATGTATACATACATATACATATATATATATATGAATAAATATTTTACTCATATCATTACTATATATATATATATATATATATATATATATATATATATATACTCGACTCTCCCGTCGAATTCGACGTATGAGTGTCAAACAGATCAACCAGACACCAGCACATATGATTTGATTATAGTGCCGAAGGTTTTGTGTAGAACCATTCACACTTTCTGAAGGGCCGAATACAGAGACTTGGTGCATTACGTGCCACAGGGTCCCCAAACATCCCATCACAGGTTTTGAATTCAGATTTATACTTCTCCTAGACCTTTTGCTTATCAGACAATATCAAAAGAATTTACTTAAAATAAATAGACGAAACTTGTCTATATTATATAATGAAACATGCATCAATATATATATATATATATATATATATATATATATATATATATATATATATATATATATATATATATATATATAATTATTGTCACTTAGCTGATTGATATTATCTTCATCACCCCGAATCCGGAGTTCTTTAGACAAAGCTTTTTGTAATCGTTCGGTCCACTCATCAGGAGGTATCAACAATTTACTGCCGATTTTCTCAATTTCGACATAGGCCTGTAATCACTATCAATGTATGGAGATGAAACTGAAAAGTCACAGCATTATAGCACGTGAATTGATTAATAAAGAAGCTAATAAAATTATATCGAGCTGCCACATTCCGATTTAAAAATCGTGAAAAAGAAAAGCATGGCCGTCTTTCTTTAATTCTCAGCCATCCTGGACGCATCTGGGACCTTATTTGCTTTGGTCTGTGCTGGGGTAGCCGAGCAGTCTGTTTGTGCTACTTTTACGATACCAAAAGGGATATTATCTACGGGTGAATTGATGCTTCCTTTGACCACAGTTGCTAACATCAAAAAGCCACCGAGATTCATGCTCGATATATGCAACATGTGCATCAGTTCTTTCCAATGACCATGCGATCCTATCGAAAGCACACAAATCGACCCCTCTCAAACGGCTGTAATCGAATAAATTGAGCGTCGTGCGCCTCCATCATATATCACCTACATGCACTAGATTCTTACCAACCCGAAATTTATCGCGGTATATTACACTAAAACTCAGACGTCGACATTTTTTGGTATATCTTTGTTTTTTAACTTTTCACTCAAGCAAGGCGGGAGTGTGACTAGAACGCAAGGGGTTACAGAGAGTGGAAGCAAGAGTAAAAAGTCGTGAAAGAGAAGGACGGGGAATAGAGCAAGGTATCTGGAGATGTCGATTGGCATTGTATTTGAATAGTTGGAGATTATAGCTAACAGAGGAGCAAGTAAGAAGAAGGGTGTTCTACAGACGGGAAGTGCGAGACATGAAGCTATTGGAGTAGAAGAGATGGCTACATTTAACCGTTTCGACAGTGAAACGGTGGGACTCAGATGCCGACCTAGTAGCACATTTAAATTCATGCAGTTACCGTGAAAGTACTTGTAGAAAAGACACAGGGAGGAGACGGCACATCTGTGAGAGTGCGACTGTAAACGAGATGCCAGTTCAGGGCCAACCACATTGCATATCCGTCTCTGGATTTTGTCGAGGACCCTAAGACGAATAGCGGGGGCTCCAGACCATATATGACAGGCAATATTCCATGCAAGGGCTAATGGTTCATTTATAGATTTGAAGGATGGACTAGGGCGAGAAAAAAAAACTTTCTGGTGCGACACGGAGAACCAAGTTTAAGCAAAATTGGTGCTCAGTACTCCCACAAATTCTCACTTTTCATTTCATCTCAGGTTAAGAGGCCCCAACTCTGATTTACACGGTATTTCCCCTGTCCACCAACTAGGACAGCATGTGACACTAGGTCTGCTTTTAGGTGAGGACCCGAGCGGATACACCGGAGACAGGATCAAAAATTGCCCTCAGCCCACGCTGCGAGCAACGATCTTTTCCTCTGGTGCAATGGGAGGGAACTCTGATTTACGCGGTATTTACCAACTGAGTCAGGTTGTGACACAAAGTCAGTTTTTAACGTGGGGACCCGAGTTTTTTTCACTCGGGCCGCTGGTCTTAGCTTGTCCAAACTGGTCAGAGCCGGTCCAAGCTAGTCATAGCCGTGATACCACCAGCACAGGGACAGAGCCCTGTGACCGATAAGTATCTGAATGCATACAACCCTCCAAGGAGAAGTTTACGCACTGGGGAACTCTGATTTACGCACTAAAAGCTCAATATCGGAGTTCTTTATTATCTACTTCTAGGTTGTATCACTTTTCATTTTTAACTAATTTGCATATTGAATTTAAAAAAAAGTATATTTCGTTAATTAACTGTCCTTCATTAGCGTTCTTTTATTCGAGGATTGATTTGATTTTCATATCAAAAATAGTTCTGCTTACGAATATTGTCTTATATAGTGCAGCAAAATGTTCGAAATTTGTATTTTACTTGGCCTTCAACAAGTTGGTATCTATTTGTAAAACTAAATGTTCGAAATTTGTATTTTACTTGGCCTTCAACAAGTTGGCATCTATTTGTAAAACTTTCCTTAACTATGACAAGCATGCCTCCCACATCCAACCAATTAATTTCTTCTTTCTTTACACTCTTTGAACAAATATACTGAATGTTCACAACCCCTTCAACATTTCATAAATAGTGAACATTAATCCCATAGAAAAACAATTAATTTTTCATAGAAAAATTTCTAGATTGCGAGCGGGCGAAATTTGCTAGTGCATGAATATATCAATAGTAGATATCCTGCATGTCAGAATGTAGCGCCTCCTTTTCCCGGTAGTAGTAGTAATGCCATATCTGGGCTGCAACTAGCCAATCCCCACTTTCCTGCTTCGATAGAGTTCAAAAGCATCTACGATGCCTTCTGAGCGATGAATCATTTTCTACCCTACAACACCTTTCCCACAGCCGAAATATCGCAAACCTCTCACTATTCTATCGCTGTTTCTAGTGCCACTATCACGCAAGGCTTTACATAGGGGCAAGAGTGAAGAGGCGTGATAGAGGAAAGGATGAATTGAAGGACTGGGAATAGATGAAGGCATCTGGAGATGTCGATTGACATTGCATTTGAATAGTTAGAGATTATAGCTATCAGGGAAGCAACTAAGAGGAAGGGAGTTCCACAGAAGGGAAGTGCGATACATGAAGCAATTGGAGTAAAAGAGACGGCTACATTTAACCGTTTCGACAGTGAAAAGGTGGGACCGAGATGCCGAACTAGTGGCGCGTTTAAATTCATGCAGTTTGGTAACTAGCGAAAATAGCTTGTCGGCGCAGTTACCGTGAATGTATTTGTAGAAAAGACAGAGGGTAGCGACGGCACGTCTGTGAGAGAACAACTTCAAACGAGATGCCAGATCAGGGCCAACCACATTGCATATTCCTCTCTGGGTTTCTATGATAAGTGTTCTGAAGAGCTTAACCCTTGTTTCTACTAGTCTTGAGATTTGCGGTTTGGGGCCCACCATACCATGTACATAATGATGAATCATTTTTCATTCCCTTCGTATTCCATTGGTAGGGAGGAAGAACTGCTTCTTTGTTGAACAGAATACCGGTGGGGTGTTCCCGATCTCCACCATCTAAACCTCTTTAAGTCCGTGGTGAACTGTCGTCTATATTATATAACCTCAAGAACTGCATTTTTTCTTGCAGTAAAGTCAGCAATGTACGAAGCCCGGGGACCACTCGAGGTAGAGAATTACGTTAAGAGGCAGTTTGCATGGATAGGAAGGGAAGATAACGGTTGACTCTAGACTTGAACAGGTTAATATCGTAGGGACCAGGGAAATTTCCTTTTGGGAGTCTGTTCCACAGGCCAGTTTTTCTCGGGAAGAAGTTGTTTGAGTGTAACTTATTGTTCGCCGATAGAATACAGAGGGAATGTGGATGGTTTGCTAATATGTAAATGGAATGAAGGGTCCTAGCTGTGAGGAGAGAGGTTTGAGTGTGGAAAATAGTTCTTCACCAAAAAGGACTTTTTAACTCTTATCATGTCTGAAAAGTGAGGTCTGGACAACTCCTGCCCAAATTTGGCAACAGTGCTCCATCATTTGGCCCCGATAACATAAGAGGATAGAATCACGATTCAGATACTTGAAG
>OZ038502.1:93185303-93200303 GCA_964036315.1 Acanthosepion esculentum | reverse complement strand
AGTCTATATCAAGCCGTTCTGAACGCGGCTATCATCAGCCTCTAAGTGTCTGTAACAGACACTTAGTGGCTGATGATAGCAGCGTTTAGAAAGTTTTTGTTTTTTTGCTGTAATATATATATATATATATATATATATATATATATATATGTACGTAGGTATAGAGAGAGAGAGAGAGAGACAAAGACAGAGACAGACAGACAGACAGACAGATAGATAGATAGATAGATAGATAGATATGAGCAAACTGAGATAGATAGATAAATAGATAGATAGATAGAGAGAGAGAGAGAAAGAGATGAACAGACTGAGATAGATAGATAGATAGATAGATAGATAGATAGATATGAACATAGATAGATAGATAGATAGATAGATAGATAGATATAAGCAAACTGAGATAGATAGATAGATAGATAGATAGATAGATAGATAGATAGATATGAGCAAACTGAGATAGAAAGATAAATAGATAGATAGATAGAGAGAGAGCGAGAGAGAGAGATGAACAGACTGAGATAGATAGATAGATAGATAGAAGCAAACTGAGATAGACAGACAGATAGATAGATATGAGCAAACTGAGATAGATAAATAGATAGATAGAGAGAGAGAGAGAGATGAACAGACTGAGATAGATAAATAGATAGATAGATAGATAGATAGATAGATAGATAGATAGATAGATAGATAGATAGATAGATATTGCTAATGAGACTGTTTAGTTTCAAATGTCAAAATACTTCTTTATGTATCCGTTCCGTGATGAAAGCGTTAAAAAGCATGGGTGTGCGTTGTCCAGTTCTCTGACTGATTTCCCTCTCGCAGTCTAGTCATACGCTTGTCGTCCTCCTTGTGTATAAGCTGAGATGCATGTCTGTCGCATTCAATTAACATCATTTCAGTCTGACACATGTGTGTCAGTTTATTTATGGCTTTGCATATAAAAGGCCGCTTTCTTAATTATGTATCTAGCGACGTTTGTATAAATAAACCATTCTGGCATGGCTTGTATGTTCATCTTACCTGTGTGTCTGTGTGAACGGCGAGTTCGAGGGGAAAAGAAAGAGGCAAGTTTAACGAGGGAAGAGAAAGAGGGGAAAAAAGTGAGTCAGAGAGGAAAATATGAGAGAAAAGAATAAAGAGAGGAAGGGAAAGAAAAAGAGAGGAAGGGGAAAGAAAAAGAGAGGAAAGGAAAGAAAAAGAGAGGAAGGGAAAGAAAAAGAGAGGAAGGGAAAGAAAAAGAGAGGAAGGGAAAGAAAAAGAGAGGAAGGGGAAAGAAAATAACGATCAGAAAATTTAAAATATTTGATGAGAAGAAAAGTATAAAAAAACGAAAGAAAGAAGAGCTGAAGAAAGAAAGTAACAAAGAATTTAGGTGAAACTAATTAAAAAGAATTAAAAGGGAGAAAGGAAGAAAAAACGAGTAAATAAAAACAAGAAAGAAAAGTTCTGTAATAAAAAGAAAAAAGAAAGAAAGAAAGAAAAAGGGGTAGTAAAAACAAGAATGATCAAAAGAATAAGTGAAGAAAGAAAGAAAGACAGAATAGGAAAAGAAGAAAGAAAGAAAGAATTAGGGGAAACTAATTGCAAAAAGTGAAAAGAAAGAAAGAAAAGGAGGAAATGAAAAACAAAAAAATGAAAGAAATAAAAGGGAAAAATTAAAAGAAAGAAAGAAAGAACAAAAGAATAGGTGAAGAAAGAAAGAAAAAGAAAAGGTGAAGAAAGAAAGAGCAAAAGAATAGGTGAAGAAAGAAAGAAAGAAAGAAAGAAAGAATAGGTGAAGAAAAAAAGAAAAAACAAAAGAATAGGTGAAGAAAGAAAGAAAGAAAGAAAAGAAGGAAGAAAGAAAGAAAGAAAGAATAGGTGAGGAAAGAAAGAAAGAAAGAAAGAATGAATGAATAGGTGAAGAAAGAAAGAAAAAAAGAAAGAATTTAGGTGAAACTAATTAAAAAGAGTAAAAAGAAAGAAAGAATGTAGGTGAAAGAAAGGAAGAAAGAAAGAATAGATGAAGAAAGAAAGAAAGAACAAAAGAATAGGTGAAGAAAGAAAGAAAAAGAAAAGGTGAAGAAAGAAAGAGCAAAAGAATAGGTGAAGGAAGAAAGAAAGAAAGAAAGAAGGAAAGAATAGGTGAAGAAAGAAAGAAAGAACAAAAGAATAGGTGACGAAAGAAAGAAAAAAAGAAAGTATTTAGGTGAAAGTAATTAAGAAGAGTAAAAAGAAAGAAAGAAAGAATGTAGGTGAAAGAAAGGAAGAAAGAAAGAAATAAGAACCAGAACAAAGTGTTGAGTAAAAAGATGGTAGAAGCAGAAAAAAGGGGGAAAAATGATTGATTTATGTTTCATGGCTTTTTATGTCCTCGTGTGTTGTTTAACGCTGATAAATATTTTTGATTAAAAGAACAACCCTTTTCTATTCCGAGTGAATATTTTCTTAACAATTTGAGAACAAAGATGATTGTTCCTGATATGAGTTCGAGTTCCAGTTGCGTTCGTTCATTGCATTTACACTTGGGAACGCTCTTCTCTCCCCAGCTAAGGGTTAAATAGTATCACTCGTATCTGTAAAAATCATTGTCATTCTAAAAAATGTGTTACCGCAATATTCACTCGCAAAATATATTATTCATACAATCAAAATATGCTTTGGCTTTAAGTAACCCACAAAGGGTTGATAAACCATAAAACAAAGAAAATCAATCCAATATATTAATAACGTTTCATGTTCCTTCCTGATAAACGCTAGTATATTATTTCCAAACACTGGGCGACCACAAAATGACAGCAACAATTTATTAACCAATGTCTATGTCTGTCTCGTACATCAGCGATATGTTTTTGGTGTGTTAGCTCAAATGACAAATGGTTTAGACATTTTATTAGTTATCACAGCAGAATTGCATCAACTGTTCGATGATTTTGTATTTGATTATAAAGTTGGGAAATTGTCAATATTTATTTCGTGTCCATAATACTAGGAGACAATAATAAGGTATATAATAATGTCTTGAGTAATCAAGATACTATTGAAAACAAGAGATATTCTATGTCGATTGGATTTTAATTATCGTCTTTTCCAAATTATATATAATCCTTCTCAAACAAGGAGGAAATTCCATCGATAATTGTTCAAAGTTTATTTTGAAAAAAAAAAGTAAAAGTGATTTGTGACATTTTTTTTCGAAATGAACTTTAGAGAATTCTTGAATTACTTCCATGTTTGAGGTGGATTGTTCGTAATTTGGAAAAGTCAACAATTAAAATTAATCGACATGAAATATCTGTTGATTTTAATAGGATTTGCCTTAAAAAAAGCTTTTGCTTCGTAAAGATGCAGAATAATGAAGGTGGCATAATCGATTAAGTCAATAGAATCGGGAAACTTCGTTGTCATTCTCAAAGAATTGTTATTGCAATATTCCCTCGTACAAAGAGGTCAGCCACGCCTGATTTTTCTACGGCTTTCTGGTGTTCTTGAAGCCTCAGGGGGCGGCCTGTCTCTCCTTTATATTTCTTTCCGCAGCTACACGGGATAGCGTACACACAGTCTTTAGTCATGTTCTCCTCTACGGGGGGGTCTTACTCGGAAGAGATATCTGCGAAGTGTCGTCACGCTTTTGAAGGTTGTCCTGATGTTATATGGACCGCAGATTCTTTGTATTTTCTCTGATAACCCCTTCACATAAGGCAGGCAGACTGTTTTCTGAGTGTTGTTGTCCTCCTTCTCCTCTTGTACCCGCCTATCCCAGTTTTGAGGGGATGCTGTCATGTATCCAGGGTAGTTGTTACGTTATAGGGTACTACTTATACTGACCAATTCTTTATCTAATGTCTTATGACTTTTGCTTGGTGTTGTAAGCAGCGGACGATCCCTTTCTTTAAGCTGTGTGGATGGTGGGAGTTGAAATTGAGGTACTGTCCGGTGAATGTCGGCTTACGGTATACGGATGTCTTGAAACCATGCTCTGTTCGAGATATTAGAACATCCAGTAATGGGAGTGTGCTGTTACTCTCTTTCTCTTTTGTGAACTGTATCAAAGGTCTTATTGAGTTCACATGGTCCAGTAGAACCTGAACATCTTCCTGGTGTGGCTAGAGTATGAAGGTTTCATCTACGTACCTTGACCATATAGTTAGTTAGAGATATAGATTCTAATGGCATTTCCTCAAAGAAAGTCAACATCCTTAGAAGAACGGACCAGTATTCCAATAGATAATCTGATGGAGATGATGATTTTCACATATAAAGACAGGATGAGGGCTTAGCAATGGGCTCGCCAGCTATTATTTTTTTCCAGTGCTCATATTGCAATTTTGTTTTGATATCATCATCACAGAAATATAGACAGATACTCTTCTTTTTCATTTTTATATCTTCTTCTCCTACTTTAGCTGCTCTCATTTTAATCTTCTTCATCCTTGCTCTCCTTTTCAACTTTCTTTTCTCATTAATTTCTTCTTCTTCTTCTTCTTCTTCTTCTTCTTCTTCTTCTTCTTCTTCTTCTTCTTCTTCCGTTTTACCTCTTCTCTTTTTGCTTCTCTCATCTTTCCTATTCTGCTTCTTCTTCCTCTTTTCGTCTCCTCTTTTCCCGACTTTTTCTATTTTTTTTCTCTGTTATTCCTTTTTCCTCTTTCTTATTCTTTTTTCTTTTCCGTCTCTTCTATTTGTTCATTTGCTCTTTGTTATCTCACTTCTTTTTTCTCACCTACTCCTTCTCTCTCTCTCTCTCTCTCTCTCTTTCATTTTCTTCTAATCTCTCTGCTTTTTAACCCTTTCCTTCTTAGCCTTTCCTACACCTTATTTCTCAGTCATCCTCTTCCCTCTATTTTTGTATAATTTTCCTTTTCCTCCTTCTCTCTTTTTTGCTTTGGTTTTATTTTTTTATGACCGTCTTCTTATTTAAATTTATATGTTCGCTAACTTCATTGTAACTACTTCGTCTTCGTCTTTTCCCCAACTGACGCCGTTTTCTTTTGTTCCCCTTCTGTTTATTATTTATTTGAAAAAAAAAATCACGTATGTTTATCTTACACGCACACATACACGTTGATATATTTATCCATATTCTTTGTTTATCAATATATATATATATATATATATATATATATATATATATATATATATATATATATATATATATATATATATATATATATATTCAATCATATATACTCCAGCAGTTCCTCATCTGCTTCGTGTTTTCGCATGATATAAAATTACAATACAAATATTTTTGTCTGACGATCGTTAATTGAGTTTGCCTTCAGCATTTGACCGGTTCATTCTCCAACCATTCAGCAGTTGCAACGGGCAGTCCCTTTGAGAAATAACCTCATTATTTCAATTTTAATTGAAGTATTTTTCCCCCCAATTTCTTTTGCGTTTTAACATAAAGTCTGTTCGGGAATAAGGTGTAAGCTTGCGAATAAACACTGCAAACAGAGTTCATCTTTCTGTCTAAGTTTTGCATAAAACTTCACCCTTCCTTTCCACTGGCAGTCATTTTGTCCGACGTCATATCTCACATAAAGCCTCTTTACTGTATGCAAAGTGTTTGACATTTACGATCTTCAACCCAACTTGACAAAAAAAAAATCCAATGTTTCTTTCTTCTTCCTGCGATGACCAAAAGTATAAAATCTTTTTATTTCGTTTCTATTCATGAAAATATAAATCTTGAGACAATTAGATACGTAGGCATAGCAAAACGAGCTCTCTCATTTGCTGCGTGTTTATCTAAGAATAAATACGCTTAAATTCACCTTCATCCCTGCCGTGCGCCAACGACTTAGGTGTAGAATCTCCGACGACTGACGCCAATTCAGTCGGGTTTCGATCTTGGCTTGAGGCAACCGTATGCCTAGCCCACACCGATGAGGTGTGATACAGCGAAACAGTCTGTCTGTGGATGACAATATATATGCTGCTGAAAGAAATATTTCCGTTGGGCTGTCTGGGGAGGAAGTTTGAGTTTATAAACAGTGACAATTACTGCTAAAAATGCAAGACTCTTTGGTAAAGCGAATCGAGTTCTTTCATTGACTGCGTTTATCTAAAGATAAATACGCTAAAATTCATCTTTATTCAAATTTCAAACGCACGTCATATATATATATATATATATATATATATATATATATATATATATATATATGTATATATATATATATTAATATCAAGTATGTGGTGCAGTTCAATTTACATTAGATGAAACATTCATTAAAAAAAAAACAGATATTGAAGTTAATGAAATAAAATTAAAATAACTGATCCGACGTGCAACTTTCGGATAATAACTGTGACATTCCTCTATTTACAATATAGTTCATGCCACATCGACTGAAAAACCTACCAGTACAAAAGAATTCTCCTATTACCATATTTGTACAAAAACGCACAATCTTAAAATTTAAAAATTCATCCTCAGCGTTGCGACCGCACGCTCCAAAATTTCTTACAATTAACAATAACACATTTCTAAAAACATATTTCGGATTACATCTATTCTTTCGTTGTCCTGTTATTACCTGGATGTAAAAATTAAATACATTTTCATACCTGATGTTGTCTGTATGCACAGATGAAAGCTTGTAAAAAAAATAAAAAAGACCTTATGCAACTGGAATTTATAAACAGGGATCATAACATTCATCTACAGGTTCGGTGTTAATGTCATTTATTAAATTTGTTTGCGAAGATGTATTCTCACCATTTATATCATTAACTTCAATATCTGTTTTTTGTATGAATGATTCATGTAATGTAAATTGAACTGCACCACATACTTTATATATATATATATATATATATATATATATATATATATATATATATATATATATATATATATATATATATATATGATGTGTTTCAAGAACTTGGATAGATTTTAAATGTGAATTGTGTTTAAGCGTCTAATGATTTTTTTAAATTTTTCTTTCAGATTTAACAACTTAAGTTTGGGAATTTCAACCCTTGACGTCTTTAGATTTCTTACTTTGGGGTCATCTCAAAAGTAAGGTCCATGCCAGCAAGCCAACAACATTTCAACAGCTGAAGGGTGAGATAATAAGGCATATTGGTGAGCTCGAGGAGCAGCTATGCAGAGACGTCATCAAACATTTTGACCATCGAATGGAGGTGTGCAGCCGAAGCCTTGGCGGACATTTGGGCGATGTTATTTTTCTGAAAAAGATTAAGATTATGACATTAGTGAACTTTCAATGTTTTGCCTTAATAAATTATTTTCTATTTTAATTTCATCTAATATTATTCTCCTTCCCGCTTTAATCTCGGTCTCATCGCTAAAACTATTATTAGTTTAAAGATAAACTTCCAACGACGAAACACGTAATATAGGATTTTCTCCATAATGTCACTATTAGTCAGATTAATTGAGGTGCATATCACACCATATATTTCCGCGTTTGGTGACATTTACATCTTTAAAATTACCCTCAAACACCGGTGGCTGTCTAATACAACGGTTACTAAAAGCTAACCTTAAATCCTGTGGTGTATCAGGACTGGTACGTATGATAGAAAGTTGCGCCATGGATCGCGGTTGGCTAACTGCCTCGGTATGGTAACTACCCATGTAAATGTTTCTAGTTGAAACACTTCCCATTATAATTTTAGTGTGACTGGTTGGGCTTATACTAATTATTATAACCATACCACTATATAAAGGCAGAACTCTAGATAGAAAGTTGTCTCCCAATGCCGCCCCAGGAAATTTTTCTCGCCGGCTAGCATCTCGCTCTCACCCTTTCACTGTCGAAACTGTTAAATGTAGCTGTCTCTTCTACTCCAATAGCTTCATGTCTCGCACTTCTCGCCTGTGGAATTCCCTTCCCATTTCTTGTTTTCCTGATAGCTATAATCTCCAACTATTCAAATGTAACGTCAATCGACGTCTCCAGATGCCCTGATCTATCCCCTAACCGTCTGTTCATCCTTTCCTCTATCACTCCTCTTTGTTCTCGCTCCAACTCTGTAACCCCTTGCGTGCTAGTGGCTTCCCGCCTTGCACGGGGTTAAATGCTTTAAAAAAAAGACGAGAGAAGCAGTCACTTGACGACTACTACTACTACCACAATTGTGCGTATACGAATTTCACGACAATAATGTTGCACTGCCGTTATAAATGTAATAATACCACTTTTACTTCTTGATTTCACATTAAAATGCACTATTCAAAAGACGATTACACAAGAATTTGTAGCCGATCCGCTGAGCAACGTACACAAGTAACAAGTAATGCAAGCATATCTCGTTCTTGATTTGTACAGGGGCCGTTCACACCAATCCTTATGTCTCGTAGTTGTATGAATAACAACATTTAAGATAACATACTATCTATATTTCTAATTAAAATTCATTATCATTGAGTCATTAAATAACGACGGTAATTAGTATAATATGCAAGCGTGATTTTATTTTTCAATATCATACATTATACGGTATTTTTGCAGTTTTAAGCAACAACAAAAAATAATTGAAACCCTTCAAAATTACTATAACATTATGAACATCTTCATTTAGAGCATCGTCATATAAGTCCAATATCAGCTAAAATCACGAAAGTTTACCCAGATTTTCGGTATCGACTTATCTATACGTCGCCTCTTACGTGGAAATATATATATATATATATATATATATATATATATATATATATATATATATATATATATATATATATATATATATATATAGTCATCCGCATACATGGCTGTTTCGTTGAATCACAGCTTATCGGTGTGTCAAGCCGAGATCCAAACCCGAGCGATTTGGCATTAATCAGAGATCCTATCCCTAAGCTAAGAGAAAAGGAAATGTTAACGTATTGTATACGGAGGTATACAAACACCAGCAGCTAGAGGGCTCAAAGATTTTATGAAGTGCTGTACGGCGGCTTCTGCACACACACACACACACACACACACACACACACACATGTTTTATATATATATATATATATATATATATATATTATTTTAGAGTTGTGAATACTAATTATTAATGCAAATGAGGATTTTTAAAAAAAAACAAAAAACCCACTAATTTCCCATTATGTTTAATATAAATAAAATAATATTTATAACTTTAAAATAAATTTGTTTGACACACACACATATATTAAGACATTTATGTTTAACATTCTTTTTATAGATACAAATATTTAAGTACATGCTCTGTTTATAATAAACAGTATTTAATAACATTTACCGGCCTGAAATTTTCATAGAAAATATTCGACCTCCGACAGGAACCGTCGTATAGCCTGACGTGCCTTTTTACCGATTCGGCCACAGAGGATCGTTCGGTAGGAAATGTCGAATTTACTGCTTTTAAACTTCTACCATCCATGCATCTCTCACGTACATTCATAACTGCTCATGGCGTATCAAATGTAAAAAAAAGACGTCATACATTATGAAATGGACAATGTCCGACAATTATTTAAAGACATTTTATAATAAATAGTATTAAATGACATTTACCGGCCTGAATGTCCGAGAAATTTTCATAGGCTATATGACGGTGCCGTATAGGATACAGGTTCGATTCCTGTCGGAGGACGAAAATTTTCTATGAAAATTTCTCGGACATTCAGGCCGGTAAATGTTATTAATACTGTTTATTATAAACAGAGCATTTACGTAAATATTTGAATATATAAAAAGAATGTTAAACATAAAAATGTCTTGAAAATAATTGTCGTATATATATATATATATATATATATATATATATATATATTATAGATTTAAAATATGGTTTTACCGCTACACAGTGATAACCATGTTTCAGAAATGGAAGCTAAAGCCCCTGAATTTAATTTTGTTATTAAACCAAAGACATTAGTTCCATTTCCTCATCAAGCGAATTTTGGAGTAACTTACTTTTTACACAGGAAAGATTCATAGTTTGAGGGTTTCCAAGGTTACCGATAAATCCATTCATCTAGACAAGGGGTGGTAGAGGGTTCAATTTTTAATTTTCGTTGTATCAGTTAATAGTTACATTTGAAAGCGGGGTTGTTTAGGGATGGGTAGGGATGTATCTTTTAACAAATTCTGACATCCGCTAAATTCATGTCATCTGGGTTTTTTTCTAACGGCAAAAATTCTTATGGTATTTTTTCTATTTGTATATTTAAAGATTTTGAGGGACTGTTTAGGCTAGAATATGTTTTATCCACCTTTCTAAAAAATTATTTTTAATATTTAATATATTATACTTCTTATTAAAACCAAGTAAATGTATTAGAATTACTTACAGTATTTAAAATTATTTATTCTTATCGAGTATAAGTAAATATTATTTTATTTTATTTTATGTAAACTTTATGACGATGACGGCAAAGGTGGTTAAATTATTTCACTAATTCTGTAAACTTTTATTTATAAATTTAGTAATATAGATTTCCCCATTAATGCTCTGTAAATTTAAATTTACATTGAGCACTATTGTGTAAAAATAAAAATATCTATAAGAACACCGGATATTATATCTTACTGTTCTTTCCTTTTTATTTATATATACATATATATATATATATATATATATATATATATATATATATATATATATATATATATATATAAAATCAACCTCAAAATTGAACAAATAGCTTTAATTATCTCCCCAAACAAAAACAAAACTATTAAATAAGGTATATAAACAAATATTTACTACGTTAATAAAAACACCGATCAAAATAAAATTTAAAAAAATATATATATATATATATAAGATATAAAATAAAAATTAAAAATAAAAACAAGCAAAATAATTTATCCCAAATAAATAAATAAACAAATAAACGGCTTCCGGTAAAATAACCGCCAAAATAGACTACCCACAATGCACCACTAACCCATATATATAAATAGCCGAGAAAAATAACAGCACTCGTGGCCTGACGATTGCATCTAGCATGAAACAGACTGTCGCCTCTAAGTGTTGACTTCTATGTTCACTTTTATATTTATACACGCTCTATCTCTGATATTGAGCCCTTTATCCCATATATATATATATATATATATATATATATATATATATATACAAATGTGAGAAAGAACAGATGAAGTAAAATTCCTCTATCGTAGATTTTGCTTTTAAAAAGTGCTCAATACAAAGTAGAGTAATATATTATTACTATTTTATTATAAGATATAACAAAAACATGTTGAAATCGCTGCACAATAGCTTTCGTGTTTCGACACTACGTTGTACTTCTTCAGGCGATGGTAAGTGACAGGTGACTAAATAGATTTAAGAAAATTTCATGAGCAATATCACCTATTTTCCGAAAGATAAACGGGTAGGGGGAAACACAAGGTCAGAATTAAAAATAGACTTGTGGTTTTGTCTGGATCAACCAATTAAATGTCAGATCTAAGCTAAATAGAAAATTATGCTCAGTGTGTGGAGGTGGGGAGTAATTTTTTCATGACATTATACACCAGAACTTAGAAGGTCATTATTGACTGTTGAAACTTGACTAATGCATGGAATAATAATGCAATACAAAATGTACTTAGAACAAACTGTATTGAAACAAGAAAGTGTACACAATATTTACATATAGTCTTTTTTATATTCCTGGGAAGACCGTTCCTGGAGAATGTGTTGACTAAGTCGCAGTCGGCCAGAGTCTCTAGTTGAATCTCTTGATTCGCCTCTGGATTTACTTGACCTCCCACAGGGCCAGGTTGTGACACAAGGTCGGGGTTTAACGTGGGAAGGGAGAGGGAATGGACCCGAGTTTTCACCCGGGCCGCAGTGCTTTGGCTTTAGCTGGTCTTAGCTTGTCCAAGCTGGTCTTTAGCTGGTCATAGCTAGTCATAGCTGGTCATGGCTGGTCATAGCTTGTCCAAGCTGGTTAGAGCCGGTCATAGCCAGTCAGACGTAGCCGCGATACTACCAGCGCAGGGACGAATCCCCGCGACCGGCCCGTATCGGAGAGGCGAATCAAGAGATTCGCCTCCCATGTCTTCCCGGTACCAACCATATTTATATAGTCGGTACTCCACTATGCAAATTAGGTGGATCCTACCACAACATTGACAAATACGAAAATATGTAAGCAACAAATATATTGTGAATGTCGACAAATATGACGTTGAATTTTTCGAAATACGCTGAAGGGAGAAGAAGAAGGATAACCAAAATTAATTTAATTTTAACAGAATTTTTTTTTTTTAATTTCAGATTTAGGAATCTTCTTGGAACCTATAGTTAAAATTAAAAAAATGTAGATCAGATATATAAAATATAAATAATACTAATTGGACGGTAATGAATAGCAGTACAAAATCTGAATAAACAAAATAATATATATATATATATATATATATATATATATATATATATATATATATATATGCACATTTCATAAAAAACGACTGACAAGGTGCTTTTATTTAGTTTTTTATATAATTTCTCGTAAGATCTAATAATGTTTTTCTTTTCAGATGATAAATTATATAAATGGCTAAATGTATAGCCGAAAGCGCTCGGATAAAAAGAACATTCGGAGAGTTTTTATATATAGATCCAGTGACAGGGCCTAAAGAGTGTGAGTTAGATACCGCGTTAAGGCGGTGGAGAACTTGGAGAAGGGAATTAACAAGAGATAACTGATAACTGACATCCATTAAATATGTCACGTGGAACTAGAACAGTCTACCCCATTGAGCGAAATAAAGGGTTCAGTTCGACATTCCAACCGCCTGAAGAATCCGGAGCGTACAAGGGCCGAAACTTTGTAATAAATATGGCGGCAAAAATGAGGACAATAGTCCGAATAATGTAAATAGTGTACATAATACCTCATCTCAGAAATATAGACAGATACTGAAAGGCCGAAACGTTGTAATAAATATGGCAACAAAGATGAGGACAATAGTTCGAATAATGTAAATAGTGTACATAATATCTCATCTCAGAAATATAGACAGATACTGAAAGACCGAAACGTAGGTAATAAATATGGCGACAAAGATAAGGACAATAGTCCAAATAATGTAAATAATGTACATAATACCTCATCTAATATAAACAGATACTAAAATATAACTCTTCTCAAATGTATAGAAAATACCAAAATATTCGTTGTTTGCGGGGATAATTATATCTCATCTAGATAAGAATGTGACGCAGTTATTCGTATTTAACCTCCTTTTTGGGGGGTGGGGGTTGGATATGCTGGTTCTTTGCATATCTCCTTTAAATATTTTTTTTCGTGTAGCATATGTTGAAATAAATTTTTAACACTCAAGATTCTATATCGCCAACCAAAATGTCCAGTCGCCGACCATTTACTGTTCATTTGCTTATCGGAAACAAACATTGGAAATAATAAGCGAAAAGGTGACGAAACAGGCGGAATGTGAGAGAACAGTCGAAGCATAACATAATGGATACAGTTAATAGTCAACTCACCTCCTGGGATTTGCACAGGTTCAGTTAGTTAAATAACCTGGAAATTAGAAAGCTTGCTTTATGCATATGCCTCCGCACAGACAACCCGAAATGAGATATTCTATCGTTTGAAAATAAATTGTTACGTGCTGAAAAGATCGATCGACCTCCTGAACGGAGTAAATCGTTACAGGGTCGGTATTAGGCTCGATTGCTGCGACTAAATCATGACGCCATACTACCAAGTGTCTAATGCTGGCAACACGGTAAATGACTCAAATGCGTCGATCTAAAGAAATATTTAGCTGTTTATTCAATGGTAGATTTGGTGAGAGAAAATCAAAGAATGAAATAAGAACACTTACTGAAAGGATTAATCGGTCGTTTATAAGACGAGGTAAACAAAGAACACGAAGAGATTTCAAAAGACATTTTAAAAATGGGATGACACTCAGAAATTAGAATATGAAAGAGAAGAACAAATAAACACGTTTCGACGGTGAATGCGTCTTTTAAGAATGAAAATACGGGCGACATTTTGTGTAAAAAAAAGAAACATAAATAAACGGAAAATATTCAACCGAGTTCAGAAAAATGAATATATATATATATATATGTGTGTGTGTGTGTGTGTGTGTGTGTGTGTGTGTGTGTGTGTGTGTGTGTGTGTGTGTGTGTGTGTGTGTGAAAAGCCATCGGTACGAGAGGAAGAATGAAATAAAAATGTGAAACAAACATAAAAATTGTGAAGAAAGAAAAGACAGATCAAAGAAAGAATACAAAAACACAGAAAGAAAAAGTAAAAGGAAAGAAAGAAAGAAAGAAGGAAAGAAAGAAAGAAAGAATATGAAAAGAAAGACAAAAAAGAAAAGGAAGAAAGAAAAAAGGAACTAGGAAGAAATAAAGAAAGAATAAAAAGGATAAAAAAAAAGTAGGAAAGAAAGAACAATATAAAAAGAAAGAAAGAATATAAGAATGAAAGAAAGAAAGACGGAACGAAAAAAATAATATGGAAAAGAAAGAAAGAAAGAAAGAAAGAAGAAAGCAATATAGAATTAGAAAGAAGAAAGAAAGAAAGGATGGAAAAATAAAGAAAAGATAGGAAAGAAAGGAAGGAAGACATAAAAATTGTGAACAAAGAAAGAAAGGAAAGATGAAAGAAAGAATATAAAAAAAAACGAATAAATAGATAAAAAGAAAGACAAAAAAGAAAGAAAAGAAAAAGAAGACAGCAAAAAACGGACTAGAAAAAAGAAAGAAAGAATGAATGAAAGAAAGAAAGAAAAGTAAAAGAAGGAAAGAAAGAAAATATACAAAGAAAGAAAGTATATAAAAATGAAAGAAAGAAAGACGGAACGAAAGAAATAATATGAAAAAAAAGAAAGAAAGAAAAAGGAAGAAATCAAAAAAGGAAATAGTAACAAATAAAGAAAGAAAGCAAGAAAGAAAGAAATAAAAAGAAAGAGAAGAAAGGAAGAAAGGAAGAAAGAAAGAAATAAAAAGAAAGAGAAGAAAGGAAGAAAGGAAGAAAGAAAGAAATAAAAAGAAAGAGAAGAAAGGAAG